>JAQIUQ010005057.1:0-206790 GCA_030378365.1 Hybognathus amarus | reverse complement strand
TTTTGTTGTAGCCAACAAAAAAGGCAAATTACCATTCAGAAACATTTTGTAAGAGCTGTGCTTTTGACATGATAACAATGTAAATGAATATAGTAATCTTACAACAAACGCAAATTATTATAGTAATCTTTCAGAACTATCAAAGTGCCACAGTACTACCAGGACTTTTTTATAAACAATGTACAAAAGTGACACTTTATCTGATATGATTACTGTACCATGACACTACAACAGTACTTCATTGTAAGAGATGCCCCACTGCCCTCAAAACAAAACACACACAGAGTCTGTTCAATAAACATTTCACCACTGGAAACACACAGCCACACGTGCACAAACAGACGCATGCAAATCCATAAGCCGCGCGTGCACACAAACACGAGGGACACAATGAAAAGCATTCAAATATGCTTCCCAGGCTAAGAATCAGCCAGCGCTGTGGGAGCGCTTCCTTTGAACACCAAACCAGAGGAAAGACTAACGTTAGCCGTGACGCGCAACATGGGGAGGTGAAGATCCAACCGTACTCTAATCACCTTATCTAATCACGCCTGGCAGCTGAGAAAACATGAGCTGCAAGTTCAGGTGGAAATACTTCACTTTTCAACCCACAAATGCACTATCCTCAAGAGCAAAACCGTTCCTACAACCCCACCGCAGCATTTGGGGTCTTGAACCTGCTCCCTGGAGCTCAGAAAGTATTAAATGCATGGAAATCCAAGGTTTAGAAACATCCCGGGCAGCTGTAACGTCCAACACAAAGAAAAGACTGTATCCTTCCTGAGTATCATTGCCAGGTTGGATCAAACCTCACTTAGAGGATCAAACCTCTATTAGAGGAATAAAATACAACGGGGAATGCCAGAAAGTGGGAGCTAGAAAGAAAGAGTGCGCATGAGGTAACCCAAACAGCCTAAAGCAACAAGGGAAAGAATAAAAGGTCACAGGATAGTTTCTTCACACAAGTAAACACTTAAACATGCCACATCAAGTTCTTCATTGCACTCAAAACACAGAGGCACGCTGCTTACACAGATCTGGTTGTGATGGTCTCCCCGGCGGAACTCCCCAGTCGTCCCTCCTCGAACCCGTGAAGGAAAGAATAAAGGAAACCCACTGGAATAAAGGACCAAGCAGCTCCTCTCTTTGTGAGAAGTAGCAAGGAGCGCACACTAGTTCTTTCTCTTTTCCCCGTGTCTCCCTGCTGAGGAAGGAGAAAAGAAGCTTCTCCCCAGAGATGTAACCCCCCCACCCCCTCCCTGAGGTTAATCCCTGCCGTGGCAGCCTCCGTCCCACTCCGCACTCCTTACTCTGTCCTGTGTCGCGGCTCCGGCTTCAAACTCCAGCTCGGCGGCCCGGAAGAGAGAGAAAGGGAAGGAGAGAGAGAAAGAAGGAGGACGAGGAGAGAGAGAGAGGACAGACGGCAGTGCGAGCAGCAGCGTGAGACCTGCCTCATGATGAAAGGCGATCCGCTGATCTCATCAAGCAGGGACACCAGGCAAACAGAGAGAGGGAGAACACGCCCCTTACCCAACCCCCGACTCAAGCATCCTCCTCCCTATGGTCTTTCACACTTTCGGCTCAGCCAATCAGCCGAGAGCTGCTCATAAACACACATGCTACGAGTCTCCAGCCTTTTACTTCTAGTGCTCGGATATCTGTTTGGAAAGATAACCTGACTCCAGTTTGAGTGGCAACAACCTAACAAGGTGGTGTAATCTTGACATTTCTATTATGGCTGACATGAAATATTCAATTTTAACTAACTAAGGAAAAAATGGCCCTACTTAGGACTAGTTTCACAGAGGTCAGGACAGTTTGTGTTTCACAAATGTAGCATACTTTGTGATTTGAATCCTGTTCCAATAAAAAAATGGCTTTGGCCCCGTTTACACCGATGGGAAAACGCAGATATTTCTCTGCGTTTTGCCCTCTCATTTACACGAAAACGCGTTTTTATCACTGAAAACGATTATTTCTAAAACTCCGGGCAAAGTGGAGATTTTTGAAAACGCCGGAAATTTGTTGTCGTGTGAACCAGGAGAAACGGCGTTTTAGGTTCTCTCCTGTCGATTCCAGGATTCTGATTGGCTTGCATGGATTTATCCTTAACCCCTACACTGCCACCTTAGGTTTGGCATAGTTATGATGGCACTCTGACGGCGTATTTATGCTGTGTAAACGATGTTATTTTTGAAAACGGAGAGGGGAAAATATTTGTTTTGCTAAATACCTGGCTTTGTGTAAACATGGGCTTTGACTCTGTAAAAATGACGGAGCAAATTATATTATTTTGTATGGTTAACTCAGGGAAATCTAATCCTGACTAGATAAGAATGTCTACGATTATAGTATTTTGTCAATTTCCTGAGTGAAAATTGTTCAAAATGGTTCTATACTGATAGCATGCAGTAATTTTATTAAGATAAAATGAGAATAAATAATAATCATTTCTTAAAGTCATATACCGTACACAATGTTTTATTTATAATCACATATTTTAACCATAATCTATATCAAATGGGTTTTGGGGTTTTAAAAATGATAACACAACCTCACATGAATCGTTATTTAGCATGCATTTACATTTATTCATTTAGCAGATGCATTTTAATAGACTGGTATGCCAGACCTACATCAAGATGTTAGGTCTGGGAACTCATCATTGACAGGGCTCAATCCGAAGGGCGGGATAAACAGTTGTCTTTCAAATTCTCTCTGCAAGCAATTGGATAGAGCTACAGCTAATCAGAGCAACGAAGAAGGTGACGTAGTCAGCGGAGCAAGTTGATATATTAAACTTTTACCGTATCCATTCTATAGCTGTCAACATTGAAAATAAGGGAGATTTCCCGGAATCCATCCCCAAAATAAGGGATTTTTTTGTTTTTATACGACCCACAAACTTTAAAAATAAAACTCTTAATCATGTCTAAAGAGTTTATAACTAGCCTACATATATGTGAGAGAGAAAGAGACAGTACAGTATGTGTGTGTTTGTGTATGTATGAGAGAGAAAGAGACAGTGTGTCATTAAAAAAATATCATAGAGAACGTTTAAATACATAATATCAACTAACGAGTAGGGTTGGGTATCGGGAATCGAGTATTCGACTTGGAACCGGGACTAACTTTTCGCTTTTCCCGGAATCGTTCAAAAGTTAAAATTTCAATTCCTCGTTTCGATATTCACAGTCCGCCGACCGGAAGAAGAAACCGCTGAACAACACCAACGAAGAAGCGTCTGACGGAAATGTTGGCATAACCGCGCCAAGTTAAACATGAGTAGCTTACGTCGGCGGTCCAAAGTGTGGCTTCACTTTTCTAAAATAACGAAATTTCGGCAAAATGCAAAATTTGTTATTTGTGACAGAAGGAGTATTTCCTTCTAAAAGACCGTTGGTTAGCAAGGTTAGCTAAACTTTTTGTGCCTGCCTCTTAAAAGTATCAGAATCGAGAATCGTTAGGAACCGGAATCGCAACAAGGAATCGAAATCGGAATCAGAATTGTTCAAATCCAAACAATACCCAACCCTACTTACGAGGGAAACGGAGGCGGAGTAGTGGTGCTTTCGAGTGCTGGAGATGTTTCGGGAGAGGTCCGTGCACCTTTACCGATCAGAGCTCGCGCTGACAAGGAGAGTAAAGCCTTTATATCTCGACGCGACAGCACAAACGCAGGCAAATATGACAAGTCTGATCGTTTCGCCACAACTTTTTGTAACAGCGAGCGCGGCGCCGGCCGCATCGGAGGATGAGCAACTTCAAACCGAATATGTCTGAGCTTGCTCTGACCGTCACAACTCTGTCGTCATTATGTTAAGCCCGCCCACCGAACTCTATACACAATGTGATTGGCCCTCCCAGAGTTGGGTTTTTCCAGCTAAAATGTCTATGGAGAGTTGCTAGACCACACTTTGCTGCAAAATAATTTTTGCTGCCGCTAGGTGCAGTCTAGATTTCTAGGCTAGCATTTTAATCCTGACAGATATCAACTGGATATATGCACTGCTGAAAAAATACTGCTTAGATTAGCGTATGCTGGTCTGAATAAGGTTTTGGTATCCAGACTTGATCTTTTCCCACTGTGCTACACTAACCCCACATCTTTTAGGTCAAAACATTTAACAAGCACACTTCTCAGTCAAGCTCCAGATCTTGAATAAACACCTTCTCTCTCTGTCCTGCAAGCCCTGTCAAACCCGAAATGCACTCAAATCCCTCTGAGACACCCTGAATGTACTCAAGTCTTTCAGGGTGACGCGAGTTTCCTGACCATTTCCTTAAAGGCCACACACAAAACGAAAGGTCTGCGGCAGTAAAGAGAGAGCGAGTTGCCTTGCGCTACCCCCTCTCGCCTTCTAGCTGAAAACTCAATTAGCCTTTTCAAAAGTGCTGAACCTCTCTCTGAGGAAGCTCAGTCTGAAGGAAGCAAGAGTGGCCGTGAAAACATACATAGTCGTGTTGGATCAACTGTACCAGACATACTTTAGGGCCATTTACCTTTCCTCTAAATATACAAGCCACCTTGTTTGACAAAAAAACAAACAAAAAAACAAACAAACAAAAAAAACATTTGCAAATATGACTAAATGCTAGACTTGGCAAACAAAAAAATAATAATATAAAAAAATAAGCAGTGCTGGGTTTTGTAAAAACATAGGCTACGTACAAATTAATGACAATTGCAAAACAAATAACATTTTCTAAGGACTTTTGCTATGCGGTTGCTAAGGTGTTTTGGGTGGCTACTGGCCCAAGATAAAATATAAGTCTCAACTCTACGATATTCCCATTGGAATGACTCTTTTCTATTCTAAGTATATGTGATATCATCAGCAAAGTGTACATCCATTCACTGTGAAAAGTAATACAAAAAAATAAACTTTCTCTTCCAGGAAGGAAATGCACCAAAAATATTGATGACTCACCCTGCACTTACTCACTTTGTCCAATCAAATACTCTCTAATGAGTAAGACCCTCCCCCTAATAATTGTGTTTAACATAGAATTCCTGGTGAAAACTAAATGAGTCTCCAATGCTCTTTACTTTGTAAATGTAAAATAGATTGCCTCTATATACAGATTCATCATATTTAAATCATTATACATGTGTCCATTGTTTTGCAGTGCATAATGGGATTATAGTTATTTCTAGTTTACATTTCACAGTTTTCTAGGACATTTACAAAAAAGAGTACCCCAAATAAGTCACTGCAAACATAAAGAAAACTGCGAGTAGAAAAAAAGAAAAATCCAGAGTATGTGGCTGCTGGTCAAGTATAAAAAACATAGAATATCGTAGAAATGAAAATTAAATAAATAATTAAAACCCCAGGGCTTATAAGAAAAAAATTACAAATGTCATTAGTGGAGATCAGAAATTCATCCAGTGGAGAGGTTACATAAGGGTCAGGGCATTGGCCCACTCAGATTGACATCTGTCTGTCTGGCAATCTGTTTTTTTTTTTTTTTTTTTACATAATATGGGTGTTGAGCAGTGAAAAATCATGCATTCATATAAAATAGTCGCTTAAAATACATGAAGTATATGTGGCCACTGGTCATGTATGAAAAACAAAAGATTTATTAAAATTCTGAAATGTATATATTTTAAGCTATATTGCTTATATAGCTATATTACCTAAAAAGGCAAGGTCAGGCAAGGCACTATATTACTCTATTTTGAGAGCACATTTTGAAGGGATACTCCACTTTTTGGGAAATAGGCTCATTTTACAACTCCTCCATAGTTAAACAGTTGGGTTTACCATTTTCAAATCCATTCAGCTGATTTTCTGATATTTAGAAGAATATCAGTAACCAGGCAGTTTCTGGTCTCGCTGACTTCCATAGTAGGAAAAAAGACATATACTATAGAAGTCAATGAGACTATACTGTATTTTTCTAAATATCAAAAAAAATCAGCTGAATGGATTCGAAAACGGTAAACCCAACTGTTTTCCAAAAGTGGAGTATCCCTTTAAACAGCCACTGCTGACCAAAGTGCTGTACAATCAGTTCAGACAATAAAATACACAACCAAACAGGAACATACACACATTCATAATTACATATAACAAAAAGCCTTAAATATATCAACATTTGAAGACAGCCTTAAGTATTCTGGCAAATCCTTCCACAGACGTGGAGCAGCAACAGAAATGCACGATCACCCATTAACTATAATCTATATCATGGCACGGTCGGCATCAACTTGTTTGAAGACCTTAAGGGCCCAAGACCATTTCCAGTGGAGAAGAAGATCTGTAATGTAGTGGAGCCTGGCCATTTAACCACTTCTACACAACAAAACCTTGAACATAACACGGTATTCGACCGGCAACCAATGAAGTGAGGCAAGAACAGGCGAAATATGTTCCCTCTTTCTAGTTTCAGTAAGAAGCCTGACAACAGCTTTTTGAACCAATTGGATAAGGACGACTTAGTCACACCATGGTACAGAAAGTTACAAAAAAGTGTGCAAAAAGCGGTCCATATATAATCACTCAAAAGCTGTCAATTTTAGTGCATCCTGATGACACGATCTAAGTTTTTTTTATAATCGCAAGTGGTGCCTGCTCCTAATTAATCTCATTTACATAATTCCTACACTTTGTTATCATGAGAGGATTTGCACGCATGCAGAACTCAGCACTGGACAAAAACTCCAACTCTGAGCGGTGAGTGGATTCTAGTGTCAGAGGAGCCTTGCCCAGCCTGTCAATCTGTCTATGATTGTTTACATCTGTTTATTGTTCTGTTTAGGGATGCATCGAAATATCGGCCGCCATATCGGTATCGGCCGATATATGTTCATTTTTAGTGTTATCGTTATCGGGCTGATAAGAAAATTAGGCAGATATATTAAAGCTGACAATTTATGTAGATTGCAGCTGCACTGTTTAACATGATGGTTTGTAATTGCTTGAAATATGATTGGACAAAAAATAAAATTACAGTTTTATGTCCATCATACAATAATGAAAACATTATAAATGTGTGCTTGGGATATGGATTTTAATGGTGAGACTTTTGTTTTTGTAATCAGACTCTCAAAAATTAAATAAAAATTTGGATTTAGATATATCGGCCAATACATCGGTTATCGGCTTTCAAGAATAAAGAATTATCGGTTATCGGTCTTTAACCAAAATGTTCATATCAGTGCATCCCTAGTTCTGTTTATTGGTTATGGATGTTGTTTTCATGAAACTGTCGGCTGACAATGAGTCAGATTTATCTAATCTTAATTGTCAAATTATTTTTGTCCCATGTATTGTAAAATGATGTAATTTGAGAGTAATGGCCTACCTAAAAGACCCACCCTATTTCACCAAGGTCCACTTACTTCAAAATAGCCATGTTCATGGCCTTGCCATTGAATTGCACTGACCTAGCAAAGATTTTTTTTTTATTTGTGTAGTAAAGTGTCACTCCAAATTGCAAGTTTCCAGCCAATCTCCTACCCATTACCCATCTACTTTGACCTAGCGTTGATGCCAGCTGTGTAAATTGCCTCCTCGTTTTCTGCTTCAAGGCATTTTAACACTTTTGAGTCAGCATGTGGTGGGGGAAAGGAGAGATGGGAGGGACTTGTGTTAATCTACTGGACAATAGGGGAGACCCCCTTCCACAAAGAGATAATGGCCCAGAGGACCAGGAGGGGGGCTCCATCTGAGTGGTCTTCATATAATAGAGGGGCTTTGGAGTGGGAGGGGGCCAGGCACACCTCCAGGCGACACACGTGTCACAAACAAAGCTCTGCAATTGTCCGAGCACCAGTGCTGAAGGGCGGAGAGGTGAGGGGTGGAGAGGAGACGAGACGAGAGGGGAGTTAGAATGCATGCTCATCTGGCAGTTACAAAACTGCCAATGGACAGATGGCAAACACGCAAGCGTAGAGAATTAGAACGAAAGAAAGAGTGTGGGTCATGTGGTGACAGATATGATGACACATGTTCATAAAGCAGTCATTAACAAGCGCACAAGCTTCAGAATTACAATTATAGATCACAGGTATAGCACACACGCACACAGATGGATGGATCCAGGAGGAAGCAACTGTTTCGCCCTGCTCTTTGTGTATGACACAATAGCCGCTTACATCAGTGTAAGCGCGGCACATGGAAAACTCTGCAACCCCCCTCCATTCAGGCACCTGGTGCAAACAGACCAGCTGGATCCACACTGATATCATTCACCACAAAAAAAACAAAAACAAAAAAAAACAAAAAACACACACACACACACACCTGCACAAAGAGATTTTACTCAGAACACATACACACACACCTTTCCAGATAAAAAAAAAATGTTGCTTTCAATATTTTCTTTCAACACATTTTTAAATATATGTAAAATAGTTTTCATTGTATAAATGAAAAAAACTTGAATTAGCAATGAAAAACAGTATATTAATAAAATATTAACATTTATTAGATTAATAATCGCTGTAAAAAATGTTGTTCATTGTTAGTTCATGATGTCTAACGCAACTAATGTCAACAAATTAATCTTATTGTAACTGTTCCTAACTAGCTTAAATTCCTCTCTATTTATGCTGCAGACTAAACAATTAAAAATTGATGTCTGTACCTCACTGTTTTCATCAGTCATCCTTCTATTGAACAAAGTGTATTCCCCGTTCAAAAAGCAATCCCTTGCCACACATTTAGAAATGATAAATGTCCGCTGACTCCGACGAAATACAGAGTATAATCAATAGTGGTTCATTTAAAAATGCATCAAAATTGGTTCACATCCGAACCAGATGGCTTACACATCAAATACCACCCCCACCCATAGCCCCCCTCCATTTATGTAGACTTAAGTGTTGTGTCGTTATGTACACTTGGTTTCGGAAAGTCAGCTTTCATAGTGGAGGAGATTTTGATTAATTCCAGAGACTCAAATCATTTGAATCAGTTCACTTAACAGATTGACCCTATTCCATTTAGTTAAAGGAGCTGTATGTAAGAAATGTGTTTCAAATAATCAGAAAATGGCCCTGATATGTCACAAGACGTTAAGAAATAATGTTTATTTCAAATACTTATATCACTGACAACTAGCCTGACTTCGTCATACTCATTTTCCTATCGGAAGATGAGTCTGAAACCCTCCGTCTGGCTTTGATTATGAGGTGTGTCTTAACCGAACCAGGAAAAAACAACTCTGCACTCAATTGGATAGTCCGTAAACCTACAACCAATCAGAGCAACGCAGTAAGTCAGCTACTTTGCATACAGTTGTCAACTACAGAACGTAGCCTAACTTTACTTATTTTAGAAGTTAAATAACGAGTGTTGCTTCTTTTACTTACTCCTTCATGAGTGCGACCAAAGGAGAAACCACAACGACCACAGGCTTTTCATTACATCCCATCTTCTTAGCGACCGTCAGAGCCAGCTGATAAGTTACACTTTTCCCAAATCATGTGGGACGGCAAAAATATCTTTCCGATCGACAAATGCCTTGATTGCAGTTTTCTGTTTGTCTATTAAAATGAATGCCCTGTCGATTTATTTCACAACAGATGCGAACAGCGGAATCTGTACATCTCAATTCTCCAGCTGCAGTCATCTCTGAGGGAAGACAGTTAGCACTCTTTGATAACGTGATGATTACGTCCCTTCAGATTAGGGCTGCACGACTTATCACTTTTACATCGATATCGCGATGTGCGCATCCATCGATAGTCACATCGCAAGAATGTGCCGATGTCACTAGGGTATCGTTAATCCCGTGATTCGTGATCAGTAGGCTGCGTGCGCAGCAGCTCCCCGGCCCGTAACGTTGTGATTCGCGGATTAAATGCAAAGTTTAACCATCATAGTGAGAGTTTATCAATTTGCAAGTCCTGTCAGTTTAAACATCAAGCGCAAGAAGACTGTAACTTGCGCTCTGTATTCTGTCAGCCTCAAGAAGCGCATTTTTGTTCCGCCAGATCTGACCGGTGAATGATGTAGATGACGATGAGTGACTTCTGCGCTCGTTTAACTGAGAGAGAAAGTCCCGGTTGCGCGTGCACTCTCACCGTCTTCAACTCCTTGCTCTCCCGTGCTCGAGCATATGCATATCAATGAATTGAGTTGACTGAATATCTTTGAGAATACATGACGGTAAAAGGTCGGAAGACCTTTTTTCTGAACTACCACTGGTTGTGAATTGCTGTTCCACACATTCAGATGACATTACATAAACCACACTTTCAATAAAAAAAAAGCGATCCAGTGATGAAATGTTTTCTGTGTTGACACAAATCTTGTGCGATGTCCTAACCTGCCTGGATAATCACACAGCGGGTATGGCGTGGTCCGTTAATGAAACGTCCGATTCGCGAACTAATGACTCATTTGAACCGATTCACTTTAATGAATGGTTAAAACAACTGATCTATTCAACACTGAACTCAAGAGACATAAATTTTCAATAAGGTTCCATTTATTAAAGTCTAGTTAACTACATTAATAATAATAATAATAATTCATTACATTTATATAGTGCTTTTCTCTGCACTCAAAGTGCTTTATATAGGGGGAAGGGGAATCTCCTCAACCACCACTAATGTGCAGCATCCTGTTAACATAACCTGTTAATGACATTAGTAAACAACATTCAATTAATTAATATTAGTTTCTATGCGGATATACTCCATAACAAAACCACCCCAGTCGTTCAATGATTCATTCTCCAAATAGAGCTATTCAAATCATCTGGGAAATTGTTCTAATATCGCAATATATATCGCGGAAATATAAAATATCGCAATGCCATTTTTTACCAATATCGTGCAGCCCTACTTCAGATCACCTGTCCATCATCGTATAAAGCCCGCCTTGGTAATTTGATCTGGCATGATGATTTCTGAACCTGTCATAATTACTCCTCAATGGATTCGAGTCTTATACCAAAGCTTCCCAGATTGGGAAGGTTAACGCCCATTAGCTTTAAGGGCGAAATCGGATATGTCATGAGCTTCGGTCCAGATGTAAATATGTGTCGAACTGCAGTATCAGTTTTAGGCAGAATCAGACAGAGAAAGCCACGATAAAGAGAGTTCAGAACATCACCACACATGGCTCTTACTAAACGTTTCTGAATGATAATTTGCTAATTTTTTAAACTTTACACGTTTGTTTTACACAATAGCATCTGACTGGCAACAATAGCAACTGACTGGCAACTAATACAAATCGAATCAAATTGAAAATAAACGTCATAAAACATATATACATGAAAAACACATTTACAACATTAGTACTACACAAAATAGACACAAAATAGCATAACTACTAGCCTATAGTGGCAATAAAGCCAGCGCTGGCATTTGAAAAAAAATAAAACACAAGGCTTTGTCTGGAATTATACATGCAAATACATTTAAAATGATTAAGTCTTAGCCTACTTACAGGTTGTGGCACAACAACTGCTGCCTCTGGTTTTAAAGTTGGATCTGCTTCATGTTTTAGTAACAGTTTCTTGTTGAATCCGGTGCTGAACTCGTGGAGATTCTGGAAGCTGTCTTCCGTAAAATGCACAGCACAGAGAGCTAGATTACGATCGTCACTTTCAGGAACATAATCAAACATAAATTGTATCCATTGTTGACGAAGTACAGCGTCCGTGGGAAGTCCGAGCACAGAAGACCTGACAGCTGCGTGAACACAACACATTCGACATGCTGGAGGCTGGAGCTGCTGAAAAATGCGCATGCACTTTTTTGCATTTTTCGGAGGGAGTGGTTGATGCAAATGTGTAGGTTAGTGACGTACCATAACCCAGCTGTAGTCCCAATCGAGTCGTTTTTGTAGGCAATTATACTTCCTGATTTTTAAAAGACAATATCTCTGCTTACACTGAACTTTCAGCGCTGAAACTTTGCAGATACTGTTCATGCACCAATAGCAACATTACACACTATTTAAAATGAAAAAAGTGAAATGGCAGTTAACCCCCCCTTTTAGCAACAGAGAAAAGGCAACCATATTACTGTAGCCTACTATTAGAGTTTCAATTCTCACGATAATTACTCATAATTCATTCACCTAAAATATTCAAATCAAAACCACGCCATGAAAGGGATATATTGGTTTGATTAAATATTTACATGAAGTATGAGTAATTATCGTGAGAATTGAAACTCTAATAGTAGGCACTGCCTTTTCTCTGTTGCCAAGATTGCCATTTTAGCTTTTTCATTTTAAATAGTGTGTAATGTCTATTGGTGCATGAAGGTATCTCGTTAGGCGCTCAGTGTAAGCAAGGAGATATCTTTAAAAATCAGAACTATAATTGCCTACAAAAAGCGACTCGATTCAGACTACAGCTGGGTTTATGATTCAATCTACACTTTGCATCAACCACTCCCTCCGAAAATGCAAAAGTGCATGCCGCATTTTTCAGCGGCCGATCCACACATGTCAAGTGTGTTCGCAGTGTAGGGTATGTGTTCGACCGCAACAACTATTCTGACAATGGATATTATCTTTGATATGTTCCTGAAGGGCGATCGTGATAAGCTATGTGCTGTGCATTTTCCAAAGATTCAGATCTCCGCAAAGTTGACGAGAAACTGTTCTAAAACATGGAAAGGCACATGCAAACTTAAACCAGAGGCAGGCAGTTGTTGAGCCGCAGCCTCTAGTAGGCTGAGACTTAATCATTTAAATGTATTTGCATGTATGATTCCGGACGCAAAGCCTTTATGTTTTATTTTTTTTTTCAAATGGCCAGCATACTAGCTTTATCCTCTATAGGCTAGCATGGTTATGCTATATATCTGCAAACACTATTTTGTGTAAGTACTAATGTTGTAATGTTTTCAGTGTAGTGTATGTTTTATGGCAAACGTTATTTCAATTTAGTTGATTATTAGTCCAGTCAGTTGTTATTGTTGCAGTCAGATGTATTGCCTCAAAACGACAATTATTAAAGTTTGAGAATTCACAATTATCAATTCAGGAGTTTAGTAAGAGCCATGTGGTGATGTTCTGACTCTCTTTATTGGTGGCTTTTCTGTCTGATTCTGCCTGAGACTGATACTGCAGTTCAACACGTGTACATCTGGACCAACCATGACGTGGTTCGCCCTAAACTAATGATTAACTTCCCAATATAGAAGTCGTATATCCATTGAGATAATTAATTGGTTTCAGTGCAATCAAAGGGCAATACGATGATGAACAGGTGATCTGAAGTAAGCTAGTATTGGTAAAAAATGGCATTGATATTTTATATTTCCAACCAATTGCAAAATCTCATTTCCAGATGAATAGGCTCTATTGGGATTAATCATTGACCAACTGCAGGGGTGGTTTAGTTATGATGACAATCATAAATTAATTGAATGTTGTTTACTAATGTCATTAACAAGTTGCTGTTAACAGATGCTGCACATTAGTCAACTGATTGCCTATATGAGAGGCTTGCGCCAGAGAAAGCGCTATATAAAAATTTAATAAATTATTATTATTATTAATGTAGTAAGTGGACTTAATAAATGGAACCTTATTGAAAATTTATGTCTTGAGCTCAGTGTTGAATGAGTGAGTTGTTTTAACCTTACGTGAAATTGGTCAGTGAGTCATAGTTCAAATTGACAATAGGCAAACAACCCCATCCCACTATGTGACGTTGACATTATGTCAACACAGAAAACATTTCATAGGATTCACTTTATTGAAAAGTGGTTTAATGTAATGTCATCTGAATGGTGAACACACATGATATAGTTTTGCAGGAAAAAAAGGTCTTCAAACATTTAGTCATGTAGTCTCAAAGATTCGGTCAATCATTGATATGCATATGCTCAAACGCGGAAGACAAGGGATTTGGCAAGATAAGAGTATGTGACAAAAAACGTATCTTCTCGCAAAAGTCAGCTAGTAATACAGTGTCACCAATTTGGCAAATAAAGATGGCTTCTAAGGCTGACAAATTGGCAAGAGTCGTCTTCTTGCAACTGATGTAAACTGACAGGAGCTTACAAACCTTTGATGGTTGATTTTGCATTTAATCCAAAAAATAGGCAAGTTCTGTGACCGCAAGGTATGGTCGCAAATCGCAATTCGCAATTTAGTGACATGTGGCACGTTGAATATGGGTCTCATAAAATGCCACACAGTCAAACTATCTAAAATGTAAAATACGTCAATGCACGTGTGAGGATGGGGTCGCTCACGCGATATCAATGCTAAGTGTTCCTCAGGATCAAAGGCTGCAGTGCAGGTCCAATCTCACACTGTGAATTGGACAGGCATTCATTTAATGAGCGAACAGAAAACTGCAATAGAGGTATTTGTGAAATCGGGAAAATCCCCAATTCCATGATTGGGAAAAATAGCTTTTATCAGCTGGCTCTGAACTCAAAGAGATGAATGAAAAGCGTGTGGTCATTGTGGTTTCTATTTGGTATGAAGGAGTAGTGAAAAGAAGCAACACTCGTTATTTAACTTCTAAAAATAAGTAAAGTTAGGCTCAGTTCTGTAGTCAACTGCAAAATCCATTCTCTGATTGGTTGTCGTTACAACACTGAGTAGTTGTTTTTTTCCTGGTTCATTACGCTGATGACCGGCAAAAATTTTCGTCATACTTGGAATAGGGGAAAATGATATCACAAAGTCGCCTATTGTCATGATATAGTATTTGAAATAAACATTATTTCACAATTACTTGTGAGGCATATCGCCATTTTACTGATTATTTGAAAGGTTCTTACATACAGCTCCTTTTTAACTAAATGGAATAGGGTCAATTGTGTTAAGTAAACTGATTCAAATGATTTAGTCTAAAATAATCAAAAACTATCCCCGCTTATGAAAGTTTCCAAAAACAAGATGTACATAAAAACAGTTAAGTCTACATAAATGAAGATTATGGTAAGGTAGTGATGTGTAGTTATGGTTCGGATGTAGACCAATTTTGATGCATTTTTAAATGAACCACTATTGATTATACTCTGTATTTTGAGCGGACATAAATGTGTGGCAATTTTGACCCAAAACACTTGTTCAATAGAAGGATGACTGGTGAAACAGTGAGCTACAGACATCAATTTTTAATTAGTGTGCAGCATAAGAATTTAACTAAGTTAAAAACTACAATAATTGTTGACATTAGTTAGGTTAAACATCATGAACTAACAATGAACAACATTTTTAGGCAAATTTATTAATATAATAAATGTTAATATTTATTAATATCTTCATTGCTAATTGAGTTTTTTCATTTATACAATGAAAACTATTTACATATATTTAAAAATGTGTTGATATTGAAAGCAACATTTTTATCTGGAAAGGTGTGTGTATGTGTTCTGAGTAAAATCTCTTTGTGGGTGTGTGTGTGTGTGTGTTTTTTGTTTTTTTTGTTTGTTTTTTGTGGTGAATGATATCGTGAATCCAGCTGCAATTATCCCAGGTGCCTGAGTGAATAGAGAGGATTGCAGGAGTCATGTGCACGCTACACTGATGTAAGCAGCTCCTTGTATAAGCAAAGAGCAAGTTTGCTCCTGGATCCACTGTGCGTGTGTACCTGTGATCTATAATTGTAATCTGAAGCTTGTGCGTGTTGATGAGTGCTTTATGAACATGTGTCATCATATCCTCACCACATGACCCACAGCTCTTTCTTTCATTCTAATTCTACCACTTGGTGTTGCATTGTCCATTGGCAGTTTCAGACTGCAGATGAGCGTGCATTCTAGTCCCCTCAAATTCTCATACCCCTACCTACTCCGACCTCACAGCTCATACGCCAACAATGCAGAGCTTTGTTTGTGGCAATGTGTAAATTGGAGGTGTGCTTGGCCCTCCCACTCCAAAGCCCCTCTATTATATGAACCACTCGGATGAAACCCCCCTCCTGTCCTCTGCGGCCATTGTCTCTCGAGGTCTGCCAGTGGTAACGCAAGCCCCTCCATCTCTCCCTTCCCAGCAGCATGTGACTCAAAAATGTTAAAATATTGACAAAGCAAAGAAGCAACTTGCACCAGCTGGCATGACCGCGCTCATCGACCAATGGGTAATGGGTAGGAGATTGGCTGAAACTAACGCTTTCTACACAAATAAAAAAATATCATCATGCAAGCTGCGACAAGCCATAAAACATGGCTATTTTGAAGTAGTGGAGCCTTGGTGAAATGTAGGGTGGCAGTTTGCTCTGCGGCAATTTGATACATGGGGGACAAAATAATTTGACAAGTTAGTGATGTAACTATTGTCAGCAAACAGTTCCATGAAAACAACATCGTGACCAATAAACGGAACAGGATGCACTGATAAACATTTTGGTAACCAATAAGCCAAATAATTCTTGAAAAACCAAACAGCAAAATATCGCCAATATATGTAAATCCAAATTTTTATTAATTTTTGAGAGTCTGATTCAACAAAAGTCTCACCATTAAAATCCATATCCCAGCATTTTATGATGTTTTCATTATTGTATGATGGACATAAAACTGTAATTTTATTTTTTGTCAATTTTGCTCAAGCAATTACAACCATCATGTTGATCCGAGTACAGTAATATACAGCTTTAATATATCTGCCTAGTATCAGCCCAAAAATGGCAAAATAACATAAAAATGAACATATATTGGCCAAATACAATATGGCAAGATAATATTTCAGATACATCTAAACAGAAACGATGATGACACATGTTAAACAATCATGAGCAGTAACAGGCTATCTAACACTAGAATCCACTAGCCTGATTATCAGTGCTGAGTTGCATGCGTGCAATATTCATGATAACAAAGTGTAGAATTTTGTAAATGATCAACACCGCCCCGCTTCCAAATTATAAAAACTAAGATAATATTCAGTAGCTAAAATTGACAGCTTTTGAGATGATTATATATGGACCAACTTTGCAGCGCTTTTTTGTTAACTTTCTGTACATGGTGACTAAGTCGTCCTTATCCAATTGGTTCGAACTCTTACTGAAACTAGAAAAAGGGGGACGTGTTCTTTTTATGTTGTGCCTCAGCTTGGTTCAAAATTTGCAAATACAATCTATGTTCAAATTATTGTGTAGAAGTGGTTAAATGCGCCACTCCAGCTCTACAGATCTTCTTCTCCACTGAAAATAGTTCTGGGCCCTTAAGGCTGCTTTCAAACCATAATCCAAACCATTGCACATATAATTTATAGTTAATGGTAAGTTCATGCATTTGTTCTGCTCAACTGAAGTTGCCAGAAAAAAATATAAGCTGTCTTCAAATGTTGATCCTGGCCTTTTGTTATATGTAATTATGAATGTGTGTATGTTCCTGTTTAGTTTGTGTATTTATTGTCTGAACTGATTGTACACACTTGGTCAGCAGTGGCTGTTTAAAGGAATATCCACTTTTTGGAAAACAGGTCGGGTTACCAACTTTTCAAAATCCATTCAGCTGATTTTTTTTCAATATTTAGAAAAAATACCAGTATAGTCTCATTGACTTCTATAGTATATGTTTTTTCCTATATGGAAGTGGGCAAAACCAGAACTTGCCTGACATAATATTCTCTAAATATCAGAAAATAGCTAAATGATTTAAAAAATCATTAAACCCAATTTTGACTATGGAGGATTAAATGAGCCTATTTCCAAAAAAGTGGAGTATATTCAATGTATACTCAAATAAAGTAATAGTGCCTTGCCTAACCTTACCTTTTTAGTAATATTGTATGAGCAATATAGCTTAAAATAATTATACATTTCCAGTTTTAATAAATATTTGTTTTAATCGCCACGTGTGCTTCGTATTTAACAACTATTTTAATGAATGCATGATTTTTCACTGCTACGACACCCATATTATGTAAAAAAAAAAAAAAAAAAACAGATTGCCAGACGGACAGATGTCATATCAAGATGGGCCAATGCCCTGACCCTTATGTGTAACCTCTCCAGCTGGATGAATTTCTGATCTCCACTAATGACATTTGTAATTTTTTTTTCTTATAAGCCCTGGGGTTTTGATTCTTTCTTTAATTTTCATTTCCTCCTACGATTCTATGTTTTTCAGCACTTTACCATAGCCACATACTGTAGACTTCATGTATTTGTCAGCAACTGCTTTTTCTTTTTCTCTGACTCGCAGTTTCGTATGTTTGCAGTGACTTATTTGGGGTACTCTTTTTTGTGAATGTCCTAGAAAACTGTGAAATGTAAACTAGAAATAACTATAATCCCATTATGCACTGCGGAACAATCGACACATGTATAATGAAGTTAAATATGATGAATCTGTATATGAGGCAATTATTTTACATTTTACAAAGTAAAGAGCATAGAAAACTCATTTAGGTTTCACAGGAGATTTATGTTAAACTATTAGGGGAGGTGTTACTCGTCAGCTATTTGATTGGACAAAGTGAGTAATAAGTGTGGTGATTTTTGGTGCATTACTTCCTGGAAGAATTATTTTTGTTGTCACAGTGATGGATGTACACTTTGCTGATGATATCACATATCTTAGATAAAAAAAAAGTCCAATGGGATCATTAGAGTAAAACTATATATCTTGGCCAGTAGCCACCGAAACACCTTTCCAGCCAACAAGTAGCGAAAGTCCTTTAAAAATGTTATTTGTTTTCAATTGTAGTTAATATTCCCAATAGTATGTTTACAAACCAGCAGTTATTATTTTTATATTATTATTTTTTGTTTGCATCTAGCATTTGGTATTGCAAATGTTTTTTGTTTGTTTGTTTTTTGTTTGCTTTTTGCATCGTGTTCAAGGAAGGTGAATGGTCCTAAAGTATGTCTGGCTACACGTTGATCCAACGCAAATATATGTTTTCAAGATCTTGCTTTGTTGACTGAGACGGTTCAGCACTTTTTGAAAAGGCTAATTGAGTTTTAGTCAACAAAAGATTGAGCAAGACTATTTATCCGCAGACCTGTGTGTGGCCTTTAGGAAATGGTCAGGAACTCGTACCCTGAAAGACTTGAGTACATTCAGGGTGTCTCAGAGGGATTTGAGTGCATTTCTCGGGTTTGACAGGGCTCTAGGACAGAGAGAGAAGGTGTTTATTCAAGATCTGGAGCTTGACTGAGAAGTGTGCTTGTTAAATGTTTTGACCTAAAAGATGTGGGGTTAAGCGTAGCGCAGTGGAAAAGATCAAGTCTGTGATACCAAAACCTTATTCGGACCAGCATCTACGAACTGAATCTAAGCAGTATTTTTTCAGCAGTGCATATATCCAGTTGATATCTGTCAGGATTAAAATGCTAGCCTAGAAATCTACACTGCACCTAGCCCTGGCAGCAAAAATTATTTGCAGCAAAGTGTGGTCTAGCAACTCTCCATAGACACTTTAGCTGGAAAAACCTCAACTCTGGGAGGGCCAATCACATTGTGTATAGAGTCGGTGGCGGGCTTAACATAATGACGACAAGTTGTACGGCCAGAGCAAGCTCAGGCATATTCCGTTTGAAGTTGCTCATCCTCAGATGCGGCCGGCGCCGCGCTCGCGGTCACAAAGTTGTGGCGAACGATCAACTTGTCATATTGTGCCGCGTTGTGTGTCGCTGTCGAGTATAAAGGCTTTACTCTTTGTCAGCGCAGCTCTGATCGGTAAAGGTGCACGTACCTCTCCGAAACATATCCAGCACTCCGAGCACCACTATCCCCTCCGTTTCCCCGCAAGTAGGGTTGGGTATTGTTTGGATTTGAACAATCTGATTCGAATTTCGATTCCTTGTTGCGATTCCGGTTCTGAACGATTCTGATTCTGATTTTTAAGAGGCAGGTCAAAAAGTTTAGCTAACCTTGCTAACCAACGGTCTCTTAGAAGGAAATACTTCTTCTGTCACAAGTAACGAATTTTGCATTTTGCCGAATTTCGTGTATTTTAGAAAGTGAAGCCACCTTGGACCGCCGACTGTAAGCTACTCATGTTTAACTCGCGCGCGTTATGCCAACATTTCCGTCAGACGCTTCTTCGTTCGTGTTAGTTCAGCGGTTTCCTTCTTCCGGTCGGCGGACTGTGAATATCGAAACGAGGAATCGAAATTTTAACTTTTGAATGATTCCGGAAACAAACGAAAGTTAGTCCCGGTTCCAAGTCGATATTCTGATTCCCGATACCCAACCCTACTCGTTAGTTGATATTATGTATTTAAACGTTCTCTATGATATTTTTTTAATGACACACTGTCTCTTTTCTCTCCATACATACACAAACACACATACTGTACTGTCTCTTTCTCTCTACATATATGTAGGCTAGTTATAAACTCTTTAGACATGATTAAGAGTTTTATTTTTAAAGTTTGTGGTCGTAAAAAACAAAAAAATCCCTTATTTTGGGAATGGATTTCGGAAAATCTCCTTATTTTCAATGTTGACAGCTATGGAACGGATACGGTAAAAGTTTAATATATCGACTTGCTCCGCTGACTACGTCACCTTCTTCGTTGCTCTGATTAGCTGTAGCTCTATCCAATTGCTTGCAGAGAGAATTTGAAAGACAACTGTTTATCCCGCCCTTGGATTGAGCCCTGTCAATGATGAGTTCCCAGACCTAACATCTTGATGTAGGTCTGGCATACCAGTCTATTAAAAATGCATCTGCTAAATGAATAAATGTAAATGCATGCTAAATAACGATTCATGTGAGGTTGTGTTATCATTTTTAAAACCCCAAAACCCATTTGATATAGATTATGGTTAAAATATGTGATTATAAATAAAACATTGTGTACGGTATATGACTTTAAGAAATGATTATTATTTATTCTCATTTTATCTTAATAAAATTACTGCATGCTATCAGTATAGAACCATTTTTGAACAATTTTCACTCAGGAAATTGACAAAATACTATAATCGTAGACATTCTTATATAGTCAGGATTGAGATTTCCCTGAGTTAACCATACAAAATAATATAATTTGCCCGTCATTTTTACAGAGTCAAAGCCCATGTTTACACAAAGCCAGGTATTTAGCAAAACGAATATTTTCCCCTCTCCGTTTTCAAAAATAACATCGTTTACACAGCATAAATACGCGTCGAGTGCCATCATAACTATGCCAAACCTAAGGTGGCAGTGTAGGGGTTAAGGATAAATCCATGCAAGCCAATCAGAATCCTGGAATCGACAGGAGAGAACCTAAAACGCCGTTTCTCCTGGTTCACACGACAACAAATTTCCGACGTTTTCAGAAAAATCTCCACTTTGCCCGGAGTTTAGAAATAATCGTTTTCAGTGATAAAAACGCTGTTTTCGTGTAAATGAGAGGGCAAAACGCAGAGAAATATCTGCGTTTTCCCATCGTGTAAACGGGGCCAAAGCCATTTTTTTATTGGAACAGGATTAAAATCACAAAGTATGCTACATTTGTGAAACACAAACTGTCCTGACCTCTGTGAAACTAGTCCTAAGTAGGGCCATTTTTTCCTTAGTTAGTTAAAATTGAATATTTCATGTCAGCCATAATAGAAATGTCAAGATTACACCACCTTGTTAGGTTGTTGCCACTCAAACTGGAGTCAGGTTATCTTTCCAAACAGATATCCGAGCACTCAGAAGTAACAGGCTGGAGACTCGTAGCATGTGTGTTTATGAGCAGCTCTCGGCTGATTGGCTGAGCCGAAAGTGTGAAAGACCATAGGGAGGAGGATGCTTGAGTCGGGGGTTGGGTAAGGGGCGTGTTCTCCCTCTCTCTGTTTGCCTGGTGTCCCTGCTTGATGAGATCAGCGGATCGCCTTTCATCATGAGGCAGGTCTCACGCTGCTGCTCGCACTGCCGTCTGTCCTCTCTCTCTCTCCTCGTCCTCCTTCTTTCTCTCTCTCCTTCCCTTTCTCTCTCTTCCGGGCCGCCGAGCTGGAGTTTGAAGCCGGAGCCGCGACACAGGACAGAGTAAGGAGTGCGGAGTGGGACGGAGGCTGCCACGGCAGGGATTAACCTCAGGGAGGGGTGGGGGGGTTACATCTCTGGGGAGAAGCTTCTTTTCTCCTTCCTCAGCAGGGAGACACGGGAAAAGAGAAAGAACTAGTGTGCGCTCCTTGCTACTTCTCACAAAGAGAGGAGCTGCTTGGTCCTTTATTCCAGTGGGTTTCCTTTATTCTTTCCTTCACGGGTTCGAGGAGGGACGACTGGGGAGTTCCGCCGGGGAGACCATCACAACCAGATCTGTGTAAGCAGCGTGCCTCTGTGTTTTGAGTGCAATGAAGAACTTGATGTGGCATGTTTAAGTGTTTACTTGTGTGAAGAAACTATCCTGTGACCTTTTATTCTTTCCCTTGTTGCTTTAGGCTGTTTGGGTTACCTCATGCGCACTCTTTCTTTCTAGCTCCCACTTTCTGGCATTCCCCGTTGTATTTTATTCCTCTAATAGAGGTTTGATCCTCTAAGTGAGGTTTGATCCACCCTGGCAATGATACTCAGGAAGGATACAGTCTTTTCCTTTGTGTTGGACGTTACAGCTGCCCGGGATGTTTCTAAACCTTGGATTTCCATGCATTTAATACTTTCTGAGCTCCAGGGAGCAGGTTCAAGACCCCAAATGCTGCGGTGGGGTTGTAGGAACGGTTTTGCTCTTGAGGATAGTGCATTTGTGGGTTGAAAAGTGAAGTATTTCCACCTGAACTTGCTGCTCATGTTTTCTCAGCTGCCAGCCGTGATTAGATAAGGTGATTAGAGTACGGTTGGATCTTCACCTCCCCATGTTGCGCGTCACGGCTAACGTTAGTCTTTCCTCTGGTTTGGTGTTCAAAGGAAGCGCTCCCACAGCGCTGGCTGATTCTTAGCCTGGGAAGCATATTTGAATGCTTTTCATTGTGTCCCTCGTGTTTGTGTGCACGCGCGGCTTATGGATTTGCATGCGTCTGTTTGTGCACGTGTGGCTGTGTGTTTCCAGTGGTGAAATGTTTATTGAACAGACTCTGTGTGTGTTTTGTTTTGAGGGCAGTGGGGCATCTCTTACAATGAAGTACTGTTGTAGTGTCATGGTACAGTAATCATATCAGATAAAGTGTCACTTTTGTACATTGTTTATAAAAAAGTCCTGGTAGTACTGTGGCACTTTGATAGTTCTGAAAGATTACTATAATAATTTGCGTTGTTGTAAGATTACTATATTCATTTACATTGTTATCATGTCAAAAGCACAGCTCTTACAAAATGTTTCTGAATGGTAATTTGCCTTTTTTGTTGGCTACAACAAAACATGGCTACAGGTTCCCATGTTTTGTCTGCTTTAACTAGTCATGTTATTTTGTCATTTACTAGTTAAGCTCTTAGCCAGTTTGATATTTCGTTCCCACTGCGTCTTATGCGCAGCTTTGAGTAAACATATGAAAGAGAACGTCTCTGTGTAACCCATGTTCTCTGAATAGGGAACGAGACGCTGCTTTTTAGGCAGAGAACTCTGAGAAGCAGATGATGCACGCTGAATATAATATGACGACGTGAGCGTCAAGGCAGCGCGAATGGTGATTATATATCCATAGACAATCGTTATTCTTGACGCAAAATTTTAGGCTGCATTTCACGTGTACATTTCACGTGTGTTTAATCCCCTCGTGTATCAGAACGTATCAGCTGACGTTCCGGGAGTCTCCCGCATATTGATAACGGCTCCGGATGATCGCAAATTAGTTCAAAACTCCCGGAATCTAGTGCGATGCGAGCAAGCGCGCATGCGAGACAGACCAGACAGTGCTTCAATAAACCGTATAGTGCGCGCACGTCGGAGAGGGAGACAGCGAGAGACTGCGTGTGTGCGCCTCATGCCACCGCATGCCACAGACTCAGGCATCAAAATCAGGCACCGAAATTTTCATTCTGATTCGCTCTGGTTACTACCGTTTACGTCAGAACCGGTTCCCCATTAGAACCGAGTTTCGGTACCCAACCCTAGTACATATACAAATTCAGGTCCAAAATGTTTGTACGCATTTGTCGTAGACACGAAATAGCATAACTAACTTGCTATAAAGCCAGCGCTGGCATTTGATAAAACTAAAACATTACGTCTGAATACATGCAAATACATTTAAAATGATTAAGTCTTAGCCTACTTACAGGTCAAAAACTGCTGCTTCTGGTTTTAAAGTTGGAACTGCTTCATGTTTTAGTAACAGTTTCTTGTTGAATCCGTTGTTGAATTTGTGGAGACTCTGGAAGCTGACTTCCGTAAAATGCGCAGCACAGAGAGCTAAATTACGATCGTCATTTTCAGGAACATAATCAAACATAAATTGTATCCATTGTTGACGAACTACAACGTCCATTGGAAGCCTGAACACAGAAGACCTGACAGCTTGTTGAACAAAACACACTTTCGATACATAACACACTACACACTTTCGAACATAACACACTTTCGATGAGCCGCAGAAATAGGGCCATGCCTTTTTTTGCATATTCCGGAGGGAGGGTTGATGCAAATGAATGGGTTAGCTGACGTATAAAACCCGTTGTAGTCCCATTCAAGTCGTTTTTGTAGTCATTAAACTTCCTGATTTTTAATAGACATTATCTCTGCTTACACTAAACTTTCAGCGCTGCAACTTTGCAGATACTGTTCATGCACCAACCGCAACATTACACATAAGTTAAAATGAAAAAGTGAAATCGCAATCAACCCCCCTTTAATATGGTATGTGTCCTGAAACATATGCTAATACCATGGTAATTTGTTATACCATAGTACTTATATTACCACCATGGTAGAAATGTCCAAAAGATATAATAATACCATGTAACTTTAACATATTCCATATAGCGCTGAATGGTTACCATGATGACATTTATTTACCATGATATTTCTAAAATTATATTTTTGTAGTGCATGTCCTAAAATACTGTGGTATTACCACATTGTACTAACATATGATCATTTTAATTTTCTATGGTACACAAACCTTGATTTCATAGGACTCTTTGTAAGTGATCTCTGCACATGTGTCCATGCGTAATTGTGTATGTGTTGCGAGTGGTGTGGGACGGGGGCACAGGGTGTGTATGTGTGGGACGATGAGGGCAGTGAGACTGCTTTAATCACTGAGTGTGTTGTCTGAGAGCAGTGGGCTGGAAAGAGCTGACTGGAGCTGCTCTGTGGGGAGAGGCTCTTCTGGGAGAGCTTAGAGGTCAGCTGTTAGCCGTGTGAAGAGCTACACAACCATTTGCCTTGCCATTCAATGTCCCTCCTTTGGAGTGGACCAGTGGATTATTGCCAGAAGAGAGTGAATGTGTGTGCGTGTGTGTAGCTTAAGGGTTTGAAAGGACAGGAGGTGGGTTCGCACATCTGCCACATGGCTGTGTGTGTGATTACTGGTTTTGGGTTGGGGGTGGACTGTTTAGTCACAGTGATAAATGGCCTTTGGGCTGTCAGAAAGCCTGGACCTCAATGGTTGTGTTTTATATTTACACTCTTCCTGCACATAGCTTGAATCGGATGTTCTCGCTGCAATCCCTGAAGACTTCTGAGCCTTTAGGCACAGGGAAATTGAATGGGAAATTATACTGCGGATATTTGGAACAGCTTATTAAGAGGTACATGTAATGAAAATCAGATTTAGCATAGCCCTATCATAAAGGTTTCAGACGTTTTATTGTTATTCTGGTGAATAGATGTTTGAAGTTGGCAGTACTTTATCAACTGTGTTTTATTGTGCTATTTATAACAGTTATTTTTTGGGGTTGTTGATTATTGAACATCAGAGATTTATTGCGTACACTACCATTCAAAAATTCCAAATTCTACAATGTTTTTAAAGAAATTAATCATTTTAGATTCAGCAAAAGGGTCAGATTTTGTGTAAGACTGAGCCGGCCGGTGGACTTCGGCTCTTCAGCCAAGAAGCCTCAGGCCCTCAGCTACTGTATCTGTAACGTTACCAAAATCGAATGGCAGACTGAGACTAGGCTTCTACATTCACTGCAAAGCTGCTGAAGAACTCCACTCCAATGTGGGACATATCAGTATATTCTTATGTTACATTTATTCATTTGGAAGACGCATTTACAGTGTTTCAGAACGTCAGTTATAACCATAGGTAAAGTATCTCGGACACTAACTTATCTGAGACGATTTAATGCTAACTGTTGCAGTGCCACTGCCCACAAATATTGATGAAATATTTCGTGAAATATGAAATAGTAGTGGAATTTATAGCAGAGCAACCCATTTTATGAATGATATTTCAAAACAAATGTTCAGAAAGGATACAGAGGTGGTATGATTTGTTGCGTCAGATCATGGCCTAGACGTCTAAATTTCAGGAATTCCACTCGGCACAGCCCGTTATCAGCTGTCAACCAAGCTGTCAATCAAAGTTAACCACGCCCTTATTTGTCATACATTTTATATCTAAATATGATCTAAACTAACGAGTTAGTTAAATAAATTCACCCATACATCATACGTCAATATCCGCCTTTTTAGGGTACCCTTAAACATCGGTTATATGACGTCATACAACTGGCGCTTTACCTTTAACGTCAGTTAGGTGACGGGGTAGGTTTAGGGGTAGGTTTAGGTCTGCGGTATAGAGTTAGGATCCGATAATGTCATCTAACCGATGGATATTTGCTTCTTTTTGGGACCTCCCTCGAGCGGATTTTCGGTGTATTGCAGTTTTTTTTTACTTCCGGGTAGGCTTCATTTTTCAGATTAGAATGTTGCCGCTTGCTCAAAACATTTAACACTTCTTACCAACCCTAAATGTTTGAAAGGTAGTGGATATTTCATAGCTTTTCTGGTAACGAAAAATGTGGTAGTTCATAATACAAACTTTAGAGAAATTGAATCGGGTTTATGTTGGGATATTTGGAATACTGGGAAATACAGGCAAAATGGACACATCCAAAAAAACATCCTTGTCATATAGGTTCTGGATGTTTCAGCTTTTCTTGTAAAAAGCGACCTGTTCTCAGGGTCTGTGGTGGTTTATCACATTGGCTTGTTTTATTCCAGTAAAGAAAGTACAGAGCATGAATGTGATATCTTTGTCGAAATCAATTAACCAGCAACAACCTCAACAGATGACTGGACATTTTGTCAGGCTTTCTATTCCTATGGAGATGAGCTGGGTAGCCCGCCCATTGTGAAATCCCCAAATCCCATCCACGTATGTTCTGATGGGCTGTGATTATCTCACACCATGCTGCATTTCAATAAGTATGTTTACATGTTACAATATCTAGGTCTGCTAGTTCAACTTCACAAAAATGGTTTGATTTCAGTCTGACTAAAGCATTTTAAAAGGATGAATTGCTTTAGTCCGGATTCAATTTTCCTTTTAAAGTGTATGCTAACGCCCTTAGTGTTGACAGAAAAAAAGTATTTTCTCTGGTTAGGAAATGTTGTCACACTTGATGTTACTCTTGTGACCAGAATTCTTTAGTACTGAATGTTTAAATGCAGCCATTTCCTTTCTGTTCTCATTTGGGAATATTTTATAGTTTTGCTATGTGACTGACTGGTGATTTAGGATGCAGATGAGACATGGGTTCAATTCAATTTTAGTAAAGTCTTGTGGCACGTGCCCCTGACAAGACCCACAAGAGGGTTTTGCCGCTAACGAGTAGCCGCACGTACATTGTAAACAGATATCTGACTTCTAATTGAAAGCAGTGATGGCGTAAGGTTCGCATTTATGCTGTGCTGGCTGTATTCATAGTCTCTAGTTTCACTTTGATGTGACAGCCTCCAAGGGCGATCGCTGGATTCATCTGCTTGTGTGTCACTTCAGAACACATCTCACCCATCAGGACATGTCGTACAGATAACTCTCTCACACACACGCTGTACCCAATCTGCCCAAAGATCTCATCATTTTATTACTGAACCCACGGCTTCACTTTTGCCATTGGCTTCTCTCTCTTTCTAGAATGTTCTGAACATAAAAACAGCACAGCCTGCTTCAACAGATGCCTGTTGTGAGAGCATTTCTCTCACACCACATGCATGTGTGTGAGGTGATAGTGTGTCTCCATGGGCCAGGTCTGTTTAATTAGGACTGTGTAGGTGGACAAAGGCAGGGGGGACATGTGACCTTATGGCAGTCTGTCCTGTGCCCTCTGAACCACGGAGATGATAGAGTACTGGACACCAGCTTTACTGATCTGCCGCATGTGTAAATGACAAAACGAGAGGAGAAGGGAGATTGATGAGAGTGGGGATGGGATGGAAGATGAGACGGAGAGAGAAGATGGACAAAAATGATATGTTAGCACTGCTGGGGAAAAACGGTCATATTCACTGATGGTATGCTGGATTTTTGCTGTTCAATGAATAGAAAGAAAATGAATTTTGGTCTGAACAAATTATTTCTTACATGGAGCAAAATGGAGGAAATTTCAAAGAGATTGTAAAGTATTGAATGTCATCTCCTCTCCCTGCTGACCTATTTAATGCATCGTTGCTGAATAAAATTGCCTAACCCGGATATCTTTTGAATGGTACTATGTATGCCATGTCATCTAAAGCCAAACAATAATTAGATGGTTGTTCACTGAAAATCCACAGTGAGTTTTTAACTCCATAACTAATGTAGATCATTAAGTCACTAACTTTGATCACTTCTATTAGAACTAATTATTTAATTGATGCATAAAAAATATTAGACTGTAAAGAATGATTAATCCGCAGATCTCTCTGGAGCATACAATGGGGAATTTTAGTTTTTCATTTCAATTTCACTTATGTTTGTCACACAAATTTTATTCAGAAGATTTGTAAATTAAATTGGTAAGATGCAAAAGCTATGTGAACTGCTTTTACAATGTTTTTGGTGCCTTTGCCTCATTTTTAAAAGCTTTGCACCTCCCAGCCCTCATTCATCATACCGCACAGTAGGCCTAAAAAAATAATAATCTAAATATCTCCTTTTGTGTTCCACAGCAGAGACATAACGACATTCCATTTTGAAACGACATAAACATTAAAATTTTTGGGTGATCTAACATTTCTATTCAGATTGGATAAGATGATCAATCAGGTTTAAACTAAGGTTGGGAGATATAATTATAATAATTGTTGTGATATAATTTCTCAATAAAATTATAACTACAGTTTGATAAATGTTCAATATTATGTTTCTGCTTTATGCAAGACCATGCAGAGTGAACGTGTTTACTCGCTGACGTCTCGATCACACGGCCACTAAACAGCACAGTGAGAGTGGTTCGAGTTGGTTGCAGAGTTCTCACTTACAAACCACAAATCAAATGCATTGTGATTTTAAACTAGTTTACAGCCAGATGAAACAGCGCTGATATTCTCTCCAACACTGATGTGGTAAACACTGTGCCATGAAAATGCAAGTCTTTTCAATCTACAAATCATAAATATTTGCCATTTATTTACTCTAGTAGCACAAACTGCAACCATGGCATTGTTGCAGAAATGTGGGAAATTCTTATTGAAGTTTGTTATATCATTAATGTAAACATTTAATATATTAAAGTAGTACTGTAATACATTACAGTATTTTTTTTTGTTAATCAGTTTTTTATGCATTTGTATTATACTATATGTCTTTATGCTACTGTTTTTCACAACAAATAACAGATAAACTTTTTACATGATCTAAATACAATGGAAGACCGATGGTTAATTTGAATCCTAACTCAAAGGCTGCGTTCCAATCCACTTTTTAGACACGCACTTGAACTTCCCTAAGCACTTCCCCTCGGGGAATGCCGCCGCCATTTTGAAGTGCGTTCCACTTCGTGAAGTGAACGAGGGAAGTTCATATGGACAGACACTCGTTCCTTCGAATTTAGACCGAGTCTACAGTACTTCATATGTGCACTTCACTGACTTCAGGCATCTATATATCCCACAATGCAGTACGATTGTGACATAACCACAGATCGTCTAATCACCACCACAACAAACACTCTATGATATATTAATTATAATATTTATTTATTTATTTATTTTAAAATAACCCAAACACACCTATATACATGTGGATGCTGCATTAAACAAATTCGTAACGGGAAAAAAGTAAATCATAAATCAACTCATAGCTGATTCAAAGTGATCAAGGGCATAGGCTGTTCCAGTTCAGCTCATTGCGGTTTCAGCCAGTAGTGGGCACTCGTGCAACGTAAGCAAAGACGTACATTTGATTGATCGAGAAGGAGGGAAGTTAGCGAGTGAAGGGCATGGCAATTTTGGACTGGAACGCTGCAAAACAGTCAGAATATTTTAATTTCACCCTAAACAAAAGAGTTTGTTAAAATGTTTACATCTGCACCCCAATATCCCGCTACTGTCAACTCAAGCTACTGTCAAATGTGCAAACTAAACATCATTTTAATTTGTGATATGTTCACATGTTTGGCAAGTGTTTGTTATGCTCTGATGACAAAGAGTAGTCTGATGATAAATCCACAATTAACTGGTTTCTACAATTTTCACTCAGGAACAAAAATATGCCTTTAAACCTGAAAGAAATAAAGAGTTGACATTTACTGTGATAATTATCGATATCGACTGATATGAATGTTGTAATATTAGTTTGGTCATGTCTCCCAGGCCTAGTGAAACCAAGCGGCAACCTTCTGGTTTCTCTCTTGAATCCAAGAAGCAAATGACTAAGGCTCAATCCCAATTCCACAATTTGGCCCTACCCCTTGTTTTCCAGTGATACCCCTTGGCCCTTAAAACAGAGTTGCAAGGGCCAAGGCATTGAGAATATTCCCCTACGAAATGGAATAACCCTTCATGAACCCGAGATGTCATGTCAGTCGTTGGCGAATGGCTCTGCCGTTGACGTAAGTTTTCTAGAGGATTTTTCCATGACAACAACTGGACAATCAGCGCAGCTGCTCTTAACTTTGAGGAAACATGATGACTATAACATTCCTTCCTCAAAATGAATGTCTTTTCTGATTCGGAAAGGTAATTTATTATACTGTTTCTAAATTTAAATGACTATTGTATTATTATAAGGGTAAAAAAAACTGCATATTGGTGTCATTTGGCGCTAAATTTAAATGTTTAACCGTTTGCGAAGCCATCTCGCCGGTGATTTGCGATGCATTCTGTGAACTTTCTCGTAGCCCTCCGTTTGGAGTGTGCCTCTGAAAAATCTCTCATTTCGAGGGCTATGTTGCCCTACCCCTTCCGCCCTACCCCTCGATCCTCAGACAAGAATCGCAGACACCCTACCCGGGCAAGGGGTGAATTGGGATTGAGCCTTAAACCGCAATTCATCGACTGGCCGCTAGCAACAGGCTCCAAAAGAGAGTTAATCAAATATTTTTTAAACACTTTTTAAAAATTTTTTTTACTAGATTATCTAGGGTGGGAGGTGAGTTGAGAAAAAAAGAGACAGAAAGAGTGAGAATGAAATGACACTAGCCACAGAGGAAAGAGAGATGTTCCTGATGAAATGGAGAGAGGGAGGATGCAAAGATAAACAACAGATGGTGAATGTTTGTTCCCACTCATCAAAGCTACTGGTGGCTATGAGGTGTGCATGTCCATTACATCTCTGGTGACCTGGGTAACACAGGCGAGGGACCAGGCACCAGACGTTCTCTTTATCACAGACCCCCCACCATCCTGAAGGGAAACGCAGAGCCCTCGTGTGCCACAGAGCGTGCAAGAAAGAGGCCCTGCTGAGGCTCTGACGGGTGCTGAAGCATAAACAAATTTAGAGGAGGATGTACACAGTAAAGGCCAGTAGACTAAACAGTGTGAACACACAGAAATGCGTCACATAGGGCCAACAACAGATTCAGATGTGTGTTATTTAAGCAATTGGGAGGAGAGAGGATTGTGTTATCACATTTCAACACTGTGTTTTTTGTGATTTATTATTTTTGTCAGTTTTGCACGGCCATATATATATAGCTTAGATGTTTATATATATATATATATATATATATATATATATATATATATATATATATATATATATATATATATATATAGTTTATATGAAGATTCAGATGCAAAAGCCTCTAAATGCCATTTGAAATTTTCTTCTAAAATGACAATTTTGATCAAGCTTGTATATTTAAGTTCAGTAATTTCACTTAAATGACAATTAATAGGTAATCTTCATTGCCATTTAAGTGAAATTGCTGAACTTAAATATACAAGCATGATAAAAATGGTCATTTTAGAAGAAAATTTCAAATGGCACTTAGAGGCTTTTGCATCTGAACTCTTCATATTTATATTATTATATTAATATATTTCCTTTTGGCCATTTCATGAGGTTTTACTCTAAGTGTAAATGTACCCCAAGATCAACTTGTACCGCAAAACTCAACTTTCGGCAAATCAGATTGTGTGGACAGACATAAATGTTGTATAAAACAGCATTCAGGCCTTTAAAGTGGGCAGCCTAGGGTCTGTGATATTATCATTCTTCTAGTCATGCAGAACAGCTATAACAAGCACTCGATTCCTGGGGTGTTCGCCAAACACGGAACGTAGCGGTGGAAAATTCAATTACGCGGACCTGAAAACAAAGAATGTTATTTTTATGATGGGACTAGAAAAATAAATAGAGCCTTGAGTGTGGAATGGCAAATTGAGGAAGATGTTTATTACCCAGAAATGTTGCAGATTGAAGGCCGTGTCAAAAAATGAAATCCGACCAAATGTGCCAGCTCCCTCGTATTCTTCATCTTTATTTCAATAACCTAAAACGACTTCTGAGCACAGAGAAAAGGCACATTTGGCTTGATTGAAGACATTACACTGCAGCACAAGCGCTGAAGAGCCATAGGGTACAATTACACCAGGGTTGTTTTGACTTTTTGACTTATAGCCATAACAGCCCAATCCCAGCGACACGCTCACCAGCAGAGTGCTTTTGTTTTTCTAATAGATAAGTCAGGGCAGATGGACATTTTCCCATGTGGAGATGTACGACCCTGGCAGACCACTTTTATATGTAGTCTGATCTCGCTTGGCTAAGCAGATGGAGACAGCACATCAGTGGTCCATTAGAATGAGGTTGTTATAGTTACATTAGTCGTGTCTCATATGGTTCAGGATCATTTCCCGGAGGAGAGTGAGTGTAATTGATGTAGTGCAGGTTTTTTTGTTTTTTTTTTACTTCTCAGCTTGACGTTGGCATTTTATATCAGCAGTGTAACGCCCAAAGACACGGTACAGTCATGCCATGCAGTCACCGTCTTGCAGTGTGACTCAGACACTGCTGTTACGCAGTGAAACAGACCAGCTGATTGTCTATCTGTCATCTATTGATCTGTCCGTCCATCCAGTAAGCTTGTATAGTTGAAATTAAAAATCAAACTACTCTATGTTGGTTGATAGTCAATACAAGAGGTATACTATTCTGTTTTATGTAAACATAAATATAGAAATATGTCATGGTATGGGACATGAAGTGGACTTTTTTGAAGCATCCTTATTAGGGTTGGGTATCGTTTAAATTTGAACGATTCTGATTCCGATTTCGATTCCTTGTTTCGATTCCGGTTCCTGAACGATTCTCGATTCCGAATTCTTTTAAGAGGCAGGGTCAAAAAAGTTTAGCTAACCTTTCTAACCAACGGTCTTTCTGAAGGAAATACTCCTTCTGTCACAAATACTCCTTTTGTCACAAATTTTGCATTTTGCAGAGATTTCGTTATTTTTAGAAAGTGAAGCCACACTTTGGACCGCCAACGTAAGCTACTCATGTTCGACGGTTATGCCAACACTTCCAGTAGACGCTTCTTCGTTGGTGTTGTTCAGCGGTTTCTTCTTACGGTTCTGCGGACTGTGAATATTCGAAACTAGAAATTCGAAATTTTAACTTTTGAACGATCCGGGAAAAACTGAAAGTTAGTCCCGGTTCCAATCAATACTCGATTCTCTATACCCAACCCCAATCCTTATGCAGTATCAGTTTTATACATTTTCAGAGTGCTCAATGAAATGAATTGATCTGCAAAAAAATCATTTTGTTGTCTCATCAGTGTTTTCTTCAGACTTGTCTTTTTCTCAGAGCTTGTTTACACGCCTTCATGTAATTACTTAATGTGAGAATAGTGTTTAAATGTCTGTCTACAACTCCCAGACTAACAGCGTAATTATGTTTGCATTGGTGTGTATTACAGTTATTAGTGACTACAGCGGTTTGAGTGAGGGAACGATAGCTAAACTGACACGTGCGAACCAAACACAACCGGAATGAAACGCATTATTGTGGCTCTGCACGGCAGCAAGTCTTTGAAACACTCTTTGCCTGCCACGGGTGACTCTCCAGCTCTGAAATACGATACAGAAAACCTAACACCTTAACTCTTACCACACGTTATGATAGCTGTGAGTGGCATGTTAGGGCAGCTGCCTCTCTCTTTCATTCATTCTCTCTCACACACACGTACATTCCCATTCTATCATTCATGGCATGACCTCATTTATTTTTCCTTTAATATTAGTAACACTTACTCAGGAATCCGGGCACCTGACTTGTCTGGCTGTCTGGCCACCCTCCTTCCTGTCGTCTGAATTCAGCTCTCTCTTTTTCCTGTCTCTCTTACTCTGTGACCTTAATGTGTGTTGAGTTAGTCTGAGGTGTGTTTGTGTGCAGTACAGTATGTGTGACCTTTTTCTTTTGTGTTAGTGACCTAAGTGCTTGGGTTGTCTGATGGCCATCGTCTGACAGAGTGTGGATGTGTTGTGTACATCCACATTTTTAAGAAGTGTAGCTGAGCTGTTTATTATATATTGTAGCTTGTCCAGTAATGATACTGTACTCTAACTAGTTGTAGTAGTAGTGTAACATGAGACAACAATGTTTTGTCACACTGTATCACGCAAACAGCCCAATAATTTACAGTTCTGAGGTAATAATACTCAAACATACTCTGCTGTCTCATATATATATATACATATACATCTGCACTACTTTACCTTAAATGGGTTACGCGTAATTGCACTGCCGAAAGTTTATTTACAGTATCCACTGTTTATATATGTATTTTGTAAATATCGTATTTTAACTTTAACATGCAATCACTTTTCACTGCACTTTTTACTTGGATAGCTTATGTCCATTTGAACTACTTTAAATGTATTGCTACACTGCTCATCTTAGCCTTATTTAATAGATTCATGTATCTGTATTATGTTTATAAAGTCATTTGTACTATTGTTTATTACACTTTCTGCTATTGCAGTTCTGGTTAGACCTAAACTGTATTTTGTTGCCTTGTACTTGTGTAATGACAATAAATTGAATCAGATCAGGTCTCTTATTCGAATGTGATTCATGACTCATTTTGTTCAGATGATTCATATCTATTGAAAGTTATTAAATTCACTGATTTATTTTAATATTTACTCAGTTAAATTCTTCAAACTACCGCTGTATTTTATGTATTTTTGTAGTTTTTTTTTTATAGTGAAATAGCTAAATACTGCTGTTTATAATTATGCTTTGTTTTTTAAAAGTCTTGGCGTCATCTTATAATGCTGATGAAAAAGCAGTAGATACTTAGCATCTTTCAGACACATATGCCGCGGACACAAAAACACATTTTATATAAACATCCCCCAACTATCTTTTTTGTAGAGCTCCTTCCTGGGATGAGACTTTATTATCTCTAGGAATAAACAATGTGCCACTTACTGTAGCAGGAAGTTCCTGCTAGAGTTTCATACATCAGATATTCTGGAATCTTCCAGGCTCCAGCAGGCTCTTTAATGTGAAGGTATTTTTGTGACATTGAGGCTGGTGCAAACTGAATCTGTCTGGACTGAACTTTTCTCTTGCTATACTTAGGGTCTGTTGATTTGAACAAACCTGAATTAAAGTATTAAACTTCATCTCTTAACTTGTCCTGTTTCATTTGTGTTAGACACTAATGATGCCTCTAAGGGTGCACTCTCAATGAGGGCAGACAAATAACTACTTTTCTAAACAATCAGACAAATTACCAAAACAATCCAATTGGCATCCTAATCATAGGCATCTGAACTCCCCTGAACCACCTGACCCATATTTAGAGATGAGAATATCATTGGGATATAGGGCTCTTTTGACTTGAGCTAGCTTGCAACCACCAAGCAACACCATTGAAACCACAAACAAGACCTGCTAGCAACCACAAAGAAAATCACTTAAGTCAGAGATAACTTGGCAATGCTCTGGCAGTCACTAACACCTTAATATTGGGGCATGTTTTTCATAGCCAGGCACTGAGCTCCAATTCTCTTCAAGTATTTTATTTTTCTATTTGTTAATTGTTAATCTGTATATATATATATATATATATATATATATATATATATATATATATATATATATATATATATATATATATATATATATATATATATATTAATCTATTGTCTCTTTTTTTTAAATGTGCCTTATCAAAATACATCTTACTAAGTGAGTGAATCTCTATCATGGGTCATTCCATTTTCAGATGGTTTTATGGTAGAGGCTGTATCTATTTTTGAATGAATATCATTTATAAAATGCAATATGTGTGGGTCTGTGTTGACATAAGCTGGGCTGTTTTTGAGCTAGAGGTGACATGACTTGTCATGTGTGTGTATATGTGCATGTTCCGTGTTTTCTCTTCTCACCTGTGGCCATCATTATTACATCCCTCCCCATGGCGGTCTCTCACAGGCTGTCAGGCCGCAGTTCCCTGCAGAGCCCTGATCCTTTCTTTCAGCTTATCTTCTTGTCTTATTTATGCTGTTCCTTTATTTCTGTTTTCATTTTTAAACTTCAACACCTTTGAGATTCACACTTAGTAGTTCTCAGAATCACTCATGACCAACCTGCAGGCTCTTTGGTCTCTCTGATATTACTGTTTTAATGACATGGTGTGTTTGGTGTGTTTTCTCCTAGGGCTTCAGTAAGGCCTGGCACTTTCGCCACTGCCAGGCGGTGACGTGTGTTTGGGGGCCTCAGGCTGACGTCTTAATGCTTTGATGAGGTAACGGCGGACCCCGGAAACCCAGCCCTGCGTCGTGCCCCCCTTTCCTTTCCCCTCCTCACTTCCCTTTCCAACCAGTCAAGCCATGGGCCAGAAGATCTCAGGGAGCATCAAATCCGTAGAATGCGCGTGGGGAGCCGTCCTTCAGGCCCCTGAGGAGGGAACTGAAGAGGGCCGGATTTCTTCAAGCCAGCTCGACTGGATCTACTCCTGGACATGCCCCCTGTCTCCAAATGAGCAGCAGCTCCGACATGCCTGGAACTCGGATGACCGCTCCCTTAACATTTTCATTAAGGACGACGACAAACTCACTTTCCATCGGCACCCTGTTGCTCAAAGTACCGATGGCATACGTGGACGAGAGGGATACACGCGAGGACTCCATGTTTGGAGGATCCATTGGCCTGCTAGGCAACGAGGCACACATGCTGTGGTGGGCGTGGCCACGGCAGATGCCCCATTGCACTCAGTGGGCTACACATCTTTAGTAGGCAGTGATGGTGAGTCCTGGGGCTGGGACCTGGGACGTAACAAGCTCTACCACAACAGTAAGAACCGTCCGGCTTCTTCTGCACCAACATACCCAAGTTTCCTGGAGCCAGAGGAGGCCTTTGTACTGCCGGATGCCTTGATGGTGGTGCTGGACATGGATGAGGGCACACTGAGCTTCATGGTTGATGGACAGTATCTCGGAGTGGCCTTCAGAGGCCTTAAGGGCAAAAAGCTGTACCCCATTGTCAGTGCAGTGTGGGGCCACTGTGAGATCACCATGCGCTACATCAATGGCCTAGATCGTAGTATACACTTTCTTCAGAGTTGTGTTATTCATTCTTGTCTTACTTGACTTGAAAGTTTCAGCTTGGAGATCTGGTAAACCTGCTTGAATTGGGTTGGTGTGGTTTAGTGGTTAAGGCTCAGGAACTGTAAGATTATTTGTTCAATTCAGTCACCATTTTAAACCACCTTAAACCAGTCTAAGGTTGTTTGTTGGTCACCCAGCCTGGCCAAACTGGTCTTCAGCTAGTCTCAGCCAAGGGGTGTCCAATCCTGCTCCTGGAGGCTCAGTGTCCTGTGAGATTTCTAGCTCCAACTTGGCCAATGTTTTTATCACTGTGTTTGTGTCCCCTGGTTATTGAAACCCTTACCTTGCTAGGGTCATCCTTTACTAGTTCAGCTGCAGCAACACTGTGTTCTGTGTCAGAACTGCTTGAATAGTATCCACATATTATTTGAACATACAGTATCTTGTCGGGCCTTGTTGGGCCTTGTTGCATACGGGCCTTGTTGCAGGCAAATATTCATTATTAATGTAAGAAACACGCAATGGCAGTGGAGGCAGGATGGTTGAAAAATGTTAAGTGACACCTCACCTGGTGTAGCATTACAACTAATGAAGGGCTCCCATTTTGATATTCACTTGAAATGTGTTTGTTTGGTACATACATGAGTGCATACTGTATGCTAGCCTGTGTGTGTTGTGCAAGTAATTATATTTTAGTTTCAAGCCCTCAGAACTGTCATGCTATTCACAAGGTTAAACACTGAGCCTCTGTGTTTGTAAAGGCTTCAAACTCTCCTTCAACGATCTTCAGCATGTGTTTTGGAAATACTTTTTTCTAATCCACTCCTGCCATGCAGACGCCAGGTAGACAGTGTGTGTGTATGAGAGAGAGAGTTTTGTGTGAAACGGCATTTTAAAGCCAGAGGCATGTTTGTGTAACCCTCTGAGTTTTATTTGATAGCACAATCTCAAAGGTGCCCAAACCCCATACCCCCATCCTCACTTCTTAGAATAAACATTCAGAGAGTCATCTGTTAGATTTAGCTATGTTCTCCATGAAAGAAACCCCAAACTTCCATACCTGTAGAGGTTTTTTCCATTTTTAACTTAAAGGGATAGTTCACGACACTTTTGTCATCATTTACACACCCTCATGTCGTTCTAAATCTGTATGACACAAAAAGAAGATATTTGAAGAACATTTTCATCCAAGTGAAATTAGACCCCATTGATTGTATGTACAAAACACAGACATTTTTATTAATATCTTCTTTCAAGTAAGTCATATAAGATTGAAATGACATGAAGGTGGGTAAATATTGACAGAATGTTTTATTTTTGTATAAGATAAATAAAATAAAGCATTAAGGCACATCAAGAGGCTTTGTTCTTACCATGGTTTTGAGTAGGGCTACCATTGAGCCAGCCCGTTCTCATGCCAAGTCGTCTATCTAACTGACGCTTTGACCATACGTCAACATCCGACGTTTTAGGGTACCCTTTAACCCTTTAGGCGCCAGAGGTTTTTTCCAAAAGCGTTCGATTTGGACATCTTAATTTCAAAAGACTATATCTTAAAAGTGAAATAAGATAGATGCTTTCTGTAAATTAGAGAAATATTAAGGATGACCCAAAGTTTATGTAGGGATTAAATTTCCCAATTGTCTAATTAGCATATTATGACGTCATATAGTGGCAGAAATCTTGCATTATAGAATTTTCATTAAAAAGTCACATGTTTAAATGATAAAATTGCTGCACTTCTTTCCCCCCAAAATGTCCATCATCTTTTGTATGCTATATGGTATGCAAACCGTATGCATGTAGTGTTTGGTCTTTTGCTGTGGAGATTTTCCATTTACTACATGCAGTAGGCACTCTGATTCCAAGTATGGGGCATATATTATTCATATGACACATAAACACAAGTAGACAAGACCTGTTTCGTTCAAAAGATGACTCGTTCAGGGCAAAGCGCAGATCATAAGTGATGATACGAGCAGCGTCATCGACGGCCAGATCTGCCTCGTGCGCGCCAAGTATGCATACTATTGCGACTCCCCATCCTGCCTTCTGTACTATGAATACTTCAACCTCGTCTAACATACCCAGTGATAATAAACATACCAAGTCTCCACCACAATACTATCGCGCGATCGCGAGAGACTCTGATGAAATGGCTCACTCTCACATTATCTCCGCTTTTGATCACACTGATTCAATGGGCTGTAACTCAGAACATTTTGTATAGAAACATTTGTATAAAGTTTTTTTGAGTCGGGGATGAAGTATGACATGTGCCATCCAGTGGAGGGGATGTCGAATGAAATTTGACACCCAATTTGACAAAATTGCCCGTTTTATTCAGTGACGCATCTTGTCGAGTGAAACATCGACCATGGCACCAAGAGGGTTAACGTCAGTTAGATGACACGCTAGTTGTAATCCTAACCCTACCCTAGACCTAAACCTACCCGCGTCATCTAACTGTACGCAAAAGGTAAAGATGTTCAGTTGGATGACGCCCTAGGATCACCATCTACCTGACGTTAAAGGGTACCCTAAAACGTTGAATGTTGATGTATGGTCAAACGTATGGTTATACTGTATGACAACTTGAGATGAGAATGTGTTGATTGAGCTGCTTGTTTCATTGTAGAATCAACAGCTGTATGATAAAAGGCACCAATGTTAATAATTAAATATTTATGATATAATTACATGCACAAATAACAATTTGCAGTTATAATTTGGGAACACTTTTTAATCACTAAACAGACTCTTTTGTCTGTAGACATTCCATTGTTTGAATTGCCAATGTAAGAGAAATAAAAGTGTGATATTAATTTTTAAAACCGGTCATTGTTGATAAAGTAATATTTTAATAAGCAATAAGTCCATGAGCAGAATCCTATCAGCCTAATTTCAGCCCTGTTATATGGATTAGCCTGCCTTAGCCTCTGTGTCTCTCAACATACAGTCTTCTCCTCCCTGGCGTGTTTCCGTATCAGGGGACAGAGAGCAGTGTGGGACACTCTTAATCCCCCTCTCTGAAGTTCGAAAGAGCCCTCTTTCTCTCTTTCAGATGGAAAGAGCAACTCAGTAAGTGGCCCTAAATCCGTTTCACATCTTTTCAAAGCTTTTATTAAGCAAGTCTTTATTTGCTGGAAAATTGTATGAAATGAGCAAAGCAACATTTAATGCTTAAAAGAGAGAATTCTATGAATATCGAGGTGTTTGGCAAAGCCAACTTTGGAGCCGATTGCTGGGCTGCTCTTGAAAGCTCATGCTTTTTCAAAGCTAATGTTATGATTTGCGCCTAGGATTGTGAGTTTATATACACGTTTTAGGTGTATTGCACGTTCTAAGTCACGTGCAGGGGGTTAATAATCTTTCCTTGGTATGCAAGAGATTGAGAGTGACAATTAGGTCGAGAGAAAGAGAGAGAGATCATGGGTAATAAATGCAGTAAGGAAGATGAGGTCAGAAAAATGTGCAGCTGTGACATTTTTAAGATTTGTGCAGCACAGTCTAAACCCTAGGCTTAATTTTAATATATATGCAAGCATGCTTCCAAAACTGAATACTACATATCTTAGCGGACAATAGCAATAGTTTCATTACACACACTCAGAGCTGTCTAACTGAATCAGACTCCTCTGTGTGATAAATAGGTCTATGATGATGCGTATGAGTTTAAAGTGTCCATTGTTGGAGTGAGAGATGGAGATAAAATAACGCAAAGAAAGATATGTCCACAATAACTAGGGAGCTACCTACTTAGACATTTTTTTAAATCATAATAAGTGTTTCAAAATCTATTGAGCTGCCTAATTGGACAGCATATTTGAGCATTATAGGATCATATTCTTTCATGACCACACCCTTAGCATTTTGGGCACTATTGGCTATTAGGGATGGCATCTCAAACCTACTCTCTTAGATATAAAATGTTCCTACCTTAAAGGGTTCGTTTAGGCGCTGCAAATATAGAACATTTTAGGGTTTCCCATCATGGGATCATTTTATGGAATTTGTTAACATAATTTAAATTATATTAATTAAATAGATTTGTCATTAGGAAACATTAGTTAAACATGAACATACTATGCAAATCGTTTAAGACATTTCTCTGTATACAGCACCTTAAAGGGTTCTTTAAAATGCTTGACATTAATTGTATTATATTAGTCACATATAAATTGCAGAATGTTTCAGATAATATAAAAAAGTGACATATTCCAGACAATACAGTACTTAGACCGCATTTTTGGAAACCATACCATGTTGTGTCAACTTAATTTTGCTGCTTAAAGGTGCTCTAAGCGATTTCGGGTGACGTGACTTCTTGTTGACGTTTAAAGTATTTTCAAACAAAACGACCCTCCTTCCTCCTCATCTGCACTGACCCCCAAACCCCACCCACAGGGCCTTCTTGTCAGTTATTGGCTGGAACAGTTTGTTATGTTTCATGGAGCGGGTTGCCGCAGTTTGTTTTTGTTGCCATTTGTGGAGCCTGGGTTGTCTGCATAGACCATGTTTTTTTACAGTGTGTTTAGGGGACAGGCAGCTAGTGGATAGAGAGGAGATGTTTGTTGTATGTGTAAAAAAATGTTTGGGCCTAAACAACGTTTGACATCGGTATAAGACAACATATTTAAGCAAGCTTTTGCAAATCCTACACAAATTCAGTGTTTTTGGACATCATATTGTTCCCAAAACCTAGTAAACTGCCTACCTAGCATTTTTTGGGGCATACTTAGCTTTTATAATTAATAATTATCTATTTAATTGAACTGTGTTTAGATGTCTCAGAAGTTGGTAAGCTTTCTACTTATGGTGCTTTTCCAATGCACAGTACCAGTTTCCCTCGACTTTGTTTGGTTTTCGAACTGTGTAAAAGTTGTACCTGTACCTGCTTTCGGGCACTTTTGAGGATTACTTTATTTTGTATCACCTCCAGCGAGGTTCCGAGTGAGCTGAGACGATACTAAAATGTCACGTAAAAACAATTCTCAGAGAGAATAGTCACCATTCACTGCGTCATCATTGCACGTGCCAGGTGGAGTATCCAGAGTAACCCCGCCATTATTATGGCAACTCGTAAGAATACGCCCATGGTCAAACGAGAGATGCAGACTTTCCTTTGTTTGGTTGCCTAAAGGCCAATTTATACTTCTGCGTCGAGGGTACACCTTAAGCCCTATTCCCACGGGATTAGTATTACCTGGGGACCACATGCGAATTTGAAATTACCACCCACATCTGAATTTCGTGTGGCGCATTCGCACGGGATAGCGAAGCCTGTGATTTTACTCGAATTTACTGACTTATCTCCCGGATATGATGTCATTAGGCTATAGCTTTGAAATGTCTTGTCGTTATTATGTCTAGCTGTCTATAATAAACTGAAGAACTGTCCTTACCGTATGCTGCTAAACATGTCATTCATCTCCATCTAATCGTTCTTTTTGTTTTTGCTCTTATGGTTTTCAGCTTTCTCTTTCTGCAAATTGTATAGTTGTACTAGCGATATGACCCCGCACCCAAAATACTATCAAAACACTCCAACTCAGCCTCTATTCTCCGCGAAAGATGGATAAAAAGGCGCAGATGAAACAAAAACCTTGAAAAAATGATATACGATCCAGCCAAATCACAGAGATGAGGATTCGCACGGGACTAATATTATCACAGGATCTTGGTGTTTGGCGAATATAGTAGGTAATTTGCGGGGGAATTATTACTTTACAAATTACAGACATGGCCGATTCGCACGGTATTAAGATCACAGACAAACTCCGCAATTATTACAAATTACTACAGATCACCAGATAATACTAATCGCGTGCGAATAGGGCTTTATTGTACGGCGTTGTCTACGCACGTAGGCGACGCCGTTGTGAGCATTTATACTTCTGCGTTCAGGTCTTGGTTGCTCTGCAGTACTGCTCCGAAACGCTAGTTGGCAGCGGAGGGTTTTAATGTTCCACTGTGTTTAGATTCCTTGCGGCTAGGTTACTACAAGCAATAGCGACTGAAAGAGAGTGGATCATGTTGGAATTGGAGCTTATTGAGGTGGAAAAACAGTTCATTTTAGTGAAATTACTAAAACTGAAAGGCAAAAATGAGAGAAGACGTCGGAGGAGATGGTACGTGTGGAAATGCGTGAGAAGGTACGTGTGGAAATGCGTATGAGGAAATGCGATGCTACCAAGCCGACCAATCACCGATCTTGCGGTCCGCGTCGTCGCGACGTATAGTTACATTTTTGAGGAGGTGCGCGTCAGGCTACGGCGAAGGGTACGCGGTATGGGGCGCGTCTGTGCGTATGCTACGCCGTACCTATACCGAACTATAAATTGGCCTTAAGAGAGAATCCAGCGAGAGCTTGATGGGGCAACGAGGAATGAAAGGTGTCGCTATGATGACCAGGTACTATTTGTGGCAGAACAGTCTGCAATGGAAAACGTAGTGAAAAGCGAGCCGAGTCGAGGCGATCCGAAATCGAGTCGAGCTGGTACTGGTAATGGAAAAGCGCCATTAGACAGCATTTTGGGGCATCATGTGCACATTATTTTAAAAACCTATTAAGTAAAAAGTACTTTGGTGTCTATTTTGCCTAGAAATCGAGGTAGGCAGCATCGTGCCAAACTGTTCTTATTGCTTAACCATTCCATTCCATGCCAATCCGGCCCTGCTGCTACATAGTTTCATTTTCCACTGTGAGGCTGATAACAGAGCTCTTTGGAACGTAATACAAACAGATGATATGAGATGTAAAATGTGGAATTATGGAGGATGATCAGATATTTCTTTTAATTTCATTATTAACTTTTACTTTAAATTTGGCTTTTTCCTCAAATAGGGCTCTTGCAGCTACAGCGAAACTGGCAACCAGGCAACAGACAAGTGACCAATCCTGAGTGACGACGTCACACACGCATTGTACCATTCTAGTGTTGAGAACAGTTTGTAATCCTGCCATGCCGAACCAAGCTCCAGTGTAAATGAGAACTGGAACCATTCCTTAGCGTTCTTAGAACCGTTCGGCTCCGCAGTGGAAAAGCGGCTCATGTCTGTGATGCCCAAAAACTGCATAGAGGGAAACTCAGTAGCTTAGTGAGAATAGCCTATCTGTGTTTGAGAGGAACTCTGTCAGAATACCTGAGTATCTCTGTAATGTGTGAAAACAGGAATCCAGACAGTGTGAAAGTGTGGGAAAGAAAGTTATATGTGTAGGATTATGGGTGTGTGTACAAATTGTGAGCAGGTGTGTGCAGGCTTTTGTGTGAGAGAGAGCAAGGAGACTGCAAGTAAGATGCTACTCTGCCTCGGTGGAGCCCACGTCTGTCTGTTCTGCTGTGTACCGTGTGTGTGTGTGTGTGTGTGTGTGAGTGACAGCACCCCGAGAAGTTATCTGCCCGGCAGTAGAATAGTGTTTATCACTGCCGCTATGATTCATCGCACTGCAAATAAAAAGCAGCAGGCAGGCCCTGATCAAGCCTCACCACCGCTCACTAGTGCACATGCTGGATGTGTCATTCTGTTTTGTCCTTTTGTTTTTAACCCATCCTGTGTGCATGCATACCTTAAAATAATACCAGCATACCAGCCTAATTATTCAGGGCTTTGTTTAAATCACTTAGTTTAGACCACCTAGACTATTCTCTTAATATCAGAATATTTATTTTGCACATTCTCAAAAGACACATCCCAGCGCTTCCTCCACAGTGGCTTGTGGACATTACACTCAAGCTTTTCCAGTTGGGACAGGACAGGGGCTAGACAGTGACACTGTTTTGCGATATTATACGCTGCATCATTCAATGTCTGTGTTCTTTGCAATTATGAGGTCAGCCAGCCTGTCTGTCTGTTTCCAGCACATTTATGCAATCTGTAATGAGGAAGATGAACAGAGCACCTTTTGACTGCATGTAAACTTCCACTAATTGCCAGTGTCCAACAAAGAAATAAGCGGGAAATTGACATGTGCCGCCCTAATGTGAATGTGCTACACAGAGTAGATATAATTGAGAGATGGCGGAGACCCTCTATCTGTCTGTGCTTTCTCTCTCTTTTCGCTCATTTTCTGACTGGCAGAAGGATGCTGTCACTGTGCCCTGTATTGTCAGTGATTAAAACACCAATTAGATCTAGCTATATGATTCATCACACAATAGCGTCTGATCCGTATTCCCACTGCAATCGCAGTCTTTCAGCATCAGAGAGAGACAGAGAGGACGAGAAGATGGCAGGTGTACAGAGAATCTAGAACGAGTGCTACGTAGATAATCACTGTGGGTCTGAACGACACGTTGTCTGTGTATATGAATATAAGCCCATGTAGAAAAAGAGGGAAAACTCTATGTAATGTAAATGACTGTAAGTATCATTGAGTTAGTATCAGTTATTTTTTAGTTAGTTCCAAGACTTCAAGACTGTTTAGTGTGTCTGATAGTGTGACTTATAGGGCTGGACAACTTTTAGGCAAAAAATTAAGCTGATTTATTTTGTCTAGTATTTGACATTTTTTGAATGTAGACTGTCAAAATTGGGTAAGTGGATTTTTTTATTAACATAATAATGATAATAATAATTAGTATTATTATATTATATTGGTAATAAAAAGTGGATTAAGATATATTTTTGTTAGTTCTTCTAATATTATAATATAATATAATATTAAATACATTATATAAAAAGTGGAATTAGATATATTGTTGTCAGTTCTTCTACTATATAATATAATATAAAATAATATAATAATAAAATACAAATTATTATTACTATTCATGAAAAAATAGTTTTATAATAAATTAAACATATAGTATAGTATTATACTATATGTATATATATAAATAGTATTATAATAGTATAATAAATTATACATAAAATTATATTTTTAATTTCATTATAAAGGCATTGGTATTATAATTATAATTTTATTATAATATAAAAAAATGTGTCTTTATAAAACAAAAAAATACTTTTTTAATTCAGCTATACTTTTTGAGGTTTAAATAAAATGTAGATTTTATTTAAATTAATTGTGCGGCTCTTATGTCTGTACGACACTGGTGTGTCTCACTGTCTGTGTAAGACGTTCTAGACAGGGTGGAGAGGGCTGCTATAGGGGTCAGTAGTTTTTTTTACAGTCTATGGTCAGTAGGTTAGCGGTTGCATGGTGGCGCTAGCCGGTGGCAAACTTGCCTAATGGCCATGCCCCACTTTATACATTTTTAAAATGGATTTGGACTGGTTTATTGAGTTTTTAATTATATTACTATATGCTCTGTAGCACTTTGAGATTGCTCTTATGTAAAGTGCATTACAAATAAAATGTATTATATATTATTAATAAATCGTCAGGGTTGTCTGCATCTTATCAGAGAGATTACCGTTCTCTCAGCCTCTCTTGAGTGTGTGTGTGTGTGTGTGTGAGAGAGTGTGACTCAGTAGTGCTGTTTAGGCCACATCTGTTCCTTAAGACCTAAGCTATGTTTGCTAAGCTGTATTATATTCTTCCCTTTGATGTTGGAGTCTTTTAAGACACCTACACTAAACGTTTTTACTGAGGAAGGCTGTTATACCCTGCTAAAAAACATGCGTAATCCAGAATTTTAATCCTGGTCCAGACTGGTTTTGTCAGTGCTGGTCTAGCTGGTGGACCAGCATCGTCAAGATGATAATAATCATCAATAATTGCCCAAAAATCATTTATGAATATCTAGGCATGTTTGGACGTGACGTGCCATATTCAACAGTCAATGACTCAAAACAGAACATTACGTCTAATCTTGAATATTGTTTTAGTTAGGTTAGTATGAATATTGGGATGAAGCCCAGATAGACTGTTTATTTTCCTCTTCTGTCTCTATTCGGCAGATGACAGCAGCTGCCTCAGATTTTGTGTGTTAATCCAGAGGCTTTTGGGAAATTAGCATTTGGATAAAGGAGTTAAAGCAATTCTGTCATGCCTTTTAATTGGTCCATCAGCATCTGTCAGTCAGCAGGAGAGGTGGGGCCACTTGCTGAGCTAACGGATGCAATGTGGATCCTACAGTACATTATAAACGCATGTGAAATGGGTACAAAAAACCCCAGATGTTTATGATATGGGGACATCCTGTATAAATATATCTTTTTAATCTCTTATCCACCATATGATTTGTCCCCTTTTATCTATTATCTAACATTTCATAATAGCCTTTTCTAGGCTTATCAAGTTATGGGTTCAACTGCCTCTGTAGACACAGTATAGTGAACTGTAGCTGACAGATATGCTATCTATTCCCTCAAAAGTAGCACGGTGCCATAGTACTATCAGATAACATTGAATAGTGATATACACCATGGTACTGAATGATTATTATGTTCACTATCTCATTCCGTACCCTGGAATTTACAAGATACTCCAGTGTACTTCAAGAAATACCAACAGGAATAGCAGCCCACATTAATACTATAACTACATTTAATGTTTAAACAAAAATAATTGTATTTCTTTTAAGTCATGAAAATTATGTGATAGCATTTGTTACCTTTATATTTAATATGGCAAATGTTGATATGGGGAATTATTTACATTAATGAACGACACACTGTGTTTGTATATGATTAGAAAAATATGCCCATATAGAAAAAGAGGGAAAATGTTATGTAACATGAATGACTGTCAGTATCATTGCGTTGGAATCAGTTATTAGTTAGTTCCAAGACTTCAAGACTCTTAGAAGGTACGTTTATTTTTGTTAGTTTGTAAATTAGTTAGTGACAAGTTAAGTATAATGTAAACGAATTTCTGAATATGTTAGTTGTTATAAAATTCTTACAATGTAAATGAATGTTGTTAGTTAGTTAGTTAGTTCAGTACAGTTAGTTAGTTAGTTAGTTAGTTAGTTAGTTAGTTAGTTAGTTAGTTAGTTAGTTAGTTAGTTAGTTAGTTAGTTAGTTAGTTAGTTAGTTAGTTAGTTAGTTAGTTAGTTAGTTCCAATGGGAAAGTATGAGGTCATTTATAAACATTGCTGTAAACATCTATCCACGATTCCATCTGGTACTGGGAGTGGTTGAAGAGCACCTGGCATAACTAGGGATGGAACAAACAGATGGATAAAGAGGTAGAGAGAGGAAAGAGAAGTGGTATTTTCTTTTTCAGGACAAACAGCTTGGCTCCGTGTTAATTGAGAGCCAGTCATTAGAGGATTAGTTTGCTAGATCAAGTTTCAGCTAACGCCATAAGGCCACAGCCTCACCCACAGCTGTTACATTCATCCTTACAGTACAACAAACACACACACACACACACACACACACACACACACACACACACACACACACACACACACACACACACACACACACACACACACAGTGAAGTCAAGGGGAGGTTAAGCACATGCACAGAATGCCTCCATAATGCAATGAGAGAAGACGTTTGGTGTTGAGAGGGTTTTTTTTTCACAGTCCAAACTGGCAAGCTGCCCAACGTAGGTACTTGATGTGTTTGTTTTTTTCCCTGCCCTGGAAATATTCAGGTATGACAGATATGAAAATGTGTTATTAAAGCATATCATTACTCAGCCATCCCTGCATAGGGCACCCAAGGTTGGCTCAGTACCTCAGACTCATAATATGTTGAAATGAGACTTGCCTTCGTGATTGCTGACCATGCAGTTTCTGGGACTTTGCGCCTGTGTGCGCACACAAAAACTCAACCATTGGCTTACTAAGCTTCTGGGTAATCTCCTTGAAGGCTTATTTTCTTGAAAAACAAAGGGTAGATGGAAGCTGTTTGTTTAGCGTACAGTTGCCGGGTCTTTTATCAAACTGAATAGTTTAACGGCTGCACTGTTACGTCAAACGTTAATCATGCACACTTCTGGATCAAACCCAAAAAAACGACAGAGTAACTATTTATTATAGGGATGCGCCGATGTGAACATTTTGGCCGATACCGATAACCGATAATTCTTTATATTTGAAAGCCGATAACCGATATACTGGCCGATAAATCTAAATCCAATTGTTGTATTATTTTTGAAAGCCTGATTGCAAAAACAAAAGTCTCACAATTAAAAGCCATTTACCAATCACACAATTATAATGTTCTCATTATATTTTCATGTAGCCGATATGACAGCACATTTTGCACAACTATATTTTTCTTTGATTCTAAGCATATTTCAAGCAATTAAGATCAATCATGGTAAACAGTGCGCATCTTAAGTGTCTCAAGTGTCAAGTGTTGAGGGAAATAATTCATTATTTATCAGCTTTTATATATCAGCCAAATTGTATTATCGGGCCGATAATGATAACATAAAAATGAACAAATATCGGCCGAATACCGATATGGTGGCCGACATATAGTGCATTCCTAATTTATTATACCTACAAAAGGTCACAATAACCTTGTCAATCACATGCTATTGTGTATATAGAAGGTTACAGTTTTATAAACTCTGACTTTTGATATTGTGACTGATCACTAACCTCAGCATAGACATTGTAACCAGTTAATGCTGCAATCAGCGCCGCCCTCTTGTGGAACGGATCCACGATTGACTCTTTGACTCTTTTTCTTTGACTCCCAACCCCCCCTTTTCAGCACGTTTTGTCCTTTCCGCATCGCTCTGTGATATTTGCACACCTAATTGCCTGAAGGAGTTTCCGTGGAAACAGACATCATTCAGTCGCTGACAGAGACAAAGAGAGTGAAGAGAGTGAGGGAAGACAAAATAAAGAGAGACAGTATGTTCAGTGATTGAGCTGTGGAGGCAGTGGGCTCTGTTAATAAGCATGCCTGCTAGTTTCTGACTAACTCCAGCTCATCAGATTTGGCTGTTTCTCATCCTTACAGTTATCCAACAGCAAATCTAACCACACAAATGAGAGAACGGGGTGACCACAGACAAGTAGACGTTTGGATTATGTTAAGCATTATTAACCACAGAGCCTAAAATACAGGTCTTGACTTGCATTGTGATCACTATGTGTTCCCATGTGTGTTTTTTGGCAACCTTTAAGAGCATTTTGTGTTTCAAGAACCTGATTTTACACTGGACGTTGGCTGGACGTATGACTTGGCATAAAAGCAAACATTGTGGATTTTTGTTTTCCAGTTTTTTGAAGATAAGGGCATGCCGTTAGTAGATCACACGCAGGACTTTCCACTCCCATTTTTTTGTTTTACAATTTTTACTTCTTTAAAACATGGATTTTAAAACTCCTTTAAACATGAAAAATGTACTCGAGAAAGCAACATTGCATGACATTTGTGAGATATGTAAATATTTTTTACTTGTTATGGATGTATATTTATATATGCATATTTATACAAGTGTAATTTGTCTTAAGATTGATGACTCTCACTCAGGGCTGTATGCAACCTTTTCTTCACAAATGCTTTCTAGAATTAAAGCTCACAGCCTCTCTGCAACCCCCTCTTAAAATATATGTTATTTTACATGAAAAATTTGCAATATCAGTTTTAACTTGGAAGTAATGTTTTAAAGTCCAATTTTAGGTCACTTTAACAGTGTGCAGCTCTCTCTCTCTCTCTCTCTCTCTCTGCCTTTATTTTTGCTCTGATCTATCGATTCTTTCTCTGCCTCCTCAGTCCTCTTGTGCTATATGATCTAAAATCCATGGGATCCATCTCTGTACAGCTATCATGCATTCCTTTGTATATCATGTACACTTTCTGTCAGAACCACTATCATCAAAGATTATTGACAATTAGCATACAGTTTGGATTGGCGGTATGGTTCTGTTCTGGGCAAGAACTCCCTGCGCATATGCAGTCTAGCATGGATAAGAGCAGGGAGAGCAGCGATAACCCCCATTAGCTTACTATAGATATATGGATGCAGTGATAGGCGTCGATGTTCCTATAAGTAGACGTGGATCAGCTGAGAGTCAGCTTGACTGACCTGCCAGAACTGACGCTAGGCTTGATATCTATTTGCTTTCTATATGAAGAGTGCCATTTGAAATTTTCTTCTAAAATGATCATTTTTATCAACCTTGTATATTAAAGTTCAGTAATTTCACTTAAATGGCAATTAAGATTACCTATTAATTGTCATTTAAGTAAAATTACTGAACTTAAATATACAAGCTTGATAAAAATGGCCATTTTAGAAGAAAATTTCAAATGGCATTTAGAGGCTTTTGCATCTTAACTCTTCATATGTACAAGCCATTTGACTGCAATTTGTCTGAATTGTCAATTGCACAGAAACCCTCATAGTCTTTCCTGAAGTGAACCTGTTGTTTAGCTGGACCACAGTGTTATAAATGCCGCCAACTGGAAAGTGCTCTTGAGCAGAGCTGGTGCCATGGTGGGGTATGGCAAAGGTTCAAATGCTGAGAGATGGTTTATTCTAATGATGGCTTAATTATCTACCTTCACCTACTTATGCAATGTCGTTATTTATCTACAGAGCTCTTAGTAAAGTTTGACTGACTTTCTGAAAAAGAGCAGCCTAAGCTGATTTGCTGATCGCTCACTCTTGCCAGACTGAACATTTTGATAGATTTAAAGGGGTTGAGGCACCTTTCACCCGATCAAGCTGGGAAGACCTTGCAGCGAATTTGTAGCATAGTCACGTCATGATCCTTCAGAAATCATTATAATTGTTATGTAGTTGAAGGAACGAACCCAAGTGCAGACAGCAAATAACTCAAAACGGGGTTTATTGATGACCAAACAGAAAACACAACCCATGAGGGGGCAAAACAGGACTGGAGAGAGCACAAGGTGTCACCTAAGTCAAGGTGACAAATTAAGACTCTGACTTGACAGGAAACAAACAGCAAAACTAACTCACAATACTCCTTTAAAGGAGCATTTCACCCATTGCAACATTACTCTTTATTGAAAGTAGATCATATATGTAGTCGAAATGTAGTCGAAAGGCAGAAAATAACCAAGGGGCGCATTTGTATGAAAGACTACAGGTCCCACAATGCACCACATTGCAAAGCTCCGCAAGCCACACCCACTAATCCGGAACAGCGCAAACAGAGAATTCACTCTTCCGTCTACAACGCTGAACATTAGCAGTCACCAGAGTTTGAAATTAATTTCACACAAAATGTCCAGTTGGCTGTGGCGGAGCAAGACGATCGAGGGCGAGGGACGTAAGAGGCTGGTGGCGTGAGTGATAATACAAGACACCTGTGAGGCGCGCGCCGGTCTTGTGTCTCTACGGCGGAGCGAAAGCATAAAATGAGGAGCGACGACGGCAGATCGACAGAGAAACAGGGCTGATTTTTTTATGTTTTGTTTCTGTTGTGTGTAATGTTACAGCTAGGGATGGGCATTTTTCAAAAATATTGCATTCGAATATTCGGGCTCATAAAAATTGAATATCTGTTTATTTAAATTATGTTTAACGAAAAGACGTTATTTTACGTTTTTGTCACCATTTCTGGACAGGCTTACAATTAGGCAATACACAACAAGCTTACAACTATAGTAATTAAAGTTTTCTTTTAGTTAAAAACATTAAACAGTAGGCCTATGTGTAAACAAAATATATATATAAAAAAGCATTATTAAAAGCATGCTCAAGCAGCGCAAGCGAAAAAAACCCTAATAAAGCAGATTACATCAGATATCGTACAGAACATACACACATACACACGACTCGAGTTTGCAAATGAGTATCGATGTTTATATATGTTTCACATTTATGTTGAGAAAAACATATAAAATAATATCTAACAAATCTAAAATCTAAATCTAATATCTAAAAATAATATCTAACATTACATGCAGGGGCGCGCAGCACTTAATGCTCGAGTGAGAGAAGACGCCGCACTGACAGACATTTCAGAGACAAAAAGAGAACGGTGTTTCTAACAGCACTTTGCATTTTCTGTTCTTAAACCGGTCTCCCCAATGAAACTTAAAGGAAGTATGTCTCAAAATCATTTTGCTATTAGATAAGTTAACATCTTTGATCACGCGGGGTCCAGCAGCGCTTACCTGCAGTTGTGATGCAATGATGAACAGCTATCTTTCCTCACTCGACTGTTTCCTCACTCGACTGGATTTCATAAAATTTCTCATGGTGATGATATCATAACTCAGGTTAATTAATTAATTTGATCAAAAGAAATTCCGTTTAGTAAGATCCTTTTCAAGTAACGTTAATTCCAAACTTCGTGAGGCAGACAACAACATTATGTGATCAAATACAGACAACTTGTTAACACACTCCACAGCGCCATCCAGCGCCATCCATTATTATAACTGCGAGTTAGTTCTTAGGATTTATCATGGACTCACTGCATTTACGGCCAGCAAAGCAACATATTCAAAATTCAAATAGTATTTTATTTTTCGAATAATATTTACATATCGAATATTCGAAAATTTGAATATTTTTGCACATCCCTAGTTACAGCAGTTGTCAATGAGGGGCTGCTCTGCTGGCTTATACTTCGTTGTTCATTTTACTATTAAAACGTTTAAATGTTCGACGGTTCTTCCCACAGCAACAAATCCCGTTTACTGGCAAATTATTAGTGAATTAATCCTCGTTTGTATTTTTTTTCTGTTTGGTGAATTACTGCATGATACCAGGATGTTCTGTCAGGGGAAGCTATCACAACACAATCGTTCGTGTGCTCGTCTGATTCAGAGATTTCCAAATTCTCTGCAGCAGACGGACTCTGTGTCCGTAGGCCGTAGCACGCAGCGAGAACACAGGAAACAGCAGTCCGTCCAGCTCGACCCAGTCCAGGCTTCTCGACCGACAGGCAGCCGCCTCCGGTTCCTCCATCAGCATCAGCTGCTCTTCACTATACTACGACTTGTAAAGATAGACACAAACATCGGATTCGAAGCAGCAGAACTTCAAAATCCTCTTCTTCCATATCATGTTTAGTTTCTTCCATCATTATCATACTACCTATTCCCACAGTGCTTGTTAGCTTCAGCTTCCAAACAAGATGGCTGATATATTGATTCAGTATCTGCAAGTGAAGATCCCACCCACTCATCTGAAAAAAGCCTGTAGCATGAGTGGGTCCCACACCCTGGAATAAAAATAAGCGAATGTTTGTAGTCTACACAAATTTTAATGAAATATGACTTCCTGCTTATCGTGACGCAAAATGACGATTTTTACGTCATGATAAGCATGAAGTAAAGCACTTAAATCCTTTCTTCCATCTCTGGGGAAAATAAGGGAATAAAACATGACCATTCAAAAATATGACTGGGTTTCTAAAAATAGAAAGCTTAATGCAAATGGGTGAAGTGACCCTTTAACTGGATACAGATGAAGCACTCATAGAGATTATAACGCAATGTTGGACTAGGATCTTGACACAGCTTTGACAATGAACCGACACAGGACATCAAACACAAGGGGACAATATCCACCTTATTCTGCGCCCGTTCTATTTCCCATGATTCATAGCGGGTTCAACTGACTAAACGGTTTTCTACTTCCTGTTGAAGTATTTGTTTACATAGATTGCTAGCACTCTAGTCCAGACCACTCATCTATATTGAATGATATATTATATAGATCAGTGGTCCAGACATTAGAAAAATATCAGTCTACACATGCGTTTTATATTCACAGACATGACCGTTCTGAAAGCGACTTTAAAATTTCACAGAGATCTTAAAGGGAAACCACAAATAAACCTTTCTTTAAAGTGAAGAAAGGTTTGACGAATGCACCGTGGTGCATTTAAATGTTTTGTAAAATATAATTTTCCCATCTGGTGGTTGTTTTTGTCGTTCAACAGCAATTTACTAGTGAAATACGTTATTGTTGGAAGTTAAATTAAATAAAATATAATAAATCTTATATATAAAAAGTTAAATCATTTAAAGTTTATTTTCTCCTTTTTTGTGATAATTAGGTTATTGTCCATTTGTCTTTGTCCGTCAACAAACAAAACTAACCAAAAATACATGTTTACAGGAAATGCATGTTTTTTGAGAAGGATAAAATGTTTTTGTTGAGAAAGTTTGTCTATGTTAAGTAATTATCATTTCTTTTACATTTTATTTTTCAAATAGAGGTTAAAAACCAAGCAAATATCGAGCCAAATGTCGAGCCAAAATAAATCGGCAGCAATAATCGGCCATCGGCCGAACCCGAATTTCAAAGATCGATCTACGGCATCGGCGTGAAAAAACCATATCGAGTCAAACCTCTAGACACTAATGACAAGAACAGGTGAAACTGACTAGACAATAATGACAACGAGGATAACAAGGGGCGGGGTTACATAACGAGACAACACAAGCACATGGCCCAAGCAGGGTCTGCCATGATCCTGCCACAAGACCAATCAAAGACATGATGGCAGAATCATGACAATAATGCACTGATTAAGAGCTCAAGAATCATTTCTTATTATTATCAATGTTGAAAACAGTCATGCTGTTTAACATTTATTGTGGAAACCTCTAAATACATTTTTTTGTAAAATTTATTATTCTTTGATTTAAAAAAAGGCTTAAAATGACAGCACTTATTTGAAATAGAAACCTTAAATACACTTATAAAAGACACTTTTGCATCCTTGCTGAAAAAAGTACACATTTTCATAATATACACTGGCCTAATAATAATAATCATACTAAATTGTATTTTATTTAAAATCTCAAAATTCAAAAGGTTTTGTATGAGGTTTAGGGTTGGCATAGAAAATCACTTGCTTAGTATAAAACAATAAACGTCAATGGAAAGTCCTCACTGTGATAAACAGAGTGTGTGTGTGTGTGAGAGAGAGATCTATCTCTGCCATTCTGGCTCCGTTACATGTGGTAACTGGTTCTGTTGGTTCGAGGTGCATGTGGAAAAGGGTCAGTAGATCACCCGCTTCAATGGGCAGAGTGTCTGTAAGAGAGCCCTGAAATGAAGACAGCCCGTCCTGATAGACTCTTCTCTGATAGCACGTCTCTCTACTGTTTCCAAACAGTACAACATGCTTTGCCAGTGGGAGCATTATATTTGCACAGATAAATCAGCAACTATCAGATTATGTAAATGTGGGTGATTGGCTGAATCTGTGATCGTACGTACGGTACGTGTCTTTGTGTGTTCAAGAGACAGGCGATGACTGTAGGCAAAGTCTCTCTCACCATTCCACTCAGGCTTGTTTAACCAACCCAAAAAAGATGATGTTTGACACCGTGTGATGCCAGAGAGGATTTCGCTTTGAAAGCCGGGCCTCTAATGTTACGCTCGCTCGCTGGCTTTGATCTGTTAAATGAAGTGCCTCATCCTGAGTAGCACATTAAAGGAACTCACCTCCTCAGATTAAGATGATCGCGCAAATCACATATCAATTAAAGTGATTGCTCGAGGGCTCAGCGATGCATGACATGGCCATCAATCACTCATACATGAGGGGTGGGAAGAGGGGTAAACGTGAGAGATATGAGCACACACATCGAGAGAGTAATATAAACTAGATGAGAGACATGATGTGTTAAAATGTATCAATGAATGAATCACAATGTCCACGTCCTCACGACACGTGTTAGCAGTTGTGTCCTCTTTTATATCTTTCTTATCTGTATCCTTTCGTTATACTGTCCTGTAGAATCCAAGCGAAAAGCCCAAAATATGAATAGATAAGTAAAAGAAGGGAAAGTGTTTTGTGCCGCAATATAACAAGCAAGTAATACAAAACACTTAGGAAGACACTTTGTTTAACATATTCACATTTATTTACAATCGTCTTAAAATGTCATTGGACAAGATAGGAGTAAAACAGGATTTTGCTCCTCAGGTACAATTGCCCTCATACGCATTATGTAAGATGTTGTAAAATGTCTGAGTTTGCCCTGCTTTATGAGTTTCCTTATTAATATTCTATAACCCTTAACTTAAAAAAGTAAAAAAAAATCTTTAAAAAAGTAAATATTTACAATAATATTTTTAATTTAACCACACTGACTCACATTAAGTTTTAAATAACAATGTTTAAGTGAAAATGTGGGTAGTTGACATGGTAAAATAATGATGATGGATGGTGTTGATCATTATTATATAACTTTTATGAACATACACTCTCGTAACCCTGTACACTATACAAAAGGTCTTTTTTTAACTTATGTAAAGGTTTTTTAACTTATGTTAACATATGAAACCTTATAGTAAAGTGTTACCGATATATATATATATATATATATATATATACATATTAAATGAAATATTTGTACTTCTAATAGAGAACAAAAAGGAAGAAAATGGTAGCAGTAGCACAATTGAAGACATACATACTATATATATACATTGTTCGGCAGAAGTTAGCCATGGTAAACTATTTTCAGTAGAGTATCGTTCACATACAGACCACCTTGTCAGACTGTGATTTGGAAATACATCCAGCCCTTGATTGTTTGTTGCATCTCTAGTATCCTCTCTTTTCAGCTTGCCCGTTCCCTTCTGCTCCATTCCTCCTCCAGCCTGCAGTACATGTGTAGGGAGAAGTGCCATCCCCGTTCTCATCAGTATGTCTTCCGCTCGGTCCAGCAGACCAGAGACCTGCTGTCTGTCCTGGGGGTTCCTGTTGTTAAGAACATGGTACCTATACCTGCACCTCTCCAGCAGCCATTGGAGATCCTTCCCGGACGTCTGGATGTAGTCCTGCATGCTGCAGTCTCGCAGACGGTCGCCTGGCGTGAACACAACCATGGTGTGGGCGCCACACGCCCTCTGTGAGGATATCCATGCGTTTCTGTATGTCCGCTTTCTCGGAGTAGCTGAAGTTCAGTAAGGGAATGACAAGGAGCAGAACGTGAGGTCCGGAGCTCACACAGCGATAAGGCATTAAACAGCTCCAGTTTCTCCTGTTTAGGGACGAGCTTTTCATCTGTGCCCCATCCACCGGCATCCACGACCATCAGGTGTCGGCCTTCAGATTCACTGTGTGCTACAGCGCTGGCTGCTCCACCCCATGTATTCGAATGCTATCCTTTCCCAGGAGTGTGTTTCCCACTGAACTCCTCCGAGCCGCTTCTGCCCCACGATTAGCAGCCTCAGAGGTCGGGCACCATGACTAGGCCTGTTAGAAGACATTTGTTGGACGGCAAATTAGATTTTAAAGAGAAAAATACCTTCTTTTTCAATGTTGAAAAGCAGACTCTAACCGAACGTTCACCGGCCACGGGCAGAGACGTCAAAATCCGCTCTTGTTGCCCTGCCAGCGACGCCCTGGAAAAATTTGTGGTCGCTCTGATTCGAATGCACGGTCTTTTTTTTTAAACTGTAAAAAAAGTTTTTAAAAAGCGGCCGCAAAGCAAACAAGTATGTTGATCATTATTTTTGAAAATAATTCAATTCATTATTTTTTCCATGGAAAAAACGTAACAATTCATAGTGACTTATAGACCCCTTTTCAGTTGGTAAACACGGTGACATTTTTTGTGGGCGGGGCTTCGGTGGAGGCAGAACGATCCCTCTGGCCACTTCTCTAATGCTAGTTAGCAAGTTTTGTTAGCTTTTTTTTAACAATAACTTGCGTTACCTCGAGTTGAGTGGCCTGATTTTTACACTTACCTTATAAGCCCCTTTTCCACCAAAGCATTTTCAGAGCCGGTTCGGAGCCGGTGCCTGCGCGAACCAGTTTTTTGTGTTTCCGACAGCCAAAGAACCGGTTCTCGGCCAGGAGAACTGGTTCCAAAGTGGCACTAACTCTTTGCTGGACTAGAACCGTTCTTTTACCACACGTCATGCTTACGTTTGGGGCTGGGGCGGGTTTAGATGTGTTCTTAACATTTTTTCTGACCATAATAAAGGACCGCAAAGCCAAGAGAAATGTTTGCAGAAAAACGATGGAGCTGCGCCTTTGTAATTGTTATGCTTGAAGTTAACGCAAGCATTTCTATTTTTTCCTAATTTTTTTATTGAAGACATGATAGACACAAGACAGGTACATAACTTATCGAGAAAAGATTACATATCAAACGAAAATGTTAAAAGACTTACACATTTCGATTGTTTTTAGAGATAATTCCAAAGTGATGTTGTACTTGCACAGTTCTGGCTCAGACATATGCACGAGATGACGTAATGGCGCAGTTACGCATGAGCGCTGCCTGGTCAGTGCAGATAAACAAACAGGTCTGAAGCGATTCACAAGTCGAACCAACTGAACCAACATTTTGGAATCCAGCACCAGTTCCGAACCAGTTCTTTTTGTGGTGGAAAAGGGGTAATAGAGAAACCGATCGTAAATGAAACTGAGGGCATATACATTTTAGATGCCTATATGGCCTGTAGAGCTTATGTGTCGATCCGCAAGCATTCTGCCGACCAGCGCAACACGGTGAGATGTAGTGGCTAGACATTACAGTGAACTTTAATGACTTAAACTTTTTCTAGAAATAAAAATTCCAGATACAGCAGCATTTCATTTTTCATCAATTCTTGCACCAAACACAACAAGATGACATTTAATAATAGTAACAATAATTTAAGCTCCTTAAATTAGTAGCCGAATCTGTGCTGGTTTGTATTGGCCGCCTTCGGTTTTCACTTTCTGCCTCCAGCTGACGCCGTGACGTAACTGTGATGTCGGCGCAAAAGTCTATTTGCTAATGAAATAAGTTAAAAGCCATTTGTATGGTGTGGCTTTTGTGTTCATGGTTAAGTGCTATTATAATTTGCATTCCCTCTGAAAAAGTGTTCTAGCATGAAAATCTTGGCTATAAATACGTAGACTAACTTTTGTCCACTTTGACGCTCTCGGCCGGGACGATGAGCGCACAACACGCACTTTAAACAAGGGTATTCATTTTGAGTGCATATTTACACAGGAAAGCAATTCAAAACACATGACAGCTCTACCAATCCTTTGTAAACTGTTTCAGTTTTCAACTGCATTTCAGTTATATCTAACTTTGCAACTACTAAATTAAAAATATTAACAATGGCAACTATAATAATTAACAATAATTAACAATTATCGATTATTAATATGACTAAAATTAAGTAGTAGTTGTGCCATTCAGTTTTGCACAGACAATCTATACGTAATGCTATATATTAAAATAGAAGAAAATATATATTTTGAAAAAATTGTCCAGACCCAACAGTCTTACCATTATATGTTCTCATTTTGTTTTGTCCATTTATCCTGTTTCCTGTGTTTTTCAATACACGTGTAATGTAGTCCAAGCCCATCTGACTGACAGATTGTCGCAAACCATATGTGCAGGTTATCACAGATCTGGCCATTTACAGTATAAGAGAAGGAGTGACCACTAGACTCCTCCCACTTCTGCTTTCATTATTAAAGATACACTTTTTTTAGCTCCTCTCACCCTTGCCAGTAGTTTATTGTTTCCACTCTAAGCTATAAATGTAAAGACATGATGTAAACAATAGAAATGTTTTACTAGCCATTATTATTACAGTGTCATACAAAGCAGGAAAAACTGAGCGCTGTTTTATCAAGTGACTAAAGTGATGTGGTTGTTTTGGTTATAAAGTCACATGGCTGATATCAGAGGCTACGAGCACAGTAATGTGCCAAAACGTGACCTGAAACAACTTCTCTCTTCAGTCCAAGTGAGATCATTTTCTGTTCTGCTGCTGTGTCATAATGAATAAGACATTTTTGTGCAAATTGCTGTGGCATTCAATTGATTGGGACAATTTATGTAAGAATGGATTTGTGAAGGATTTACGCAGGAGTCCATTCTGCTCATGTTTCGTTAACAAGGGTCCAGTGTGTGAAATCTTACAGCTAAATATGTTACCTTCACTTCCAGCACATTCAGTAAAAGTTTTAATACATGCAATATATTACATTTGGGTGTAAATATTACAATCATGTGGAAAGGTGGAAAGGTTGCCTTTATACTCTGCCTTATAATAGAGCAGACTGATGTTTTACTTTTATTTTTAATTATTTAGATCGCTATTCCATACTTGGTCAAATTTAGGTGTGTAATAATAGTCTATTGGTTGTTAATTAATGATATTATATGATACACAATTTTAGGTTAGTTTTTAAAGGGATACTCCACTTTTTTGTAAATAGGCTCATTTTACAACTCCCCAAAGGTAAAGCTACACTGTGTAACTCTTTTAGTTTATTCTTAGCTAAAAATACTTAGTTCTTTCAAAAATATATGTGCTCATTAATGTATATTTACTTTGTTCAAGTAATAAAGTATTCTCGTGAGTGTATAATATGCCATTGAAAATACATACGGGTAAGGGTTCTAATGTCGATCGCCATGTTGCCCCTCCATCTTGAAAGTACATTAGCCAAAAGAGGGACATACCCTGTTAATTCAAGACTTCGCCTTTCGCGTTTACGTTTGAGTTAACACTCATGGACGAGGTCGAACTGGAAGCCATGTTAATCTTGGACTACATTGGCCACCGTAGGAGTTAAAACGAAATCGGAATTGAGAGGAACAGAAACTAATATTCACTGGATGTTCATATACCTTTTCACTGCTAGATGGGGATAAAAATCACACAGTGTAGCTTTAAACAGTTGAGTTTTACCGTTTTCGAAATCCATTCAGACGATTTTCTGATATTTAGAAGAATATCAGTAACCAGACAGTTTCTGGTCTAGTTGACTACGATAAAATTTTTTTTCCTACTATGGAAGTCCAGCACCCTGTGGTGTGACAACTGAATTTTTAAAAGACAATATTCCATGTCTATAATAGGGCCTTCTATGTCGTATCATTATCTGTGCTGTTTATTGGGGTATATGAATGATAGAATAACCATAGTTCTTTCAAATGATCAGAATAATGAGAATCGCTTGTAAACGGAAGTGTAGAGGTTTGCTCATGTCATAAGGCTATCATACTCTGATTATCAGGAACAATCACGTTATTTGTGCACATGACATGCAACCTCTTTTACATCTGTTTGTCTGTATGCAATTGTGCTTTACCGTTGAAGTCACTGGCTTTAAGGAACTAGAAGTAACAGCTTGCAACCACATATTTGTGTGCAATAACTACCAAGAACCGGTTTCAGGTTATAGTTGTGTTTACAACCTTGTTCTGTTTTCAGGATTAATTGAACACATATTTCCGCTGTCAATGAGAATGTTTTCTCTCTAGTATCTGGTTAATGATTAGCTGACTGTCACCCTGTCTGTATGTAAGAAAACGTGGCTTTTGTTTATATTTAAAATGTTTTTATGGTGTTTTGTTCCTCGACTCACTTCCCTGTTTCTTTATACTGGTAGTCACTTGCCTAACAGTACTTATTTAAATTTACCCTAGAGGAGGATCTACACACCACGTGAAAGGCAAAGACTGAAGTGAACTGTAAACAGAGGCCTTGCAGAGGAGCAATGGCATCTGAGTTTGAATGACTTCACATCTTTAGGAGGGAAAAATCTTTTTGGTTTGAGCTGAAGGAGAGAACAGATGAAAAGAGGATATGAGAGGAATAAGGAAGGAATATCTGTGGGCTGTAGCTCTGAGCCAAGACACATGGCATTTATTTCCCAGCATGCAGTGTTCTCATTTTGCACTCTCTTTGGAGAGTTTTTTTCTACGGTATTATAAACTTTGAAGCAGTGCTGCTTTTTTGCAGTGCTGAAATGTTGCTCTACCCTACAGCTGTGTGTCTGAAAGTGAGACATTTATCCTTTAAGTTTTTGAAAGTCTTCATTTCAGAGGGCATACAGGGCATTAACAGGGCATATTTTTTGACATGCTATTTTCATTGTTTTAGCACAGATGAAATATGCAAATTAGATAAAGGTTACAAACACTTCCCAAAATGTTAAACTGAAAGCAATTTGCATGCAGCAGTTAGCTTTGTAAATTAGACACTTAAAGCTACACTGTGTGATTTTTATCCCCATCTAGCAGTGAAAAGGTATATGACCATCCAGTGAATATTAGTTTCTGTTCCTCTCAATTCCGATTTCGTTTTAACTCCTACGTTGGCCAATGTCAGTCCAAGATTAACATGGCTTCCAGTTCGACCTCGTCCATGAGTGTTAACTGAAGCGTAAACGTGAAAGGCGAAGCTTGAATTAACTGGTATGTCCCTCTTTGGCTAATGTACTTTCAAGATGGAGGGACAACATGGCGACCGACATTAGAACCCCTTACCTGTATGTATTTTCAATGGCATATTATACACTCACAAGAATACTTTATTACTTGAATGAAGTAAATATACATTAATGAGCACATATTTTTTGAAAGAACGAAGTGTTTTAGCTGAGAATAAACTAAAAGTGTTACACAGTGTAGCTTTAAATAAAATGCCTAAGTGCAATTTAGTAAATTTGTCCCAAACTGTTTTGCCAATTCCTCTGCTGAGTGTATTGTGTGCATCAGGAGGACTCGAATTCCTTTATGTAATCTTGCCTACATCTGGCTATAAGATTTCTATTTCTCAGTATGTACCGAACATATTTACTTATTCTTATATGCTGGCGCAGTGTCTTCAGTTTCACGTCTTTGTGTTATTTCTACAGGGGGACCCAAATATGAGGCCGCATATTATCCTCTTCAAAAACAATATGGCTAACACAGTCACATACTCCTTGTATTTCAGGAACATACTCGCTTATAAACACACACTGTCCTGTTTTGCGTCAGAACTCTGTGTTTCAGCGCAGTTTCCTGGATACTTCCCCAGACTGTTAACATCTGGTTTTTAAATCCGTCTATAGGTGATTCAGATCATGAGGGTCCACAGGGTCCAAAATGTTCACATTTTGTAATGTAAACTCTAATGGGTTTTGATGCATCCCGGACTGCAGTAAAGGACCTCCTACCACTGTGCCAAAACAAGCACTTTAGACTTTGCTTGCTCTCTATGGATTTAACAATAAGTACACATTTTGCACTTTATTTTTAACATGCAGTGACACACTGACTTAGTAAGTCGTAGATGTAGTCACCACATCTGACAACAAAATGCATACCAGGTTTAAGCAGCTCAATCTGACCGCAAATAATCAAATCAGACATAAATGCTAATACAACGTGGCCTTTTTGAAGCATCCCTTGCCTAATGGTACTCCCTCCTGCGGCATCGTGACTTTCTATAAAAAGACTTGTATTCAATTTGTATACAGTTTGCACTTTTTACAATTTGTAAATGTGTACATTTGTCGTAAACTGTCAAACCAGGTGCATTATTATGGCAAGGTCACAGATAGCAGCTGCATCTACAAAGCTCCACTAGTGTGGTTAGAAACAAGATTTAATGCGTAAGCCATTTGTCACTGAATGCCACTAAATGTCAAGCTGGTAAGCACTTGACAGCTTGTATGGGTTTTGTACAGGTTTGTTCTTCATTTGTCGTGTCTAAAACTGCACAGGCCTTCTCTGCCAGTACCGGCGGGCTTTTGCTGATTGCTGCGTTATTTGGTCTAATGATCTGTGTACTTTATGCACCAGACATAAGGTCTATTTCAGAACTTAGTGAGGGTAATAGGCAGCTGACTTTAAAGGGAACATCCTAAGCTTCAAGCTTTGTATATAGAGAGCAACTTTATGCCAGTGTTATTTTAGTATTATTCATTTATTTATTTATAGTATATATTAATATTTATAACTAGCTTTTATTTTTAGATTTTCAGATTTCATATTAATTTAAGTTTTAGTCATTTTCTGATGTCCTTTTTAATATTTCTATTTAGGTTTTTTTTATTAAATTAATTTCACCTTTAATGGGTGTTTACATGGATCCCGTTCTCATCCCAAGACGTCATCTAACTTACTCTTTTGACCATACGTTAACATCCGACGTTTTAGGGTACCCTTTCGACGTCAGTTAGATGACGCTATCCTCAGGGCGTCATTGAACTGACGCTTTACCTTTAGCGTCATTTAGATGACGCGGGTAGGTTTAGGTCTGGAGTAGGGTTAGGATTAGATAGCGTCATCTAACTGACGTTAAATGTTCGGATGTTGACGTATGGTCAACAGTATGGCCAGACCAGAATATTATCGGCCGATATTAGGCATTTTCCAAAATATCGGTATCGGCAGTTATAATGGGCGATAAATGAATATTTCAAAAATAAAATAAAAACGGACGAAACACACTTCAATCATCTCTCCTTGGCCTGTTATATTGAAAATGTATGTTTTACAATTTGCAGTATGACATTATCTATTGCTAAATTATGGCTCATCATAGACTAGCTAACCACAAAGCTAGCTAATACCACTGTCATCAGTGGAAGACCGCTAACGTTAACATTAATGAGCTTGAAAACCACAATAAACTTTTTCTGCCTAAATAACGTAATGATTACTATATTTATATCTATTTTGGTTAAAACTCATAAATAACTACAAATAACTATGTTAGGGCCGATATATCAGGAATATCGGATTTTAAAACCCAAAAATATTTGTATCGGTATTCGAGCCTTACCAAATCGGTCAGGCTCTAGTCAAAAGCGTCAGTTAAATGGCGTCTTGGGATGAGAATGTGTTGTTACACGAACACGGAAAACTATCTATGCATTTTGGCCATTCATTTACACAACAACGGCATTTTGGGGCCTGTAAACGCAAACCTCTGAAAATGGTTTCAAAGTTTTATTCTTCAAAAGAATTAATTGCGTTAGCTTCCTTCTTAAAGGATATATACAGTGCTACATATGCATAATTTGGCTTAGCATTGACACTTCTAATTATCTTAAAAGATAGCGTAATTACCGTTTCTGAGAGACAGAATATGAGTCATGAGTGTACACAATGTGATGTTATGGTTGTTTTCTGCTCTTTTAATGTTAAGCATAAAGCAATAAAACTTTGGTCTTCATTGTAGTTTTATATAGTTTTATTGATAAATAAGGCTTCAGACTATGATGATTCAGACTATGATGTACTTTGACAAATGCAATGTAGGCAGTTCACTAGATTCTGAGATCAGGCCAGATTGTCAACTGTTCAGACTGTGGTGCGGTTAGATTGATTTGTCAAGTGCTCAATCAAGCTTTCTTTCTAGTGAGGCTCAAAACATGCTTTGCAATTTGAACTTTAAACTTGATGGGTGAATTATCTGAGACTTGCTATCTCTCTTAATGGTGATCCTTAGAAAAGTCTATTGAACAGTGCCATTATCGACAGCCATGGCTTAGCAAATGAGGGCATATGAGGGCTAGGGTGACTGTCCATCTCAGCCGCAGCCGATCACCGGCCCTGAGGCTCAGATGGGCATTTGTGTGTACCGAACCATATAAAACATGCAGTAGTGCTGCATAATGCATGATTTCGACAAAACTCTGTCATTGTTATTGTGCGATGTTGCTTATGGGGTTCAAAAAAGCAAGCAAGTGAAGTGTTGAGTACAAAGTGGAAGAATCCACCCAGAACTTTAGTTATTTTGGTATTGATCTTATTTTTAATGCTTTTAAAGATTTTCTCCTCTTGGCATTTCTGTACGTACAATGTTTAACCGCAAGGTTAATCATGCAGAAAAGAAACTTAAATGCAGCAATAAGCAAACAGGAAACAGCAATGGTCCATTGTGGTCTTTTATTAATAGACGGTGACCGTTTGCAAAAAAAAATGCAATTTTTACGTATTTTTCAACAAAATTGTTTATTAACGTTTACATTGTACCTTTGTATTTAATTTATTTTTAATTTTAGTATTATTTATTTACATTTTGACAGAGCAAAATTGCTTTGGGCCTTGAGAAATCGTAGTTTGTGGGAGCTCTCAATTCTCTTTAATTCATATTGGGCCTTGGGTACAGAATGTTGAGGTGAGGGTGGGATGGGAGGATGAGAAATGTTAAAGGCTTTTTGGAGGACGCCCCAGACATATTTGTCCCCACAGTGAGGCAAGAGAGACACAGCACACTCATAACTCCTTCTTCTCTCTCTCTGAAGGTGTACTCGTTTCTGATCCACATATTCATCAAACACAATCCTAAACAAAAGCAAACAAACATGAATCTCTCTGCTCCCCCTTTCTGAAGCTCACATGCAGTGGGTGTTCCATACTCACCTCTGCTGCTCAGAGAGAAGGGCTATTTTAAGTTTGCCCACCCCTATCTGGAAGGAAGCAATACAATTGCAATGCTAACGAGAGAGCTGCAGAATTAATATCTGAATCATTCAGAGTTTCTCATTTAGAATAAGGAAAGTGGGAAGCTTTGAATTTGCTTCTAGTTCTGTTCATTTATAGCCACAGGTCCACAGAGAGTACGCCACTTTCCCAATTCATTACCTGTGGCAGCTCCAGCATGTAATGACTCATTTATGTCTTAAATTGACTATTGTCTGAATCCATATTCATAACGGTTGCTGATCTGAAATATTTGAAGTTGTGAATTACATCTGTCATGGGCATTGGTGCTAAGTCTGTCCCTGATTAGATAGTGTGATCAGCAGGTCTGCTTGATTTATTACTGTTCACTTTACTCCATAGTAATGCTTTTTTCAAAGATATGCTTGGAAAAGTGGGATTATCCAGAGAACAAATTTAAATGAGTTTTTTTAGTCACCTTCACTTCTTTCCAAAACGTGAATTATGTTAATTCTTCCAAGGTGTGCAAATGGAAAAATATTGTTATTTTAGATGCAATGCAAGTGAGTGGGGATCACAAATTTTGAGCCATTTTTTTAAGTCTGTTAACACAGAGAGCTATCATATGACCTCAGATGGCTTGCAAATAGTGCACATAATGCCTGATGGTGCTTGCTTGTTATTTTTGAAGCTTTACAACTTCTGGTCACCGTCCACTTTCATTGAGGAAAATGGAAAAAGGCAACTCATAAAGGTCATAAAGGTTTGGAACGACATGAGGCTGAGTAAATTATGACAGAATATTCATTTTTGGGCAAGCTATCATTTTTTAAATCAGCTCCAAATTATCTTATATGCCTTATTTTTCCATCATCTACATACAGCCTTGTGGGCTTGTCATTGAAACTTCAGGATGCATTTTGATCTCTGTGTCTGTTTCTCTGTTGCTCAGAGGCTACTGGGAAATATAAACTTGTGCTTTCAAATCTGTCTAAGTGCTGTTGGGAATCTGTAGGCGGATGGTGTGTCTCTGGCTCCTACACGTATGCCTGTGCTGTGTGTGCTTAAGCATTTCTCAGTTGATTTGTAATGTTTGCACTGTGTGTCTTTGATTAAAGTTCCAGTTTTAAACTTAACAGGCCCTGCTGCTGACTAAAATCGCATCTCATTTTGTAAAAAGGCCCTGTCAGTTTGTCCAAGTCTGAATCCATTATACTGTATAAATCTGGAGTATTTATTGGGCTCCCAAAGAGGAGGCTCTGCCTTGCGTTTGGAGTAAATTTCTACACCTATGATGAATCTATCCGATTACAAAACTATCTATTTCTGTTAGAGAGTTTCCTTTTCCCTGTGCCCTGCCCTCTGCACCCCCGTCACCGTGACAAAGCTGTTTACCTGGCCTTCCAAAACCCTGCTGCGTCCACTTGGCCATTCTCCAGCTTTAATCTCATCCAAACTACTACAGTGTTGAGCGGTGAATTCCGCTGGACAGATCCATGGAATGAGGGCTAGGGATGGGCATCTGGCATCTTCCACGATCAATATTCGTCTGCAGTCCATTTTGCTGACTGTGTAAATCTTGGTGCACATGAAGATCCACACTGCCTTAAATGGGTCTGAGTAGTGTGTCTTGGATTTGATCCTGTGAATTATTGTGAATATTAATTAAAAAATTTAATTAAAATGAAAACGTTTTATATAAAATAACCATTTTAATAATTGCTGCTCTTAACACTATATATATATACACTCACCGGCCACTTTATTAGGTACACCTGTCCAACTGCTCGTTAACACTTAATTTCTAAGCAGCCAATCACATGGCGGCAACGGTAAAGACAATCTCCTGCAGTTCAAACCGAGCATCAGTATGGGGAAGAAAGGTGATTTGAGTGACTTTGAACGTGGCATGATTGTTGGTGCCAGAAGGGCTGGTCTGAGTATTTCAGAAACTGCTAATCTACTGGGATTTTCACAGCACAACCATCTCTAGGGTTTACAGAGAATGGTCCGAAAAGAAAAAACATCCAGTGAGCGGCAGTTCTGTGGGCGGAAATGCCTTGTTGATGCCAGAGGTCAGAGGAGAATGGCCAGACTGGTTCGAGCTGATAGAAGGGCAACAGTGACTCAAATAACCACCCGTTTCAACCAAGGTGGGCAGAAGAGCATCTCTGAACGCACAGTACGTCGAACTTTTAGGCGGATGGGCTACAGCAGCAGAAGACCACACAAAGGTGCCACTCCTTTCAGCTAAGAACAGGAAACTGAGGCTACAATTTGCACAAGCTCATCGAAATTGGACAATAGAAGATTGGAAAAACGTTGCCTGGTCTGATGAGTCTCGATTTCTGCTGCGATATTCGGATGGTAGGGTCAGAATTTGGCGTCTACAACATGAAAGCATGGATCCATCCTGCCTTGTATCAACGGTTCAGGCTGGTGGTGGTGGTGTCATGGTGTGGGGAATATTTCTTGGCACTCTTTGGGCCCCTTGGTACCAATTGAGCATCGTTCGCGACGCCACAGCCTACCTGATTATTGTTGCTGACCATGTCCATCCCTTTATGACCACAATGTACCCAACTTCTGATGGCTACTTTCAGCAGGATAATGCGCCATGTCATAAAGCTGGAATCATCTCAGACTAGTTTCTTGAACATGACAATGAGTTCGCTGTACTCAAATGGCCTCCACAGTCACCAGATCTCAATCCAATAGAGCATCTTTGGGATGTGGTGGAACGGGAGATTCGCATCATGGATGTGCAGCCGACAAATCTGTGGCAACTGTGTGATGCCATCATGTCAATATGGACCAAACTCCCAGAGGAATGCTTCCAGCACCTTGTTGAATCTATGCCACGAAGAATTGAGGCAGTTCTGAAGGCAAAAGGGGGTCCAACCCGTTACTAGCATGGGGTACCTGATAAAGTGGCCGGTGAGTGTGTATACATATATATATATATATATATATATATATATATATATATATATTGTAATGATTGCCCCCCAAAAAAAAAAAAAAATCTAATTAGCAGAAAAACAATTTTTCATTGTTTAGGTATGCTATCCCTTTAATAAGAATTCACTGAGTATTTTGGGGTTTTAAACAGGGAGCCTAACTTGGTCTCCAAGCAGCTGTTATTCTGAGGACTTCTAGCTTTGTAAAATGTTGGCATTCTTATCTTCGGGAAGATTCTGATCTGTAGCTCTCAGAGGGAACGTCTGAAACATTTGTATTTATGTTCGCTGATATAAAAATTCCCTACAGCACCATCACTGGATGCAGTCAACTGGTTGATTGATTCAACTAATTGAATCATAATAGCTCAGTCGTCTGGTGGCTTCTGCAAACATTGGCCATCTTGCTTTTTGTAGATCTTTCGACATGTTAGTCTTGAGGTATTTGTTCTTTCGCTGCCCACCGTTCCCATAGAGAGTGCACATCGTTTGAAGTGGCAGGGGTCAGGCATGCTGTCCTCACTGTGTGTATATGTGCACAGATCACCGCCTCAGGGGAGGAACTGCAGACATAGCCGGTCAGAGAGAATGAGACTGCGATTTGAACTACTAGCCCACAGCATCTCATGAACTGCATCACCGCTGACCTTTCTAAGAGCACTTCCAGTGGAAAAATACAGCTTCTGGGACTAATGACCTCATCTAGCATGTTCAGATCACATACAGTTATTATCTCAGAAATAAAATGTTATTTACATTTTTAATCCAGTTTTGTTTAAAAATGTTAAAATCATGGTTGATATCTCTTTCAGTTCATCTGTAATGGGCGAAATGACTGCTCAGCTGGGATTGTGTAGAGCCCTTTGAAGCGGCACTGAAACTACAATTTGGACCTTCAACCAATTGGTTGCAATTGAAATCCAGTATATGGATACAGTTTTCCTCAAAAATCTTTCAAAAAAATTCTTTTTGACTGCAGAAAGAAAGACTAAGCATTTTGGATGACATGTGAGCGACTAAATTATCAGGAAATTGTAATTCTGAAGTGGACTAATCCTATAAAAAGAGTTTAGTGCATAAGCATGCTCTTGAATGGTCAGATACTTAATCTAAGGCCCTGTTTACACAAGAACGCGTGCGCGTGAAAAGGTAAACATAGTTTATCGGATGTGCCTTTCGTTTACACGACGATGGCGCTTTGGGGTTAAAACGCAAAAAGTGAAACCACCCTCTAGAGAGGAAATCTTAAAAACATTCCACCGTCGCGTTTCCGTGTAAAGGGTAAAACGCAAAAGTCTGCTAAACAGTGAAGGTTGTACGCAGGTGCGCGGACTTGGTGTTGTTGTATGGCAGTGCTTCACATTGAGGAGTGCATACTACATCGAATTTTACACACTTTTGCGTCACCATATGCACGCAGATTTCCCACCCAAAACGCTTGTCTAAACGCAGAATAAAAAGTGATAACGCAACACCACTTTTGCGTTTTCTCTTCAGATCGTTTCTGTGTAAACATAGCCTGAAGTGAACATAAATAATTGAGGGAGGGGGATCTGTGCATTCTCTTAAAGTGACAGCAGCCTAATATCCATTACCTACAGAAACTGGGCATGATATACAAGTACTATGGATGTGTTCTGTATTCACATTATTTGCTACACTGTTATTGTTACACAACCTTACTATGTTATTTTTTCTGTTAAATTCAGTCAGTGGTGTAAGCCATATTTAGTGATGTCGTCCTGGTATCAACTAGCCTGGATGCCAGCCCGAACTCCACCCACAACATTTTTTGGTCTGGAAGTTCGGTCTGGACTTTGAATCCATTGAGGAGTAATTATGATCAGGCAAAGAATGTTCGGGCCAATCAAATTGCCAGGGCGGGCTTTATACGATGATGGACGGACGTAATCATCACATTATCAAAGAGCGCTTAACTGGTTTCCCTCAAAGATGACTGCAGCTGGAGAATTGAGATGTACAGATTCCACTGTCGGTGTGAAATAAATCGACAGCGCATTAATTTTAATAGACAAACAGAAAACTGCAATCAAGGCATTTGTCGATCGGAAAGATATTTTTGCCGTCCTTCCTACATGATTCGGGAAAAGTGTAACTTATCAGCTGGCTCTGACGGTCGCTAAGAAGATGGGACGTAATGAAAAGCCTGTGGTCATTGTGGTTTCTCCTTTAGTCGCACTCATGGAGGACCAAGTAAAAGAAGCAACACTCGTTATTTAACTTCTAAAATAAGTAAGTTCTGTAGTTGACAACTGTATGCAAAATAGTTGACTTACTGCATTGCTCTGATTGGTTGTAGGTTTATCGACTATCCAATTGAGTGCAGAGATTTTTCCTGGTTAGGTTAAGACACGCCTCATAATCAAAGCCCTATGGAGCAGTTTCAGACTCATATTGCAAGACTGACAAGAACATGAGTATGACAAAGTCAGGCTAGGTATCAACTTTCACATTCACATCAAACCAAGAGTCAAGAAGGAGATACTGCATACTTTATTTCTAGTGTAAAAGTAGTAGTGCTTCATATTAATGGTTCAGCATGTTTCACCAGATTTATTTTTTCCTCTGTCTGCTGTTAGACAGATTTCGTGCTATACAGCACAAAAATATAGACACGTGCACATTGCTGGAAACATGCAGTTCCCGTTATTTAGCTGTTAAACTTCATGTTCTGAAGTATCACTAGCATTAGACTTTAGACATACTTGACCTGGCTAAGTATAGTAAAATCCCCATTTCATAACTGAATTATTAATGAACGGTAGTTTTATGAGTCACCACATTCAAGGGCAGTGAAGCCTCCATCATGACCGCAGCCACAAAATACAGCTTTTTAAATACAAGGTTGAGAGTACATCTACACCTCATTTTTTGGGTGTTGCGCCTGGTTTAGCTAACAGATCATTTACAGTTGAGTGTCATCATTGCCAAAGCAGCCTTTTTTTGATCAGTCTGCTTTTATAATACATCCCAGATCTCATGCTAATGAAGCATTGCTCAGGGTGGGATGATTGAGTGGATGCTTGAGCCACAAAACCCACTGCAGAAAGTATTCATCCATTTGGAGCTGCTGTTGTTTTGGGTGCTACAGTATGTTGTAATGAGCTTGTGTACTCTCTCATTCTGTGGGAGGATCACAGGCTCCTCGACGTGACCACCGCAAATCTTTCAATTAATCAGCCGTAGACATTAATCAGTTCACAATGATTTAATCGAATTACATCGCTGGGTTTGATCTTCATGTACGCTTCATCCTCTGGCGCAAAGCTTTCCAGAAGGTTCCACCCTCCCCTTCCCGCCCTGGCGCAGGTCGTGGAGAGTGTCAGACCCCCTGTGTGAGGCTGCCTGCCACTGCGGAGGGTGGATTAATTGGATTTTACAAAATGTGATGCTTTGATATTTACTGTACGAATTCCATTGCTTTTCTTGCAACCACAAGAAATTGTTTTTGGAACAGCCATAATGATCAAAAAACTGTGTCGGACTGAAATAGATGCAGTTCCCCTTTTATTCTGCATCAGAGCTCATTTATTAGGAGATTAGAACATGGAAGTTTGAAAAAGGGCTCATACGTGTCCCATATTGTGTTTAATTATTGCTAGTAAAGAAATGGAATGGTTTTCAAGGAGACAGTCATCAGAGAGTCATCGCTCACAGTTTTAGGCTCACAGATTGAAAATGTAAGTTTATTTATTTTTATTATTTTTGGGCACGATCCTGCAGACTTTTATAAAGTAAACTTCATTAGGTTTATTTTTTGTTCACTTACTGTCATAAAAATGGCATTTCTATCAATCAAATCAGCATTTATTCTGTAATGTTGTTGTTTTTTTGTTTTGTTTTTTTTAATGGCGAGATCCTTTTTGTTTCTAAGGTTCATTTAATGCATGTATATATATATATATATATATATATATATATATATATATATATATATATATATATATATATATTATTTTTATATATATATATATATATATATATATATATATATATATATCCAATTTGAATTGTTATGCTGAAAATATTTGTTATTACCAATTCACATTTCCGGGGTTCTCAGAAGTAGAATTTGTCGACAGCAAATGAAATGTTTCTATTTGCCTTTGCTCTAATAGCAAAAGAAAATAATCTGAAAAAGCATCAAGAAATCCAAAATGTATCAGCTATTTTATTAGGTTGTTCTGAGAGTCTGATAACACGCACAATGGAATCACAATCACATATCGGAGACATGTAATTGCATTTATTGTGTATAACTCACATCAATATGATTTGTTGTCGTATGCAGCAAGTAGGCAGTCCCTTAATGTGATTGAGTAGCGGTGGGGAGGTTGTTCTGTACAGTATTTCACTGACATTATTACAGTCTTCAGACTGACCTTGAGCTTGCTGGCCTTTGCATCTTCGAATGTGGGCTGGAAATATTATTTATTCCATTTTACTGCAGTACAGCACCATGTCCCTGCTTTGATCCATCTGTCACTTATGACCCCGACTGTCAGTCACCTCTCTCATCCCCTCCCGCACCCGCCCACTGGGTACTGCTGGATCCCGTCTACACTTGCCATCTGGCTCTTTATGAGATGTGCTGGACTTACTGTTGATGTGACTCTTAATTGATGTATTTAGAAGGAATGGTTTTACTGCTACCAGAAGGATATGTTGACATTCAGCTTTGGTTGTTTAGATCAGTAATTTGCTCAGATTTGAGTTGCTCAATAATAGTACATAGAAATTGTGGTGGCAACACAGTCAAAGAAAATGATAAAATAAAATGAATATTTTATGTACTGTGGAGACTGAAAGCCAAATCTTTTTTATCCGGTGGATAGTATTACTTTGGTTTGCGCAGTGTAATTCACAAAAGCATTTCTTTAAGCAATCAGAAATCTGAGGGGCAGGACATATAAATGAGCTACACCACTGCATGGGAGGATGTTTAGGCTTCTCCGCAGAGTCATGTATTTTAAATGACGGGGCAACCTATACATCACTGTAAAAAGTTAAACCATAATTTTTACGGTAAAAAACCAGCAGCTGTGGTTGCCAGAATTTTACGGTCAAAAATATCATAGTCTGTTTAGTATCATTGTAATACACTGACAATCAATGATCATCACAGCAATGATGAAAGTCATTCACACAAACATTAAACCCCATCATGGTAACACACATGAAATTAAAAAATGCAATAAACTTTAATTTAACAACATTAAATGTAACATAAAACCCTAATGTACATAACTGATTAGAAAAAGACAAGAAAACTATGAGGAACCATAGTTATTTCAACAAATATATATATAATGTTAAGTGTCACAAATTATGGGAATGTTAATTTCCAAGTTTTCACTGTAAATTACACAATGAGATGTTCTTTTTCACTTTCAAAAACTGTAAATTTAACAGTATTTTACAGTAAAATTAAATCACAGTTATTTACCGTATATAGTACGGGAACTTTTCTGTTAACCAATTTGCACTGTAGCATTTTTACACAGCCTTTTAGTGTTAAAATTACAATTATGATTATTTATATATTGTTAAGGAAAAATTTTGAATGTTAAACCTGAGATTTGTGAAATATTCACCTGTTTGGCATATGTTCTGACAATAAAGATTAGTTTAAAACCACAATTAACATTCTGGTTTCTACACTTGGGAGGTTTTCTTTCACTTAGGAGCAAAAATCTGCCTTTAAACTTGAAAGAAATAAAAATGTGACATTTATCGTGATTATCGATATCGACTGATATAAAAAAAATTGTGTTCATTTTTTGTCCATATTGCCCTGCCCTAAATTTAATAACAATTATTATTATTAATTAATATATACAGTATATCAACCATTTTACAACAGCAATACTACTACTAATAATAGTAATAATAATCGCATCAATAATTATTTATTATTATGAAAACAAAATATTGAAAAAAAAATTAATGTCAATTTACACATTTGAAAATGATAATGTACAGTGTAAGAAAAAAATAACATTTATTTTGAGATTTGTGGAAGATTACATGCGCCATCTTACAATATTAATAGCAAGTGTTAGACGTTGGCAGTGTTTATGGGGTTTTTGGGACAGCTGAATCTGAAACTTTTTTACAATTCTGTTTGGTGACGCTGGAGCCACAGAAAATGTGCATCAAAACAAATTCAATCTTGCTGAGTGCAACATGAAATCTCAATTTGATAAGCAACTACTTAAGCATGAAAATCCCTTGCTTTGTGCCATTAAATCATTTCACTGTGTGTGAAGGGCTCCATTGGGATCCATTGTTTCATTTTAACTTCTTGTTGTGGTGAAAATTTGCATTAAGTGAGGGCATTACAATAGTTATGCTTTCAGTTCAGCTGCCAGGATGGAGGAAGACATAACTCACGACATGTTCTGTGTGGGACTCCATCACAGCTATAAATATTCAGTGTGGGGGCTTGCATTGTGCCAGTGCAGCTGCATAACTATCCCTAACTATTGTTACTCTCACATACTACTAACCACAAGCCTGTCACAATCCCTTATTCCGATTGGTCAACAGAAGGCTCTGGCAGCCTTCCTTGTGATCGGATTAGTCATATCAGCCCAGGTCCTGATAAAGACCTGACGATCAACGTCTTGTCCAGATGGAGCCGTGGCTGTTTTTGTGTTGTCGGAATGAAATCTTGGCTGGAGCGGCGTCTGACTCAAAGCAGATGGGTGGAGGCAGACTCCTCTGTGAGGTAGCAGCTCTCTTGATGAGATACTGATCCATCCATTATTGAACTGCTCTGTCAGCTTATGTAGAAAAGCTAGATGCCCAGTGCAGACAAACACTTGATTGTGCACTGGGGCTTTTAAAGAAACAGCTTACCATAAAATGGAAATCCGGTTATCATTTACTGACCTTCATGCTTTTCCAAACCTGGGGGTGCATTTCCCGTACAATGACGTAGTTCACTGCTTCACTACCATAGTACGATGCATTGTTGAAGAAATCAACTTGCTAGTCACGACTGTTTCCTGAAACCCACTGTCGCAAATTATCGTTCAACCACATTGGTTTCCCACGTTGTGGAGTGATAACTACTTTTAATTAAACTGTCTGTGATCCAATTAACACTAGATCTTTTATACATAAATTATGGACATGTCACGTTCTCAGTTGTTTTGCTTTATTACCAGACTCAATATTTGTCTCGTTCTTACATAGTAGAGCACGTTCGCACATGCGCACTCTTCAAACACGGTACTTTAAATCTTTATTCTAAATAAAAGGCACCGGTTGTACTGAATGTCAGCTTGCTTATTTTGCTCAAGATAAGGATTTGTTACCTCTAAATGTCATATAATATAGAAACGATGCCTCTAACCACAGGTCGAAAGCTGTCGTTCAAACCACACATCTTTGCGATGCTGTTTGCAAATGTTCTTTGGAACGATTGTTTCGGGAAACACCGACTCGTTGAACTATGCTGATAACGACAGAACTTGCGACCATAGTTGGCTAACAATGCTTTTGGGAAATGCACCCCTGTATGGCTATAATTTTTCTGTGAAACACAAAAGGAGAAATTTTTAATAATTGTACTAGTCAATCTTTACTGTTTAGCTTGCAAAAAGGAATAGAAATAATCATAAGGGTATCCAACTTGACAGTGTTGTAGTCGAGACCAGCTCACTCGAGTCCAGAGTTGTAGACCGAGACCAAAGAGAGTTGAGTCTGAGCTCGAGACACGAGACCAAAGAGAGTTAAGTCCAGAGTTTAGAACCAGAGACCAAAGAAGTTTGAGTGCGAAGTTGGAGACCAGAGACCAAAGAGGGTTAGAGTCCGAAGTTGAAGACCGAGACCAAAGAGAGTCAAGTCCGAAGTTGAGACTCTAGACCAAAGAGAGTTGAAGTCCAGAGCTTGGAGACCAGAGACCATAGAGAGTCGAATTCCAAAGTTCGAGAACCGAGACCAAAGAGAGTGGAGTCCAAGTTGAGAACCGAGACCAAAGAGAGTTAAGAATCCAAGCTCGAGACCAGAGACCAAAGAGAGTTGAGATCCGAAGTTAGAGACCAGAGACCAAAGAATAGTAATTGAAATCCAAGAGTTAAGAGATCAGAGAAACCAAAGAGAGTTAAAGTCCGGAGTTAGAGACCGAGACCAAAGAGAGTTCAAGTTCAGAGTTGAGACCAGAGACCAAAGAGAGTTCAAGTCCAAGTAGAGACCAAGACCAGAGAGGTTAGATAACCTAATGTTGGGTCTCAAACCAGACTTAAAGATATCTTCAGGAATATGTAAAATATTTGGTGGTAACAATAAAATTGGCACCATACTCAGAACAGTAAACCAAATATACAATGGAATCATGTACACTGTAATGGTAAAAAGGCCACAAAGTGGTGTAAAGGTAATTTTATTATAAATATGACAATTATTACAATCAGTTAGTGCTCTTTCACATAACATTACTGCACACGAATTCTGTGTGGCTCTTATATGCAAACTGAATTGTGGATGATAAGGCAGACATTTTCAATACATAGTTGAGCTAGAGGCTCCATGCACATCACATCTGACCTGGGTCCTGCTGCATTTGCGTACCGCAAACATTATAGTCTCAAGTCATGTGCAGTTGCGCACAAGAAAGTCAGCAATCATTGGACATTTCAATCAAACAACAATTTAAAGAAATATTAACACACAGTAATAATCATGACATATTTTGAATGGGACTGGAGTGGACTCGGGAATAAGTCTGAGTCCCGACTCCCAATATGGAGTACGAGTCAATTCTGAGTCAAAATGCACACGAGTCCATGACAAGTCCAAATACATTAAAATATGGTCTCGAGAGCCGAGTCAAAGTTCTCGAGTGCACAACACTGCAACTTGACTTGTGCCCTATTTTAAGTGTTCTGAAAGCACACGATACATTTGTGTAAGACATTTTGACTTAAGAAAAAGTTGTCATTTATTGAAAATATTCATTGGAAATGTGTGTCTGGTATGGAAACGTGAAGGTATAATAATTCGTTTGAATCAGATCTGTTCAGTGAATCAATTGATCTGGTTCACAGAATCCGTCTGCATGAGTTTTTTGAGCTGGATCTTTTAAAGAATCAACTGATCTGTTTTACAGAATCAGTCTGAATGAGTTGTGTACGTATTTGTGCAATTTGTGAACAAATCATTCTTTTCATCTGGATCTTTTCAATGAATCAAATGATCTGTTTCACAAAATCAGTCTGACTGAATTATTTGTTCATTAATTGGTCCAATTCGTAAACGGATTATTCCTTTGAGTTGGATCTTTTCAATTAATCTATATATCTTGTTCATGCAATACGTCTGAATATTTGTTCATGGATTAGTCCCATTCTCAAATAGAACTCATTGACTCAAAGCAGTTTTCGGGTTAACAGATCCCACTTCTATGGAGTTGTATGGACCACTTTTACGATACTTTGATGATGATTTTGGTGAAGCTTTGAACATAATGAGATTAATAATGAAAGAATTGTAATTTTTAGGATGAACTTTCCATTCAAAAACTTGCTCTTGTTTTGGTCTTGAATTTTCCCTTTTTGCATACAATTCTAACAGATGCTTGTCTCTTAGTTCTCTGCCAGCGGAGCCTCTCCCTCTGATGGACCTGTGTCGACGTGCGGCATCGAACTGGCTCTGGGACGAGAGACGTCTACAGGAGATCGAGACGTTGCCTTTGCCCCAGTCGCTGAAGAATTACCTCCAGTACCAGTGAGAGCACAGGCTCTCACGTAGAAACACACATCGGACACCGGAGAGGAAGCCTGAGGCGGGATTATAGCGCCACCATCAGGCCACAGAGGGAAATGTTTACATTGTGGCTCACTGGTGGAATCTTAAGTTAGTTTTAATTTTATTTTGTATTTGTTTTTGTTCAGTTTTTATTTTCCTCTTTATGAGTTGTTTAAATTATTGATGGCTTTGGAAGAAGCAGCTCAACGAGACCTGCAGCGCCTCCAGGTGTTCGTCTTCGCCTGGAGAACACGACAGAAAGCGGCGTTTCAGAAAGCACATTAACCTTGGGATGCCTTTGAAAGCCCACAGTAATAACCGTTCCTCTTTCCCTGGGTGTGTAAATCCTGCAGAGCACAGTCAACGGACACATGAGACCGAGGCGGCTGAAGGTCGGGCTCAGCCGCCTCCCGAGTCAAAACCCGCAAACGGGAGCCTAGAGGAAGAAACAAGCCCTGGAAGGTGGGAAGCAGGTGCCAGTACTTGCACACAACCACCAGGGGACAGTATGACTGACAGCAGCTATTTTCCCCCTTTTCCTGGGAGTGTATTCCCGAGGAGACACTCATGTGGTCCAACCGACCAACAATCATATACGGATTTCACTTTTTTTTCTCTCTGTGGGCTTGAGTCACTTTTCTATCTGATTTTATTGTCAGTGTGAGAATTTCAGTTGATGATGATTTTATCAAGATGTTTGGCTATCTTTAAATTTATTTATCAGGTTCTAGTTCCTTTCTAATTGAAATGAGGATGTGCGAGCACATAGATATTGAACACTATCATACACTTCGTCACATATGGCTTTCTATTTTAAACTGGAATGCTGCTTTTGCTTAGATAAAAGTCTGTTTTTTCAGAGGCACAGTGGAATGTAAAGATCTTGCTAGCGTTAGCATATTTGAAATGTGAATAAAAGCCAAGTGAATGAGAAGGGTGTCATTGATCATTTTTTATTCTGAGACAGAAGATGTCGGATGAGTGTTTCATCCTTCTTATTGAATAAAAATATGTGTTTTTCAGAACAGAAGGGCCTATTTACATAATACCACTTCTTTTTCTAACGTTCCACTGAGAGTTACCTTGTTCCCCCCTCTCTCTCTCTCTCTCTCTCTCTTTCCTGTCTGACTCCCACTCTATCACTGTCTGAGGCTAAAGTATTATCTAATCTAAATGTGTGAAGAATTGTATCACTCTTCTCATGCTCAAGTTCATGGGAGTTTTTTAACCAGCCACTAACTGCAAGTGTTTCAGTAATCCTAACCTCTCTTGTGTTCTTAATCAGTTAGTTATTCACCTAAAGAAAAGTTTTTTTGCGAAAATAAGGATAATTCAAAGATGCTATTGGACAAAGATTGAATGGACAAATAGTGGCTGTAGGGCTCAGTATTTAACCTGGCCTAAGGCAAAATTGTCAAATTCAAGTGAAGTAGCAGAACTGTAAGAATGTGACTTTCATTATAATATGTTCTGTGTGCATTTTTTTATATAGTTATATAACTAATATACTCTGCTTTTTCAAGTTTGGGGTCATTTATATATACATCTCTAAAAATGTTGGGTTGTTTTAACCCAACTTTTGGGTCAAATATGGACAAACCCAAACACTGGGTTAAAAATGTAATTAAAAACATTTACCCAATGGCTGGGTTTGTCCATAATTGACCCAATGTTGGGTTAAAACAACCCATCATTTTTAGATTGCAATTCAATATATAAATTAAACCAGATATTTTAAACAGTAATATTTCACAAAATCACTGTTTTTACTGTATTTTTTGCCTTGGTGCCCATAAGAGACTTATTTCGAAAACATTAAAAATAATATTACCGGCCCCAAAGTTTTGAAGTAGTAGTAGTATTGTTTAATATAATGATGTAATTTTATATATTTTATAATGGGTGTTAAATATTTTAAATGGGTAACTTTACAAATACAAGCTTGGATCAAATCTTAAAGCTGCAGTCTGCAGTTTTTCCTCTTTGGCATCTCAGTTTGAAATCTGCAATATTGTTCGAGAATTATCAACTGAATGCAAGTTGTACTTCGACACCGCACAGCTGTGGATGAACACAATGTTTGAGGAGAATGTGCAGCTGTCAGTCACCGCACCAATGTGTCATTCAGAATCAGCAGATAATTCTTTTTGGAAGTATGACCAACATAATAATTGTCATCTGAACAAGTAAAGTAACATCCACTTTTGTTCTTGTTCTGACATTGCAGTAAATTGTGCTGTTTGAATCTAAAAATCGCTATTTTACAGCAAATAAATTTGTTGTACTGGTGATTGTTGTTCTGAACCTCTTTCTGGGTCCCTTATCAAATTCGATAAGTTTAATTATATATGAAGTGCTGTGAGAAAAGGCGATAAACCTCCACCTCCAGCATCCTCACACCCAGTATAGCCTACTAGCACAAGACTCCTTCTTTATGTGTACAGATGTGACGTAATTATGCAAAGACATGCTTAAATCTCCTTTGAAAATCACCAGTACCACTGGAATTAAGACCATTATTAAAAGCTTACTGTTTTGAATTGAGCTAAGGCAAGCCGATAGTTTTAAACACTGGCTGGTTACAGTATGTAGTTTCTCAAATATGTATTTTGGATCATTTTTAACCCCAAAAAAGCTATGGACTGCAGCTTTAGGAGACTCCATACTCGTACTCTGTACTTCTTCCAGTAAGGTCAACAAACTTTAAGTGGATTTTTTTAGGTAATAGAAAATACTGATCTTTGCTTTCAAATAGTGTGATAGGGCTATTTGGATAATATTGCCCTGTTTTCGTGTATCTGGACATGTTAGGACTGTCCTATTGGAAATCAATGTAAGACTGCAAGACACTGTCCTTCTGCACATTTTTGGCTTCTTTCTTTCACGTTAGGAATCAGCTCAAATATAATTGAATATCACAGATCCGAGAGCACGGGTATACAAAGAGCAGGACCCTGATTTGAGAAGCATTGAGATGGAGAACAAGGCACTATGGCTTTACACCAGGACATTGATCCTCCCTATCCTCTGTTTCCCACCAATCTTGGTCTTAAATCTCTGACAAACATGTTTAACCAAAGGGAACAGACTGTTCCGTGTCTTTCAGCCTTGAGAGAATGGCCGAAGTGTCTGTGTTTGTGTACAAATGCTTACGAAACACCTTGGGAATCACTGATTGTTTATGTTTTAAGTCCTTCATTATTCACGAGCGATTGTTGAGCTCTTGGGAAATGAGAATTGTTCTGACTTCCTCCCAGTGTGATTCTCCATATGCTGTGTAGACATGGGCCAGTGGCTATTTCCTTAACTTGCCGGGGTGTAAATAGGAGGGCGAGAGCTCATCCACCACTGAGAGGCCTTGGGAGATGGGTGAAAAAAAAAGAAAAAAGCGAGACTTCCTTGATTGCTTCCTTCCCTGTGGGTGTGTGTGTGTGTGTGAGAGAATGAGGGTATAAATAGGGAGCCGGTGGCAGTGATGGTCTGGGAAAAGATCTTTGTCCTAAACGACCTCAGCTTCCACATGCAGGTGCATCCTGGCCTGCGCTGGTCACAACATCACTGAGGGTCCAAGAGAACAGTGCCGGTAAATCTGTTCTGCTGAGAAAACACTGGAGATATGGAACACTTTGTTGCGGTGTTCTCGCTGCAGATTTCCCGTTCATTTGCCAGAACTCAGACTTCTATTCTATTTAAAAAAGGAAGACCAGGAGAACAGATTGTTTTTTGAGGGACAGCCTGGTTGGAAAATAAATACGTAAAACCTTAAATTAATTAATGAAAAATTAATTGTGGTGATTTACAATCCAGCAAAGAATAATGAAAGGTTTCATTTATGTTACATTCCTTTTCTTGTATTTATTTAAAGGAGTCATATGAAATCAAAAAATCCAATCATACTCCATATTCCACACCAGATGGGGGCAGTATACCTCCAGAAAGTGAGTTGTTAAACACGTCTCTCTTTTTAAACACGTCTTTAAACAACACTAACTAACGCTTTTTTGCTCTCGCTCCCTCGCGCATATTAATCAAATCAATTGACACGATTTTTGTCAATTAGATTTTTAAAAAAGATTTTTAGAGATTAGAGACTCAATGAACAACATCTCAATGCTTAATTATAAAGGCTGCCTCATAGACGCCTGTCTCAAATACAAGCCGGTGCATTACGACGGTATGGGAAAATAAAAGCCCAGGCTATAATTTGAAGTTTTACGGCATTCGTTTTGTTCATGTTACATTTTTATTGTTAGTTTGAATTAATTTGACAGACAGCATTCACTGATGTTGACCAAGCTAGCGCCATTCAGAGCTGCCAACTGTCACGAATTCACTGTGAGACTTTCACACGCTCTCACGCCACACATCAATTTCGTGACACACAGAAAAGGACACGGAGCCGACAGACTGAGACAGAGCAGGTTAGTAATGATATATTGCAGTTTAGCTGGTGGTTATGTTGCCCGTCCGCATACCGCCTCACATGGCCGAAACTGGTATTATGACACCTGCCGGGCCGGGGCTAGTAATTTAGCATGCTAATTCAGGTTAATATCTCTGCAGCTCTATAACTTCTCATTTTTTTAAATGACATCATCAACCTTATTTCTTCTCATTCTTTTGATGCATGTAGCTCATTTTTTGGATATTTTAACCTCAATACTTACACATGGCACCTTTAATGCTCTGTTGCTTAGGTTTCTGGGGCCATGATAGCCTGGAACATGTAATATAAATATAAAATAGTATAATATAAAAATTATGGAACTATTCTACCCTGTCTCACGGCCAGTTTGTACGAATTCGACGAATATTTAAAAAGTGGCTAATTTGTACTAATTCGTACGACCTCACTTGTACAAATTCGATCCAATTGTCTAAACCACGTGATGGTTAGGTTTGGGGCGGGGTTAGGGGTAGGTGATTCTTACGCATTCATACGAATTGGCCAATTCGTAAAATATTTACAAATTAGCAAAATCGTACTAATTCGATTACAAGTAAGGTCGTATGAATTGTTACGAATTAGCCATCTCGTAAAATTCGTACAGAATTACCTGTGAGATCGGGGCTGAAATATTAGGGAAAACCTAAATATTAAATGTCCAGCCCATTCTCATCCCAAGGCATCATCTAACTGACGCTTTTGACCATGCGTCAACAACCGACGCACATGGCACCATTTAGTATCAATATGAGACGCGCATCCTAAGTGGTCTAATCCTAACCCTACCCAGACCTAAACCTACCCGCGTCATCTAACTTAGGCTAAAGGTTGCCATGTGTGTCGGATTTAGACGCATGGTCAAAATTGTTAGTTAACGGACGCCCTTGGATGAGAATGTGATTGTTATATCACATGCTCATCCTACACCATTTTAGGAAAAATGCTTCTTGAGGTTAGGCTCACTTTTATGTCTTTGTTATGAAAGCACCATTTAAACAGGAACATTTGAATTTTCTCCTTCTTCACATTTACTTTTTGGAAAGATGTGTCCCCAAGCACAGATGTGTCACAGATGTGTCCCCAAGCTATCATATTTTTTTCTTTTAAAATGTTGCACTTTTATTTATTGTTTTGCCTATTGGTTTAAAAACCAGGGGTTGCACATTTTATACTCCTCCCCTATTTGAAAATACTTCACTATTTTGTTGTTCTGCAACATACACTCACCGGCCACTTTATTAGGTACCCCATGCTAGTAACGGGTTGGACCCCCTTTTGCCTTCAGAACTGCCTCAATTCTTCGTGGCATAGATTCAACAAGGTGCTGGAAGCATTCCTCAGGGAGTTTGGTCCATATTGACATAATGGCATCACACAGTTGCCGCAGATTTGTCGGCTGCACATCCATGATGCGATCTTCCCGTTCCACCACATCCCAAAGATGCTCTATTGGATTGAGATCTGGTGACTGTGGAGGCCATTTGAGTACAGCGAACTCATTGTCATGTTCAAGAAACCAGTCTGAGATGATTCCAGCTTTATGACATGGCGCATTATCCTGCTGAAAGTAGCCATCAGAAGTTGGGTACATTGTGGTCATAAAGGGATGGACATGGTCAGCAACAATACTCAGGTAGGCTGTGGTGTTGCAACGATGCTCAATTGGTACCAAGGGGCCCAAAGAGTGCCAAGAAAATATTCCCCACACCATGACACCACCACCACCAGCCTGAACCGTTGATACAAGGCAGGATGGATCCATGCTTTCATGTTGTAGACGCCAAATTCTGACCCTACCATCCGAATGTCGCAGCAGAAATCAAGACTCATCAGACCAGGCAACGTTTTTCCAATCTTCTATTGTCCAATTTCGATGAGCTTGTGCAAATTGTAGCCTCAGTTTCCTGTTCTTAGCTGAAAGGAGAGGCACCTGGTGTGGTCTTCTGCTGCTGTAGCCCATCTGCCTCAAAGTTCGACGTACTGTGCGTTCAGAGATGCTCTTCTGCCCACCTTGGTTGTAACGGGTGGTTATTTGAGTCACTGTTGCCCTTCTATCAGCTCGAACCAGTCTGGCCATTCTCCTCTGACCTCTGGCATCAACAAGGCATTTCCGCCACAGAACTGCCGCTCACTGGATGTTTTTTCCTTTTCGGACCATTCTCTGTAAACCCTAGAGATGGTTGTGCGTGAAAATCCCAGTAGATTAGCAGTAGCAGTAAATTAGCAGTTTCTGAAATACTCAGACCAGCCCTTCTGGCACCAACAATCATGCCACGTTCAAAGTCACTCAAATCACCTTTCTTCCCCATACTGATGCTCGGTTTGAACTGCAGGAGATTGTCTTGACCATGTCTACATGCCTAAATGCACTGAGTTGCCGCAGTTGTGATTGGCTGCTTATAAATTAAGTGTTAACGAGCAGTTGGACAGGTGTACCTAATAAAGTGGCCGTTGAGTGTAAATTACACATTAATACAGTAAATTACACAAACATACAGTAAAAACTGAAATATTATGAAATATTATTACTTTGTTTATTACTTTGTATTATTACTTAGAAAGTCATATGGAGAATTGATTTAAACATACCTTTAACATTATGAAATGTCTTTACACCTCAATAAAAAAAAAACCTTACCTGACCCTAAACTTATTTGTGGTACAGATACAATTACGAAAGTGTCTTCAAGTAGTGTTAATCATAGACCTTATTTTACTCATAAGTCCAAAACCATTGCCCTAAAAACCCATTAGAAATTCTTGTAGTGAATTGGTCTTCCAGGTTGGCCTACAAACTGACTTTTAATGACTGAACAGCTCTGTAATGTTATGCTAACATTGCAAATTCTGTTCGTCAGGGTGATTACTGCGCCAGCTTCCAATAGGCTGAGGGGATTTGGGGTATTTGGACTCAGCATGGCCCAATGTTGAACAGGTGATTGTAAGGATTTGATTGAAAATGAGCCTGTGTGGTTTTCTCTCCAGCTTAAGAGAAAACCACACAGGGAGTGTACAGAGAGATGAAACAGATTAGCACGAGTCAACATGTTCTCTTCCTCCTTCACTCCCCTTCATTTTCTCTCCTCTCACTCTCGGTTTCCCGAGCCAGCCTGTATAAATAGCATGCAATCTATTATGTCTGTGCTTCTCCACTCTCCCTGGATCCTGTTTAGCTTCTCAGCTCTCGTTGCAAATGCAGCATTAAAGAGTTTCTGGAAGTGCCCAATTTTCCCATATAGCATAGTCTGATTTAATGTTGTGCTTCCAGGAACATTCTAGAAGACTCAGTGCAAGCCTAAAAAACATCACAACCTTGGGTCAACTCTGAGCCACGTAGCTTGTTTAGGGCCATGATAGCCTGGAACGTGTAATATAAATATAAAATAGTATAATATAAAAATTCTGGAAATATTCTATCTCACGAATGATTAAAAAGTGGCTAATTCGTACTAATTCATACGACCTCACTCGTACGAATTCGTACGATTTGTCTAAACCCACCTGATGGTTAGGTTTAGGGGCGGGGTAAGGGGTAAGGGGTAGGTCATTCATACAGATTCATACGAATTGGCCAATTCGTAAATATGTACGATTTAGCAAAATCGTACTAATTGTTACGATTAGCCACCTCCGAGTGCGTTTGACCACCAAAGTGCGGTTCATTTGACTAGTGTGAGTGCTCCGAACCGTGCCGGGCGCGGCTCGATTCAGCCGGCCCTGGCCCGCTTGGAAGAGGTGGGCCAGAGCACGGTTCAGTTGGACTCAGGCGCGGTTCGCATGCAGTGTGAACGCTAACCGTGATGGAGCACGGAACAGGTCGCGTGACGTGCAAACCTCCTCATACAAGCAGCACGATTTCGTGAAAATTTTCGCACCCTGAAGGCGACACATCTGTTTAACAACAGGCTGTGAGAGGGCTGTGGACCAAACGACACAAAATTATTGACAAAGAAAACAGAGCGATGGACTTCATTGTGTTCGTTTCAGAGAGCGCCACTCTTCTTGTTTATCCCGAAACCGTTGCACCATAATGACGTAAGCGTGCTCCGGCACGAATACTGAAATCCTATGTGAGTTCAGGCCAGCGGGGGAGTGGGGACAATCGTAACTCGGGCCCGGTTCAGGGCAACCGTGCCTAGTGTGAGTACACCCAGAGAATGTCTTTTTGAAGAGAATTGGCACTGGCTGGTTACTTCCGGTTTCTGGACTTGCTGCAGTAACAAGTCTCTGTCCATGTGGGGGCGCTCGCGGTCGAGTGCAGAATGAATGGGAGTCAATGGGGTTTCACCCCAGAAATCCACTTTTCTCAGGATGTAATTTAAAAGTTGCATTCAAAAGGGAGGGCTAAGATAATACACTCAGCTGAAAATGGCATTTTTTAGTTCACTTATCTGTTCTAAAAATCCGTTAAAAAATTTGATCACGTCACACAATAGCAGAATGCTAGCGTGTTCCAGCCAACAATGGCCTAACCTGTAAGACATCGACAGGACATAAGTACTCGTTCATTCGACTTTTGGCCTATAATCTATATTGAACTTGCGGAATCAACAATAAAATCTATGTTGATTTAACGACAAGCAGGAGAAAGAGACACATTTAGCTGTTTAGCCCCGTAGACTCCCATTCATTCTGCTCTCGCCCGTGATCACCTCCAATGGAATTCTAATGGAACTGCAACCAAGATGATACACAATAGGGCTAATAGGAAGTGCCAAGGCTCTCCATTAGACGGGCTCTGGTACACCCTAAGAGCTCACCTTCCAACAAATGAATAAATGAGCAAATAAAAATAATTAAAAGAAAAACAAAGGAAATAGTGGTCGTCATGGCCATGGCACCTCAACATAATAATTTGTTGCATTTTATATAGTGCTTTTTCTGGGACCTCAAAGCGCTTCACATATGGAAGGGGGAATCGCCTTAACCACCACCAATGTGCAACATCCTCCTGGATGATTAGACGGCAGCCATATTGCACCAGAACGCCCACCACACACCAGTTTATTGGTGGAGAGGAGACAGTGATGAAGCCAATGAGTATATGGGGATGATTAGGAGTCCAAGGGGCAAATTTGGCCTGGATGCCGGGGTTACACCCCTACTCTTTTTTGAAGGACATCCTGGGATTTCCGAAGGCCGGTGCTCTTTTTGACAGTATACTGTCCCCATTACTACACTGGGCGTTAGGACCCACACAGACCACAGGGTGAGCGCCCTCTTCTGGCCTCACTAACACCTCTTCCAGCAGCAACCTGTTTTTCCAGAAGGTCTCCCATCAAGGTACTGACCAGGTTCAGCCCTGCTTAGCTTCAGTGGGCAACCAAGCTTGGGCTACAGGGTGATATGGCTGCTGGCCCATATACAGCAGCTATAAAGGTAACATAAAAATGAGAGTGACCGGTAAGGGTGTCTAGTGGCTTTTTGACACATCCAATATAGCACATGGACAACTGGGGAGGGTTGGAGATGAATTCCCCTCCATCTATACCTCATTTCACTTTATGAAATCTGAACCAAATGGTTCCATATTAAACACTACAGCATGAATTTGGTATGATGATGTTTGCCATTTTCTAATGAGTGCTAATATTACACTTGCCCATGTGTCACCATTTATTATTACAGCACCAGATTGGACCTCAGAGTTAAATAATTGGAAAATTATTCAAATTGAGCATGTGCAGCAGATTCAATTTGTCATGTTCTCCGAGATTCAAGTGAATTAGGGATGTGCTTTGATATGACTTGCTTGCTGTTCAATTTCTTTTCCCTACAAACCCTTCCCCAAATGATTCCATGCAGATGCAGGAAAAAGTGAAGCCCTCTTAATTTGAAAAGTACAAAGGCCCTCAGGTTCACCTGTGTCTGTGCTGGTGCTGCTCAAATTAGGTTAATTAGCTCTCACAGCCAGGAGAAATTCTTAATGAGGTCTAATATGCCATCCTGAATGAGTGCACACGCTATGATGACCGGGTACCATTTGTGGCGGTACTGTATGGTTGGGTTGCGGAGAGATTTTGGTTTGGTCTCAGCAGCAGGAGGGATGTAGAGGTCCATAAGCTGGGCTGAGTTGAGTGGGGGACAGAGGGGGTGACTCTGGGATGCCAAAGTCACTGTATTCAAGTTTTTAACATCTACTCTAGTGTAATGGAAATCACTATGACGAGCAGCTATGCTAATTATTTCCCATTTGCTTTTCTGCTGTTATTAGAAAAAGGGCGTTCATCAGCTCCAGTTTGTATTCACCCTCTCACGGAGACTTCAGATGCCCAAACACCTGCGATGAGACGACTAAACGCCTATGAAGAGACGATTCAACGCCTGTGAAGAGACAACTCAACACCGGCGATATGTATTATGCCCTAAATTATTACATGATTAACTAAATGTGTTTTTCCATGTACATTTCAGCGCAGTCTCATCCCAATTCGTCATATAACTGACGTTTTGGGACGTCTTTTGACCATTCGTCAATATACGACTTTTCAGGGCCCCCTTAAACGTCGGTAGATTACGTTATGGGATCCTAACTCTACCCCAGACCTAAACCTAACCCTAAATCCAACTCGTCACCTAACTGACGTTAAAGGTAAAGCGTCAGTTGTATGACGACCCAGGATAGTCATCTACCGACGTTTAAGGGGGCCCTAAAAAGTCGTATATTGACGAATGGTCAAAAGACGTCCCAAGACGTCAGTTATATGACGAATTGGGATGAGACTGTGTTATTCTGAAATGCACTTTCTGTAAGCTGCTTTGAAACAGTATGTATTGTGAAAAGCGCTATACAAATAAATATGAATTGAATTGAATTAATGGAAAAGCGCCATTAGAGAGCTGTCTAATTGTAATTGTTATTAGTCATAATTGGATTACAGAGCTCTCCAATAGTAATTCTAGTAACAATTCAATTGTAGAGCTCTCTAATTGTAATTCTTAGTAACAATTCTATTAGAGATCTCGGTAATTAAAAATGAATAGAAGTCAATGGAGACATATGATGATATGACTAGTAAAATTCATTTGTAGAGCTCTCTAATTGGTACTAGTAAGAATTGAATTAGAGAGTTCTGCCATTGTAATTATTACTATGTAATTACAATCAGTAAGGGTAGGTACAATTTAAGCTAAAACGAATTGCCATAACCCTGGAGGCTGAGACAATGTGACAGATTGGACTTTGGTCAGGAGTGTAGCAGGACTGGCATGTTGCAAACACGTGACATCACAAGCCCTATGTTACATACCACTTTCTTCTTCATCATGGATTAATGTGCAAGAACTATGCTTTACTATTACATGTCATCATTAGCATGCATTATGCACCGTCATTAGCACAAATTGCTTTTCTTCGAATATGATCAATAATATGATCCAGTTCTGACTCATCATGTCACATGGATTGCAGCATGTGCTGAGCTGTTTGCTATGTCACTAAATTTCTCTCTCAACCCCAATTTATAGTGTCCTCTACTGTATAGCATATGTGTTTATAATGTATACCACATCCGTGGCATGCTTTAAAATTAAATAAAAATTAAATAAAATACAATAACAAGTTCGAAACCTAACGCCTGCCTAATATCTTTATCTTTTAGTTGAATCCATCAACTTTTCAACAAAAGGAAATAAGATTTATTTATTTATTTATTTATTTATTGCTGTGCATTTAATTCACTGCATTGTGAAATTAACATGCACTGCAATTTCCAGCCCAAATAACTATATCATGATTTTTCATATCTAGCGACACACCAAGATAATCACTATAATATTTAAGTCTGTGGGACTAAAGGGTTGTGTTTTGTGCCCAAGTTTTTTAAAGTGGTTTAAAAGTTTCTTGTTAATAGGCTATTTTATGTCTTCTAGAGGCATACAAGTGTCAACACATCCTCTTCTGCTTATTTACAACTTAGTAGAATGCTGCCCTCTTCCAGCTGAATTTAATCATTACAAGTGATGTCATATATAATTCAATCACATGATATATCATTTTATATACATTTTTATATAGATTTATCTTTTCCTCTCTTCTCTGCCAGTGTGTTTTGTGTTGCCAGTCTTTTTTGCCATTATTTTGTTAAGTTTGGGATCCCTGTTTTTTTTTTTTTTTTTTTTTTTGCTTATGGTTTTATACTCTTCTGGATTACTATTCCAGCCACCTTCCCTCTTCCTATTGCCCATAGTTGGTTTGGAGCATGACCTTTACTCTATCTGAATATATTGTGAATTAAAAATTAATCTGCCTGTTCTAAAGTATCAAATCAGAATCACCTGGCTTTACTGTTTTTCTTGTAACAGTTGCCACTGCTCAGACATCTAATAAATCAAGTGAATACTGGTTTACAAAGACGAACCTGCATGGAAAACCCAACCATTGGTATGTTCTCTTATGTGGCATGGCTTCTGTATCAATGTCTGGAAATATGCCACTCTAAAAATATTTAGGCTAAATGAACTGAAATTTTCTGAGCATGTTAGCAATTATGATACTATGCTGGTGTGAAATAATAAAGACCTTTTTACATTTTTTTTAAAGATGCTCACCAAGGCTGCCTTTATTGCATCAAAAATACGGTAAAAATAGTGATTGAAATGTTATTACAATATAAAAATCAATGTTATCTGCTTTAATGTATTTTAAAATATAATGCATTCATGGTAAAGCTGAATTTCAGCACCCATTTACTCCAGTGTTAAGTTTCATACCTTTCAAGTAGGTATCTTAGGTTAATGACAAATTGATATTGCACAGTCGAGGAGAGTTCAATTTTCCCACTCATTTAGTCCACAGCTATTCAGGTTTAAGTGATTGTTGTGACAGTTAATGTCCTTAATGACCAAAATGTGTTCTTTTTTTTAGCTGTGCTAGGATGTCTGAGGTCCAGAAGGAAGTTCTCACAGGGATTCAGTCTGAGCTGGCAGAGCTGAAATCCACTGTGAGTTCTCTGAAGAACAGACTGCAGGTCACCGAGGAACAACTGCAACAGCTCAGGAAAAACGGTAACATATTCCTGCCTGTTCTTATCCTATACACACCTCACACCTTAAGAAGCATTCAGTCCTGCAGTATAGATAAGTGAAACATTTATTTTCATTGACAAAAGTGTATTCAGAAACAATGCTTTGACAATGTCATCAGCAAAATGTATAATAAGCATGATTATATTTTATATTATTATACAGTTTGTGTGATTAGTGTGTTAGCATTTTTTATTTAATTATTTATTTATTTTTATTTTTTACAAAACATGATCTGATTCACGCAGATTATAAAGTGGCATTTGGTGCCACACTTGGATCAACAGGTGACTTTGGACCCTTTAACACTCCAGTCACACTAGTTTACAGGAATGTCTATGTGAATGAAGGAGGAGCTTACAACCCAACCACTGGTATGTATTCTTAAAGGGGTGGTTTACTGCTCTTTTTCTTTGCATGATTGTGTTTATGGGGTGCAATATAACATGTATCTGTGGTTTTTCTTTTTTTTAAAGTCTTATTTTTCATAAATTTCACCTTTATTGTCACCCGCGCTCTCCCCTGTCCACTGAATGAGCAGTTCACTTCCTGATTCTTTGAAAACACTCCCTCAGAAACACGTAGCGGCCTCAGATTGGTTCGTTTGGGCCGGTGTGTTGTGATTGGCTAAACTGTCGCTCACATTGTCCGGAAGATTAACGCCCATTACCTTTACGGGCGAAACGGGCGGGCATGCCAAAGGTGGATAACATAGACGGTGGATACACGTAAATAATGATGTCGAGACTGCAGTATCAGTGAGGCAGAATCAGACCGAGAAAGCCGCGATGAATCGAGTCAAGCAGAACCTCACCACACACGGCTCTTAATAAAGGTTTCTGAATGATAATTTGCTTCATTTTTTTAACTTTATACACGTTTGTTTTACACAATAGCATCTGACTGGCAACGATAGCAACTGACTGGCTAACTAATGTTAAACACAAACAGCAGTGGCAGGTTTTTCGATCAAATCGAAAATAAAGTCATAAAGCATATATATATATATATATATATATATATATATATATATATATATATATATATATATATATATATATATATATATATATATATGAAGAATACATTTACAACATTAGTATTATAAAAAATGCAGGTCCATAATGTTTGTACGCGTTTGCCGTAGACACAAAATAGCCTAACTAGTAGCCCATAAAGCCTATAAAGCCAGTGCTGGCATTTGAAAAAACAAAAAAAAAAAAAAAACACATCGCTACGTCTGGGATTTATACATGCAAATAGCCTAAATTTAAAATGATGAAGTCTTAGCCTACTTACAGATTGTGGCCCAACAACTGCTGCCTCTTTTTTTAAAGTTGGATCTGCTTCATGATTTAGTAACAGTTTCTTTTTTAATCCGGTGTTGAATTCGTGGAGATTCTGGAAGCTGTCTCTCGTAAATGCGCAGCACAGAGAGCTAGATTACGAATCGTCACTTTCAGGAATATAATCAAACATAAATTGTATCCATTGTTGTCAAAGTATAGTGTCCGTGGGAAGTCCGAAACACAGAAGACCTGACAGCTGCGTGAACACAACTCAGTCGACGAGGAGCTGCTGAAATATGATCATGCCCTTCCTGCATATTCCGGAGGGAATGGTTGATGCAAATGTGTGGGTAAGTGACGTACCATAATCCAGCTGTAGTCCCAATTCGAGTCGTTTTTGTAGGCAATTTTACTTCCTGATTTTTAAAAGACGATATCTCTGCTTACACTGAACTTTCAGTGCTGCAACTTTGCAGATACTGTTCATGCACCAACAGCAACATTACACAATATTTAAAATGAAAAAAGTGAAATCGCAGTCAACCCCCCCTTTAAAATCTACATCAAGGTTTTATAATCACACTGAAAACTACATTTTGTCAAAATGAGCATTGTAATTATTTAAAATATCACTGTTTATTGAAACTCTTACAGGTATCTTCACAGCACCTGTAAAAGGGGCCTATTTCTTCACTTTCTCTGGACATAACCACTCATCTAAAGTTCTGAATTTAGGACTCTTTAAAAATGGAGAACAGATGGTAATTGTTTTCAATCATCCTCTAGGTAACCGCTATGAATCAACTGCAAAATCAATCTCTTTGATTTTAGAGAAAGGAGATTGTGTCTGTGTGCGTCTCCGGGAGACTTCATGGGTCTTTGATAATGACAGCCACCACAATTCATTTGTTGGCCATTTACTTTTTCCTCTTTGACAATCGTACTAAATTCATTAAGCTTTGAGTCAAAATGAACATTATTTTTTCAAGACTAAAATTTTATTCTGGAATGTTTTCATAAGCACAAGAAATAGGGTTTTAAGATGCCAGCCTGGTGAAAGTTAATGTGGAAAAACAACTGTTATACTGTAGATGGAGGGAACAAGTACTAGACTGCTGTACGAATACTATATTTAACCCTTATAACTTGAGCAACAAGCTGAGATAATCAAATTTAACTTAACTTTTGCCTTGTAACAGAAGAGGGAGATTGCTTAATTGCATATATGAAGAGCCAATTAAATTTGAGAAAAATTATGTAATCATATCTTTGCTCATGTACAAACTGTTGTCATCTTTTTGATTGAAGTTTTCTCTGGTCTGTCAGAGATACTCTTAGCCATGATTAAAGCATTTCAAAGGCATTGTCTGGAGTCTTGTCTGGTAACTGCTGTGCAGCACACAAGTAGAGATCCTAATGTCCAGTTCCCAAATGATAGTGTCCACAGGGGGCGGGACACTGTCTGACGAAGCCAATCTGAGGTGTCTAGGGGCACACACTTTGTATGATTACTTTATATTATATTTATATTAAAAAATTTGATTGGGATCACGTATTGTCTGTAGTAGATAGACCTGCCATGTAAATAATTTCCAGTTCCCTGCTTTGGAATCAGGCCAATCTCAGATGCCTGTGACACCACAGAGGCACCAAGAAAACCTACTGTAAGTAAGATGCATAGAGGGAATTTCTACCACACAATCTATCTATCTATAAATTACAGGAACATCTGTCTGTCCGTGTGTCTGTCTGTCTTTCTGTCTGCTAATTGCATATCTCTTGAACTGTTAGTCCGATGGATTTCAAACTTGACGGGTGTCTTGCTATACGGGCACGAGTAAGTGCAGTTCCGGCAGTTTAACATTGTTAGGATTAGAAATGCAAAATAATAACACAGCGGATATCCTATTTTATGTAAAATTAAACACTGACTTTTCAATACCGACCAGATACTATACAGATTTTTGGAGTAACTCAATTTTTATTTTTAATGGCGTTTATCGCGATTTGGAACCAATTTATGATTGTTATTGTATTTAAATTTTGCCTTTAACATAATCCACTACTGACTGCTCGTTTAATGGACATATGCAAGAGAAGTGATGAAACTGTGACAGCAACATTGCGTCCTCTGCAGTCCAAACTAACCTGTGAAATCCATGTTGGTCTTTTGGCCTTTTGTTTCACACAGCACAAAAGTCAATCCTACAGGTCACACACAGAATAATATTAAGAACAGTTAGGTAAGTGGCCGTCCCTGTGCGTCTGCTGGGCTGGATCATCTCAGTGCAGAGGCGAGAGTTGAAACTCTCAGAGGAACAGCTGATGATTTCAGCTCCACTCTCAGGAGAAGAGAAACTGTGACAGAGGAAAGAGAGACAAGGGTTCGGCTCCAGGGAGAAAAAGCTTTCCAATGGTTTATTTGGTAACACTTTACAATACGTGTGCACTAATATGCATTAATTCATGCTTAACTAATGCACAGATAATCATGAGTTAATGTATAACTAATGAAGAACTAAACCATTAATTAATGATTACTGCATCAGCAACTAATAAAGAGTCTATATGATTAATACATTAAGTAATACATGAATTGCTATTAATTCACTGTGTCATTGTGTATTAATTCCTTAATAACATATTTTATTAACTAATAGTGTAAATAAATGTGTTAATTACCACAATTAGTCATAGCTACGCACTTCAACTTCCAGTTGTCTGCTTTAATTAATCATTAGCTAATGATTTGCAAAGGTATCATTATGTTATGACTTTACTTGTTGAGGCACATCATTATTAACTAGTCATTTAGTAATTGTAGTAATTTGCACATGAATTTGCATTAACAATTAATTAATTAATCATGTATTAATGCATATTAGTGTACCTGTCATATTATCTGGAAGTTGAAATACAAGGCTTTGGCTCATTCTGGTAATTAACATATTAATTAACACTATTAGTTAAAAAAATGAGTTATTATGGAATTAATCCACAATTACATATTTAATTAATAACAATTCATGTATGAACGAATACATTAACCTGACATACTCTTAATTAGTTCCTAATGTGGTAATCGTTAATGAATAGCTTAAATAATCATTAGTTACACATTAATTCAGTATTATCTGTGCATTAGTTAAGTATGAATTAATGCTTATTAGTGCACACGTATTGTAAAGTGTTACCGTTTATTTCTTTCTTTCTTTTTTCTTTTTTTTTTCAAAAAGCACACATCTGACTATTTGTTGTTGTTGTTTTGTTCACTGAGGTGATTTTGAATGATAATCATTCAAATCAATATATATTAACTATATGACTATATGACTGAAAATATACCATGATGCTAAAAATCTAATATGCATTTTTTCATGACTCTTAATTGAGTCTCTGTTTGTCTGAAATCTGAGTCAGGCAAAAAGTAAAACAAAATTTTCTTCCACAGGAAATATGCAAGTCATGACACAGTTCATGGAACACTAACATCAACAGTCACACATCCTCTAAACAACCCGATCACACCAAATGCGTCTTTATAGCACGCAAGTGTATTGTCGTGTAATATATACGCTAAAGTGAGTTTTTATGTGCATTTGATACGCATTGGTTGGTTAGGTTAAGTTTAGGTGTGGGGTGGGGTGCGTGTGTATTAGACGCTTGCTAGAATTAGTGGTGTGGGGTGCGTGTGTATTATACGCAAATGAACTGCGTATCAATTGCACGACAAAAACTGCGTCTCATATGCACGTAAAAACTCATTTTCGCGTATATATTACACGACAATACACATGCGTGTTATAGAGACGCATTTACATGAGAACAGGCTGCTCTAAAAGATAATTAGCACTAGGGAGATTAATTCTTTTCTTTTGTCTTCATTATAATTACGACAACTTTTAATTCACAATGTTTTAAACGGAGGCACGTTTGAAAGAGTACAGACCGTTTAATAAGAAGATATTTTATAGACCTTATGTAGCCTACCCCTTTTCAGTGCTGCGCTCGTTGTCTTTTGCCTTCCGGTCTGTATTTTCACAGCGATCTTTCATAGGCATTAATGAACTGCTCGTAAAAAAAATCCCGTCATTTGTTAAGACATCTGCTTTACAATTATGATAAACATTACAATGCTCATGATAACTTCTGTTAACTCTACAATAAGTAAATCCACTTTCACCAGCTAATTATTCCTTGACAGCGATGCCAAATATACAGAGCGACCGCGAAACCGGAAGTTCAAAGACAATATTCTGCAGATGATGGCGCCCACGTTTCCCTGGTGCATAAGGTCTATAAAGACAGTGCATCGTGTATGCACATAGCCATCTTTGAAAACAGTCCTCGATAAGTCAAACTACGAACAATGTGCCAAGTGAGCTGAACTGTATGAAGTTCAGCGAACTTCTGAACTGTAAACGTCTGTTCGTGGTTTGACTTGCTCGAGACTGTTTTCCAAAGATGGCTGCTGCTTGCATACACGAAAGTGCACTGTCTTTATAAAATATCTTCTTATTAAACGGTCTGTACTCTTTCAAAGTTCGCGTGCTTCGTTTTGCATGTAGGGACCCCCATTATATTACTTTGTTAGTGTGTGGCTATTTTGAGCCTCGTTAGTGGTATTAACTTTACTTATTATATTCCCCCATATACTAGCGTTTACACTAAACAGTTTTTAGAGATAAAACCCTTTACATTCGATTATCATGAAAACAAATGTCAGCGAATGGTCGACTCGGGCTCGGCGCTGTGGTGGGGCATAGAGAGCCTAAGTCCCTCCCTTCCGGTCGACCACCATGGGACCTTATTTGGAAAAATATTGAATGGTAGTCAATGGCGAGAGATAACAAATATTTTGATTTCGTTTAAATTGATCCCTGAATTACACATATGATGTTTGTCAATTTAAAAGATACATTTTAAAGTCAAGAAAGTCGCAGTTTGGTGTAAAACTGTTGAGATATAAGACTGTGAAAATACGTAATTACAAAGACTACAAACCCCAAAGGCGCACATTTTCTCTCAATGAATGAAGCAAACTTTACTGAGGCTATGTCATTGTTTCTATAGTCTTACGTTATAATCGTAACGTTACCGTCATGAGTGTGTTGTTCCAGACTGCACACACACACAGCAGCTGATCTTGCTCGTTGTTTCGCCTCCCGGGAGACGTAGTTCATTGAGGGTTTTTCACATAAAACTAAAAGTTACTCTTCTGTTTTAAGACGAACTGCGACTTTCTTGGCTTTAATAATTATCTTTTAAATTGACAAACATCATATGTGTAATCCAGGACACAGTTCAGACGGAATAAAAAGATAAGTTATCTCTCGCCATTGACTACCATGCATTGTTTTTCCGAAATAAGGTCCCATGAACCGGAAGCGGAGGGGCGGGACTTAGGCTCTCTATTCCCTAGCGCTCATTGATGCCCCTCCCACCACAGTTTCTAATACAATGCTAAATCATAAGTCAGATCTACAATACCAAATGTCCAGCAATCTATTTAAATAGTACATTGTGTTTAATTTGTTGTCTAATGAGATCTAATATGTGTTGGTGCCAAGAATTTTCATGTGAAGAAATAGATATATCCAATCCGACAATTGCTTGTAAGTGCTATGAAGGTCCAGTGGCAGAACTTTAGACTATAGTGTGTAAACTATTCTGGGTTCTAATCCACACTCGCATAGGTATTTTTTCCCCTCATTAAAACCGATTTTGTTTATCAGTGGTTGTCAAGGAGGGACATGTTTGAGTGCATTTTACTTTGTGATTTCACCGGTACGAATATAGATTTCCGTGTGAAGATGTTTCCTGTGGCAGTGCGAGCCACAAGAGAACACTTTATCAGCACCACTGATCGAGTCAACGAGCACTTTGATCAATTGATTTTTTTAAAAAAAACAACACATTTCACCATGCTATATCGCCTCTTATTTAACAAATGAATGCTCTGCTGGTTAACCGGATGTTTTATTTATTTGTATTGGTACATCTGTGCCACAAGATGTTTAAAAGTGCTGGGGACAATATCGACCCTGGCAACAAGTGGTGGGGAAATTCGCAAATGATAATTCTTAATAATAATTATAATAATAAAAGGTGTTTCGTTTTTTGTTTTTTTTTGGCGTCAAAATATTTCTCAAACGGCAGTGACGCTGACGACCCAATGCCCCTCCAATCTTCTCTGGTGCCGACTCTGCGACTAAGATAGCAAACTGACATTGAATCAATGTGGAAACAACGTTTCTCATGACATTCGAAACAACTGTGATCTGGCATTGTTTTGCATATCTGAATTAACGTTGAACCAACGTCAGAACGTGCCATTGACGCTATTGGTTTGCTTTCCTAAAGTTGAAACGTGTCTGACGTTGGTTCAACGTTAATTCGATGAGCAAAACAATGCCAGATCAACGTTGTTTCGAAGTCATGTTCCCACGCTTGATTCAATTTCAGTTTGCTATCTGGGTAGGTACCAATGTGTAATTAGACCAAAGGTTCATTTTGCGCCGGAGTTCTCCTTTAATTTGAAAAAACAGTATGCCATGGTGTGTCAACTCTTTCATGTAGTGTTTTATTAAAAGATTTCACACAAGCTTTATACAAAAAAAAATGTTCCCATAAATTTCACTAATTTAACTTTTCAGATTCAAAAAAAAAATCCTATGTATTCACCTAAATTTGGTGAAAGAAGCAGACAGTGCACTTCGTGTAAATTCACCTTCACAGTAACTTTGAAGCATTTTTGTTTCTTCTGTTGTAAAAGCAGATTGCAGTTTCTGTAATTAGGAATGAAATTCCTAATCACGCTCTGCATGATAACGTCATGAAGCCTCTGTACAATCAGTCCAATGAGAGAGTAGGACGTCATGTGACGTCATAAACCAGGAAACTATAAAGCACCCTTGAAATCAGACCGCGACAGCTTCTGTTTCCTTCAGTATGCGATCTTTGTATTCTGTCCTTGTCTATTTATTGTCGTTTGTCAAAGCCTTATATATATTTATGGCAAGCAAGCAAGCAAGATTATAGACGGTGTGTTGTTCCCTGCCCTCGTTACTTCACGGGTGGAGACACACATCAGCTATTTCTTGCTGTTTGGGAGTGGAGCATGCAGCAGTCAGCTCTCGAGGGAGCGGACTGTGGGCATTGCGAGAAGCTGTCCGCGAGGACGTTCCGCTCCCGCCGGGCGTTCTCCGAGGAGGACGGTTCGGTTCGCGTTCCCGCACGGGTCCGCGGGTCTCTCTGTTGCCGAGGCACGGAGACGACTCGCATTTCGGGGTTCGCAAATGGATCTGACAGCGGGGTTTGGGACGGGATTATCTCAGTTTTCACATGCCAGATCTAGTGTGACTGCGATGTCCTTTTCCGAGGAATTGATATCGTTAGTGTTTTGATTAAAAAGAAAGAGTACACACCAAAAACAAATATTAAGAGAAAGGCAGATGTTTTTTTTTCTCAATTGAGTTTTCAATGAATGAATAAATAAATAAGTCAGCTCATATCTGCTGAATAAAGAGGAGCTTTTAAAAGGAGGTTTTATTTGTGCCTTTGCCAGTTAAATTTTACTGGCTAGCTGAACATTATGAGATTGAAAATAAAGATTAAAAAATAAATTTTTAGACGCTATTTATCTTAAAGCTACACTGTGTGATTTTTTTTACCCCCATCTATCGGTGAAAGTAACGTAGACTAACCATGTTCCGTACACTTTTAGCCTATCACCGCACGTCAGCGACCACTCCTCTGTTTCTGAGAGCAAGACTAGCAAGTTTGTGTGATCATTCTCCGGGGGAATATCCATTGATTGGTCCACACTTTGATTGATGTCTTTTAAACCAATCGTTTTTGAGAAAAGTGGTGAAAACTACCTCCTCCACCTGTGTACGGAAGATGGTAAGCGTTAACGATGTTCCGTACAGGCTTATAATGGTGTTCCGTACAGAGCGCACAACTTGATTTCAACGGCGAAAATGGAAAATTAACTGATCAGCTAAACAATTTTAATGTTAAACTATTCAATTCATGTAACAATTTATGTTAATATTAACTTAATTGACCCTTTATGAATATAAACATCATCACTGCACTGCTGACAGACGTGCTGCCTTTTTTGCTGCCTGAGAGTGGCGCTAAACGGTCATCGGCCGCAAGTCGTTTAAAAATTCCCATTTCACAGCATTTAGTCAACAAAAGGGCGCACGATTTGTGATGATAATATTAATTTAATAAAGACTGTTATACTAGGAAGAGCATAAATGAAATAGAAATGTACAATTTTACTGCTCTAGTTGTCTCCCCACTCAAGCCGCTGTCTGAAGAATAGCTTGCCCACGGATTATTTTCAAGTGAAGTGGGCGCACCCGGCAAACTTACTAAAATATCACTGAAACAAACAGCTGGAGTGTCTCTGTTTTGATCGGGGATGAAAGAGGGGAATTGAAGAAGACACAGATATGCATTTTGTGTATGACCTATAAGTATTTATTCAGCGATCGGCGGTTAAAGTTAATTTGTACGGAACATCGTTGTTGTACGGAACATGATTAGTCTACGTTATATGACATTTAGTAGTAGTTTCTGTTCCTCTCAATTCTGATTTTGTTTTAACTACGGTGGCCAATGTAGTCCAGAGATTAACATGGCTTCCAGTTCGACCTCGTCCATGAGTGTTAACTGAAACAAACGCGAAAGCGCGAAGCTTTAATTAACTGGTATGTCCCTCTTTGGCTAATGTACGTTCAAGATGGAGGGGCAACATGGCGACTCAACATTAGAACCCCTTACTTGTATGTATTTTCAATGGTATATTATACACTCACGAGAATACTTTATTACTTGAACGAAGTAAGTATACATTAATGAGCACATATATTTTTGAAAGAACTAAGTGTTTTTAGCTAAGAATAAACTAAAAGAGTTACTAAGAGTTATATGAATATATATGTGTATATATTTATATGTTTTTTTTTCTGATATAAAAATAAAGGGATAAGGGCCCATTCAGCGGTGTTCCAGAGGTTTCTTTCTCACCAATCTAATGTTCCAGAGACTGCTGGGCGGGAGCAGTCTCGGCCTATTAAGCTCCTCGCAGCACAAGGTGCAAAACAGAACAGTCTAGCCAGTTTAGAGATACGCAAGATCTGAGGACTGTTTTATCTTTAAAAAAGCTTGGACAAAGGAGAAGCTCTGACGCCGAGGTGATCAGGCTTCTAAAGGAGGTCAGGTCGCACACCGTACGAGAAGCGCAGCGCCGTGCCACGTCTTTAAAATTTGAATACATTATTCTCTGAGTGTACACACACAGGCGGTGCCCAGCGACGGCTCAGGACCGTGTTCAAAATCCTGCTGTGCCACAGAGCGCCATTTACATAGTTTTATAAAAAAATTAAAGCATGTTTGTCTCAAATCGTTGCTGATGGATCCTGACTTTGCCATATGCTGCAGTATACATTTAGTTTTGCATTCATTTACAGAAATCAGCTGCTTGAATTACAATTGCTGAATGCTGATGTTATTGGATTTTTCAGGTGAGATTTTCAATGAATTCAGTTAGCGGATGTTCTGAGGTAAAGTTTTTAGACTGCAGACTCAGCAACGATTGTATTAAATTGTATACAGTACAATAATAACATAGAACAGACATTATCTTCTTTTGATGTCATTAACAGTGTTGGGGAAGCTACTCTGAAACGTAGTTTGACAAGCTACTCATAAGTTAAAGTAGTTAAACTACAGTCAAGCTACCCGTTTAGAAAAAGTAGCTAGCTACATTGAAACTACTTTTGCTTTTTTTAACATGTATTATAAATAACTGAATAAGTCTCAGAGGAATGTTTTAAGTAAAATATTTAGTGTTTAAAACAAGGCAATGCAATTTACGATTTCAAAGACTATTGTTTTATTACACACAACACTAAAATATCTCTGACTGTTTGTCAAAAGTGCAAAATTGCAACAAATAGCCTACAACATTGCAAGAACGAAATATACATCCAACGTAAATTGCATGTAAAACATTTTCTCAAAAATACTGATTGAACTTGGACAAATAAGGCCATGGGAATTAACGTTAGTTGTTTCTCTATCCTCCAAATTTGCCGTCACCTCTTGCTATATAATCATAATATGGGTGTGTCAACCCACTTCTGTACGTCAGTGAACCGTTACCCGCAAGATGCGTGATTAAACAACAGGTGGCGGAAATGGCAAAAAATGAGTTTGTAATCTAACAAAAAGAATATCCTTGCATCGCGCAGATTCGCACAGGCTCGACAATGTAGCAATGTAGCTTTTGCTCGCGCTACACCGCTACTTGCTGCAAAAAGTAGTTAGCTACTGGAAAAGCTACACTGTTTTAAAAAGCAACTGAGCTACTGCCAAGCTACTGAAAAAGTTAGTAGCTACGCTACTTGTAGTTAACTACTCCCCAACACTGGTCATTAAACATAAAAATATTGAATGAAAATTACATGAAACAGCACGTGCGAAGAAGAGAACACAACACGCGAATATGGTCATCAGACAGAAACTAGTGCTGCACACTGTTTGCGCGATGATTTACTCTGAGGAGAGCAAAAGGAAAACATATTTAACCGGTTACCTCAACCCATGCCTTGCTATGATTGGCTGTAGCTCATGACATCACTGAGGTTGAGTCGTGCGACGGCTCTGGATATTTAGCATGCTAGATATTTTTCTGGGCTCGGTGACACGTCTGCGAGGCGTCTGTGAGCGTCTTCGCTGCGATTGTTGGCTCGTTCATACTAACCGTACGTTCACACCGCCGCCGGCATGTCAATGACGCCATGGAAAGATTCGTGGACGCTCTGATGCTCTGACGTCAGATCGAATGCGTGACTTTTTTAAAACGGTATTTAAAGGGGCCACAAAGCAAGCAAGCATGTCGGTCGTTATTTTTGCAGAAAATTGATCGTTGGAAATAACTTTAAAATTATGTGACATGTTTGCTAATGAAATAAACAAATTAAAAGTCATATGTGTGTGGTGTGGCTTTTGTGTTCATGGTTAAGTGCTATTATAATTTGCATTCCCGCTGAAAAAGTGTTCTAGCATGAAAATCTTGGCTATAAATAGTGCTGCGCGCCCTCTTATCAAATTCAAATGATCAACCTCCTCTATTTTGCTTGGGAACTAATGTGGCCGGAACCAAAGTTTACAGGACTGCGTTCTCTAGAATTCTCTCAAACGGAACACTTCTACATTCCGATTGGTTGCCGCCGAACTCGCGTCATTGCTCATTACCATAAAGTTGAACTGATTTCAACTTTCCTCACCGTCCAAGACGCCGCCGCCTCGCGGAGCTCGCCGCGGCTCTCATTGAAAATGAATGACTTCCGGCCACTTTGACGCTCTCGCCGCGGCGGTGTGAATGCACAGTAACAGATTGGCGCGTGTTCATCGCCCGCTAATCCCTCGCGACTTTGCACGCGATAACACCCTGACCTGTCGGCGAGCTCAACGATTTTTTAAATCGGGCTTAAAATCCTGTAGTGTGAACTTGGCTTTAGATGACACCTACACTCTAAAAATGCTGGGTTTTAACCAAATTTTGGGTATTGGACAAACCCAGCCATTGGGTTACATTTTTAAATTACATTTTTAACCCAATGGCTGGGTTTGTCCATATTATACCCAAAATTGGGTTAAAACAACCCAGCATTTTTTAGAGTGTAGGATAGCATCATCTAACTGACGTGTAAAGGGTACCCTAAAACGTTCGGATGTTGACGTATGGTCAAAAGCGTCAGTTAGTTGACGTCTTGGGATGAGAATGTGTTGGGGAAAAAAGTCTGCCCCTTTTCAAATGCGATCCCGGAGGGTGCAGCCATAAAGGAAAGCTCCAACTAGACATGTGGTGGTGTACATTTTCTACATGCGACATATGAATAGCTATTCATATTTTGTTTCCTCATTCATTTGCAGTTAAACATCAATGCACGTGTTTTATATCAAGAGTTGCACCAGAAGCAGAAACAATTATGCTAAGTTAACAATGGCTTTAAATAATAAACCACTGATATAGTGTTTATATACTACTGTAAACCAATCTGACCTTTGGTCTTTTGTTATTTTTCCACTTGTGTGTCGTTGTGTTTTACACAATAACTACTTGACAAAAATATATTTTTTAAGTCTTTATTTTTTGAATCAAAGATCAATGTTGCATACAGTATGTCTTGTAATCCTTGTCAGCATGGGCATTTGTATAAATGATGTTTTTCTGATAAATTCGATCACGTTGTACACGTGATTATCTGCAATAAATTTTTTTTAAAAACAATATTTTCATTCCTCATAAAATGTGTCATGAGTTAAAAATCAATCCAGCAGGGTTATATCAAGAGCTGCAGGAGCGAGAAGCCCAATAATATTAATTTCTTCACTGACAGTTGCAGTCATCCACTTGTATTGTCTTTAGGTAAAGATGTCCTGCACTATTCTGTATCCGCTGCTGCTTCTGATGATCATCTGTCACTGTATGTCTGAGGTCCCACAGGAAGAGAAGGGATTGCAGAATGACAGGACTGAGCATTTGAATGTGGAGGATAGCGGTGCTGGTTTGACTTCTGGTGAGTTTCAGCAATACTTTCTCACAGGGATCCACTCTGAGCTGGCAGAGCTGAGATCTACTGTGAGGTCTCTGAGGAACAGACTGGAGGTCACTGAGGAACATCTTAGGAAAAAAGGTAACCCTTCCAATCTGTTATTTCACTTGTGTCATGCTCACAGGAGGAAAATCAGTGAAAAAAAAAAAGTTGTAAAAGTATCTTTGTGGTCAATATGCTTGTCAGATCAGTCCAAAGTAATAACAAATTAGTTTATCATTAATAGCCAGCAATTGGAATAAACATCTTCAAACAGGCAGACCATATATAGTTTGTGATCTGAGATGTTATACAGAGGTTTGCATGATTATCTTTTTAAGCTAAATTTGATCTTTGATTCTCACAGATTATAAAGTGGCATTTGCTGCCACACTTGGACCCATTGGCAACTATGGACCTTTCAACACTGAGATCACTCTGGCTTACAAAGATGTATTTGTGAATGAGGGAAGAGCTTACAACCCAGCCACTGGTGTGTTCTTATACTGAATTTGTATCTGTGTGTTATAGAAATTTGAAAGCTACTGCAATAATATGATCATGTAAATCTTTGATAAATTATTAATTGTTGCATATACCATTACAGGTATTTTCACAGCACCTGTTAAAGGCGTCTATTTCTTCACTTTGTCTGGACATAACCGCTCATCTAAACCCATGGGCCTAAGACTCTTAAAGAACGGAGAACACGTTGTGAATATTTACAATCATCCTCTCGGTGACCGCTATGACACAGGAACTAATTCGATCTCTTTGACTCTAAAAAGAAGGAGATCATGTCTATGTGCGTCCTCCGGGAGAATACGTGGGTCTTTGATAATGAAAATGACCACACTTCATTTGTTGGCCATTTGCTTTTTCCTCTTTGATAGTCTTATTCAAATTCAAAATACTTGCTAAGAAGTCTTAACTGCTAAAAAAAGTCTGGATTCACATTACAGAACATGTTCTTGTGAGGCAAAAGCCTTGTTTGTTGATTCATATTTCTTGTTATTTTACCACTTTGATACTTCTATTAAAATGAATTGCTTGTATAATCAAATTTGTATATGTAAATAGTTGCACAAATGTGTTAAATTCCTACTGTATATAAACTTTTTACACACATAATTCAACTTTGTTCTCAATAAACAAAACTGACATATTAAGTTATCAGTTATTCAATGTGGAATAATTTGTATGTGAAAAAAGCTCTGTGAAGAGGGTTTAAGAAAAAGTTAATCAACAACTTCATAAGTCATTAGATGTTGCCTTCAAAATGAATATGCCATTTCTTCTTCTATTCTTCATCTGTAAATCGAACACACAAACACTTCAAAATAGTTAAACTAATGAGTGTGTGATCATTGAACTCCAGGAATGTAAAGCTTAAAAGGAGTGAACAATGTGTAAAGATGTTAGGTATAGACCAATTTCAGTTGATAAACATGGTGATGTTTTTTTTTTTTTTTTTTTTTTGTGGGCAGAGCTCACATGAGGCCATTATTTCGTGACCTCAACTACAGTGGTACTAATTGAATTTGTCATAAAAAAGTTATAATGACTTCATGATGGCCAATGTCAAAACCAACCAGCTGACAGTTTAATGTTAAGTTTGATAATTATTAGCTATGTCATGTTTATGACAGGTTGTGTTGTCTTCGTAACATCAAGTTGTCATGACAAAGACACTGACATGTTATGGTGCATTTGTTTATGTCAAGGTGTCATAACAAAAACATCTCAAACAATGAGCATATATGACAATAATCATATGTGCATTAAAATGTTATAACTGAGCGAATGACACTTAATGACAGTTGTCACAAACATGCAAAAAACTTCCTTCATATTCATAACATATGTCGTCATGATTATGAAGGCGTCATGTTAGGCTTATGCACACCCCTTCAGTAAAGTGTAACCGAAAATTCCATTTTATCTTAATGTACAAGGTCACTCACTGTCCAGGACCACGATTGTTATTTGCAAAAGTTAATTTTAACGGAGAGAACCAGATTTGGCCGACCAATACATGTGCACATGCTGTCAATTAGCCGCTGTCAATTTATATTAGCCATCTCCAGTTTTCCCTTTGTTTTGCCTCCAGCTAACGCTGTGATGTAACCGTGACGTCGGCTCGAAATTGGTCTATAGAGAGCCTAAGTGAGACCTTATTTCGTAAAAAAAAAATAAAAAAAATATGTGTGGTAGTCAATGGCGAGAGACAAATTATCTTTTTATTGTCTGAACTGTGCCCTGAATTATATGATGTTTGTCAATTTAAAAGATAATTCTGAAAGCCAAAAACGTCACAGTGTGTCATAAAACAGAAGAGTAACATTTAGTTTTATGTGAAAATCGCTCAATGAACTACATCTCCCAGGAAGCGAAACAACGAGCGAGATCCGCTGCTTGTGTGTGTGCAGTCTGGTACAAAACACACAGGTATGGTGGCAGTAACGTTACCGATTATAACGTAAGTCTATAGAAACAATGACAGACATTAGCCTCAGTAAAGTTAGCTTCATTCATTGAGAGAAAATGTTCGCCTTTGGGGTTTGTAGTCTTTGTAATTACATATTTTCACAGTCTTGTACCTCAACGGTTTTACATCAAACTGCGACTTTCTTTACTTTAAAATGTATCTTTTAAATTAACAAACATCATGTGTAATTCAGGGCACAATTCAAACAAGATCAAAATATTTGTTGTCATCTCGCCATTGACTACCATACAGTATTTTTCCGAAATAAGGTCCCATGGTGGTCGACCGGAAGGGGAGGGAATTAGGCTCTCTATAGAGGGAATGCATACATGTGACTTTCCCGCCGGAACAACCCCCTCTCAGCCTGACCGAGTGGCAAAAGATCTGCTGCGTGACTGGATTTAATAGGGGAAACTGCGAAAATGCGACTTAAATGAACAATTTTATCAATTTAAATTAAATGTTGGACTCAATATAGTGTTCCTTACAACTTACTAAAGATCGTGATCCATGGATATTATTGACATGCAGCCAGGAATCGTGTTGCCTGACATTTATGTTTGCCTGATTTCGACACTGGGGAAATAGAAGCAATATAGACGGTAAACATAAAGCAAATTTTCCTGTGAATGTTTTTATATAAATACAATATAGGTTTAAATCTGGGTGATTACTTATATCAGTGTTATATATATAGGCTATGTATCATCATATCTGTCCAGCCCTAAAACTTTATAGTTTTTTTTTTTAGTCAGTGTTTATTAAGAAAACATCCAATAATGCAGAATATGGAATGATACATATTTAATTGATGAGTTGTTAATATATATATATATATATATATATATATATATATATATATATATATATATATATATATATATATATATATATATATATATATATATATATATAATATATATATATATATATATATATATATATATATATATATATATATATATATATATATAACAATACAAAATATATGGGTATGGTTTTACAGCTAAATTCAGCATATTGACACAAAATGATAACTGCAAATCCACCTTTCGCTGACTGGAGTCCAGTTGTTTCTGTGAATTGCAGTGATCCATTTGCTCCTGTTTCTATCGCAGTCTGTAAAAATATACTTCCGATTTTTTGTCAAATCTAGTTGTACAGTCAATCGCAAAAGCTCTTTCCCACTTTATATGTGTTGTGTTTGTTTTCGCGGCATTCACGCTGAACACATATACAGCCTATGTATACAGCCGCTCAGTCTTTTGCCACTCACTGTGAGAAACTGCAGCACTCCGGCCGGAGGTGACGTCACGCCGCATTCCCTCTATAGTATGAGCTTAGGTGGCGGCGATGTTTCATGGTGTTGGTCATGGGACTGTACTCTTGTGAAGTTCTGAGTGAGTTTGTGTGAGTACTCTGACTCGGTCGACCAGGCCAGCCGCCCCTTTTGCATATTCAACGAGCGGGTGACATTGTGACTTCACAAGATCTGCAAGAAGTGCATTTAATCCAAACGAGCCGTAGTTCTTGAACCTCTCTTTAGAGTGGACTTTGAGCATTGCAACCTTGCAGATATATACTTTTAAATGCTCAAACAGCAATATTATACTCTTACTATAGTTAAAAACGGGAAAAAGCATGATAAAAGATCAGGGCCTGTATTCATAAAGAATCTTAATGCAAAGAGTAGCTCATAGTTAGTGACACAATTCTAAGAAAATTCTTAGAAATGTGGGCGTTTACTCTTAAAATTAAAGAAAAAATCCTAGCAAAGAAAAAAAGTAATTCAGAAAGCATCTTGACCCTTAAAAGAGGTCAAAGCTGAATCACTTTCCAACAACAGAAACACTCAAAAAGATTTATCTATACGGTTTTGTCCTCAAACTGAAGCATGTACACAAAGTCGAATAATCAGGAATTTGAACGGGAAGAAACACTTTCACTCATTCTAAAGAAAGTCTTTATTGGTCAATGTACAGAAAGTGCTGCAGTGACCATCAAAGTTAAACAAAACATACAAAAGAAGTCTTACATGATTTTACAGGGTTGATCTTTTTAAAAGTTTCCTTTTTGTTCCTGTTCTATAACACATGGTAAAAAGGACAAGCGAAATATATAGGAATGAAAGGTGTGGAAAGTGGACAGAGGGGGAACGGGATGTCTCACAAGGCTGACATCACAAGCACGTTTTGGCAGATGGGATGAGAAATCCTAACCACTGCAACAGACATTACATGAAACCCAATGCACATATTCATAAACGCACATGTTCAGGGGAAAAACATAAGTGTCATCTATAGTCGCTCAAGTATTACTTCAACTCTCCTCTATAGGAAAACAAAACACCTCCGTGACTCTGCTAAATCATTTTACTCTGTCAAAAGCCTCACTTTTCACAAAGACTTTGCTTTTGTTTGTACTTTTTTTGTATTACTTTTTTTAAATTTTCATTTCCCTTGACGATTTAATTGAACTGTACACTGCAGGGAGGTTAGTAAAGATCCTCAGAATATACCAAAATAGCCCCGGGCTAAAATCATCGAACACATTTCTTCTATTTCTTTCCTTTAATAGTTTAAAAGTGCCTTTGTCTACATAGGCTCAGACAAATCTATTTGAGGTGGAGTGAGGGAGAACCAATCCTCGTTTGGGGTGAGGAGGATATCATGAACGATAAAAGAGATCAACACAGACAGAGAGAGGAGGATGAGAAGGATCCTTCCTCTTCAGCAAGCAAGTGTGGACACAAACAGGCCATGTGAGGGATGCAGGAGGATGTGAGGAGTCTGAGTCACCATTCAACTACTCTACAGTTCTCTATTTACAGAAGACAGGCATATAAAAATTAACAGACCTTCCTCCTATCTTCCCGTCCCCAAAAAAAAAAAAGAAAAAAGAAAAATAGGAAATTTCACAATTCTTACTTTTTTCTCACATTTGCGAGTTTACATCTCGCATCTTCTCGACTTTTTCCCTCACAACTGTGAGTGGATATCACACAATTCCGTTCTTTTCTCTTGCAATTTAAAACTCAAAATCGCAAATTCTAAAGGCAAAATAAACTTGTTAACTCGGAATTTGGAGAAAATAAACTTTAAATTCTATCAGAATTGTGAGTATATAGCCCGATTTTTTTCCTCAGAATTGTGAGTTTAAATTTTGCAATTAAAATTTAAGAATTTGCAATTGTGAGTTGCTTGTGATGAATTTTTTTTTCAAAGATTAGTTCTTAGAAATAAATTTGCAATTGCAAAAAAGTCGGAAAAATAGTCTCAATTCTGATAAATAAAGAATTGTGAGATAGAAACTCTTTTATATTTTTTATAGTTTATATAGTGTATATATATATATATATATATATATATATATATATATATATATATATATATATATAAAAGTCAGATTTGCAAGATGAAAATTTGCAATTGTGAGGGGAAAAGCTAGAACTGTGCGATAAAGTCACAATTACCTTTTGTATATTTTTTTTATGCCATGGCGGAACCAAGCTTCCATAAATTACTATATAACTTTTGTTTAAAGAGAACCGTCTCAATCAAAATCTCTCTGAGGATCTAAAATAAATCTATTTGCTTAATTTCAAATGAAGAAAATCTCATTATTATATACTTTCATTGAAAAAAAACAACTTTTGGGTATTTACTATTGCACATCAGTGCAATATTAAATGTTACTCTGAAGACAACAAATGGTGAAGGCGTAGCCGTACTGTCAAATATTACAGTTTAGTATTTTTAAAAAGGGAGAACGCATCATGATGTTAGACTACAATCTGATTAATCACAAAACACACAAAAAACTGTAAACATAAAAAAAAACATCCCAGAGATGTTGATTCACAATTTATCTTTCATTTTCATGAATCATTTTCGAGCGTTTGGACTGAGGGGTGCGTGTCCCAATATTGACCAGCAGATGGCGGTACAGGATGCTTTTTGTGGCTGTTGGAAAGAGTCAAAATCAGGTTGATATGTGACCGCTTTTCAGGCAATAAATTCTGGCTTCTGTAAGTGTGAGAGGGCATTAAATGCGAGTGTTTTATGTATATATGTGTACGTGTGTGTCCACAAGTCTATGTCTGCGTGTGAATCTTGCTTGTGTGAAGGTGTATGTATGTTTGTGTGTGTGTGAGAGAGACTGTGTTTGTGTTTTGAATAGGGTAACGTAGATGGGTCCCACTCCAGCTTTCCTTTCACTTTTCCCTTCTGAATGCTAGTCTCTTCCTCTTCATCACTGTCCTCGGATTCAGCACTAGAGAGATCTCCTGACAGTTCATCATCCTCTTCGTCTTCATCCTCCTCTTCCTCAGGCTCCTCCTCTCTCATCTCCTCAGCAATCTGAGTCCCATCAATGCTCTAGAACCAAAAGAATCTACACTCTCTATCTTTAGACCATCTTCGGGATAAAAACAGTAAAACTCCTCATGCAGAGCCGTGTTGTTAACTAAACTAAATATATAGGTTACCATTTTTTTAGGTGACTGAATTGTACTTACTCAAGTGCTGAATAATGGTAAATACATGTACTTACTATGAGTTACGGTTATTGTTTGGTTTAGGGTTGGTTAATTGTAATTATGCAGAATTACATCGTTATTACACACAGCTAATTTACCGTTATAAATTTAGTACATCAAGTAACGTGTAACTGCCTTACCTTAAAATATTTATTATTAATTAATAATACAATTACTAATAAAATTACAATTAATTAAAATTAATTAATAAAAATACAATTATTAATTCTAGTTTCATTAGTTTTACTATAGCTTGACTGTGGTTTAATTACTTCAAACTATGATAGGTAGGGCCCTATAATTTCTGTGATCACGGAATAAAAAGCACACTCTTTTTACAACTAAAATAACAGTAAAGGGTAAAAAAAATGAATTCCCAAAAATTAAAACGGAAAAAACGGAATTTGCAAAAATTAAAACAGAAAAAACAGAATTTGGGAAAAAATAAATGGAATTGGGAAAAATAAAACGGATTTTATAGGGCCTTACTATGATAGGTTTAACAACCTTCAATGTCAAAATTGCATTTGTAAAACATTTGTCTTTACCAATGAAGCACTTACTGATTTTAAATTTCACCATTCTGACATTTTCCGCAATTCCAATTTTTTATATTTTATATTTATATAAAATTTTTTATAGTTTTTATATTAAACTATAAGACTATATTTATATAAACTATAAACTATATTTTTTATAGTTTATATTTTGCAATTCAGACTTAAGAATTTGCAATTTTGAGTTATTTGTGATGAATTGTTTTTTTTTTTTCTAAGATTAATTTCTTAGAAATAAATTTTCAATTGCATTTTTTTTTTCAAAAATAGTCTGATAAATAAAGAATTACGAGATTTGAAACTCACAATTCTGACTTTTTCTTGCAATTGAGAGTTTATTTGCTCACTTACTGACCTCCATGGGATTAACAGTGATGTTAAGATTGGAGTCATCCCAGTACCATCTCCGGGTCTTTCTTCCCTCTTCATCCTCTTTTGAACCGTCCTGGTGGGTGGTGTGGATGCGGTCAGTGCCGAAGACTACAATGACCACCAGAGCAGCGATGCACATTACAATTACCACTGTGGCCGCAGGAGGGGTACCTAATGACACATAAGTAAAGACATCTATGAAAGATACATTATGTTGCTACAGAAACCATTCAAAAAGATACATATAATTATTTATTGAACATTGACATACATTGCACTTGTCAGGCTTTCATACTGTACAACCCAGAAGCCCAACATCCTTTCCATGTTAGAGGCATCTATTTCCCAGTCTTTTTCCCCATCAACACATTGAGACGCCCATTCTAAGTAAGGTCCACTAGCTCCTGTCATACCTAGTTTCACCTCTGACCTGCTGTCAGACCCACACCTGTGCCCCATCTGAAAGTCTTAGAGGCGTATTGCTTTAGTCTCTCTATTCTGCAATTACGTTGCACAATTGTTATGACTCACTCAGCCATGCAAAAATCTAGCAATCCTGGATAACAGTCTTTTAGTGTTTTTTTTTCTAATGGAGGTCGGTACAAGGTAGCTGCAGGTGAAGCTTATTTAGCCGTGTTGACAGAGGAAGACAGTTTGGCACAGTTCACTTAAAGAACAGTGCCGCTAACTAAGACCTTGCAGTCAGCAAGAGAAGGATTGGGAGCAGGAGGTCACAGTGCCACCTGCTGTTTTTCCATGTCTCTCCTAAAGCAGCATGTCTCGTATCCTGTCATCTCTCTCTCTCCCCTCTTTCTCTCTTCAGTCCAGAGAGTTCGAGTGCTCCATCTTCTCGCTGCAGTCAGCTGTGATCTGTGTGCCCTTGGGGAGATCACTGGTGTCCCTGGTGTGTGTGCGTGAGCTGGTAGAGTAAGTGTAATTTTCCAAACTCCTTCAAACCAACAACAATACAGTCTCAAGAGCCTGTCATCCGCTTAGACCAGCGTGCAGAGGTTTGTATGCCTGTGTGTGTGCATATCTACTTTTTTTTTTTTTGGAAGCTGAATTCTCCTATGAATCGTTTTTACACATTTACTGTCCTCCTTAAAGCCACCTGTTTACAATTGAATGAGAATGGTATAACGAAAGCAGCAACACATTTTATTAATCACAAGGTAAACCCAAGTTATTTGTCAGCTATTATTTACACCAATATACATCACCTCAGGTGGGAAATGAGCTTGTATGATTAGGTTCAGACAAACATCATTAGGAGGCCTCAGGGCTGGGTTTATTTTAGCCTGAGATGTGATCAGAGTCTGCCGTACTGAACCACCAGTGGATGATGCACAGGTCTCATGTACTGGGATTGGACGGCCATGTGATTGACATGCTCCACAGACTCTGAGCTGTGCACTACTCCAATCTAAGGGTGGGGCAAACAGAAAATAGTTTAGAGAGACAAAAGTTTGCTGTTCTGTTTTGAATGCATAATATCTTGATACAAGTTATTTCAGCAAATGTTATGTCATAATATATAGATTTTTATTATTATTAATTGAAATAATTAAAAAAGATTTTACTGAGAACATTTTAGAATGAAATCAGGTTACAATCATATTGAAAATCCTACTGAAGTTTCAATCACATTATGTCTCCTATACCAGAACAAACATCATAAACTCAAAATAGCTAAAAAAAAATATATATATATATATATAATAAAAATAAAAAAGAGTTTCCTCACAAAAAAAATGTAATAAATAATACATTTCAGATTTATACTTAAAAAAAAAAAAAAACCCTGGTTGGTCATTTTACAATTCAGTCAGATGTTCTCTTTCTGTCTCTGGTGGACAGCTCTTAGTCAGAAATCAAGAGTTAAAAGTCAAGAGTCTGGCTCTGCAAGAGCAGTTTTCGGTAACTTTTAAGCATCAAAAGTCAAAAAGTGCAAAAAGCTGAAAGAAAAGCCGGAATTGAAAGAGGGGATAAAGTAAATGGATGATACAAATAATAAAAAAGCCATGCCCAGTATGAAGGCAGTCTCTGACCTCGAAGTTGAACTCATTGCTTGTGTAGCGTCCATTCAGTTCAGAGCAACTGAGCCGAACCTTCTCTCCGACAGGACCCGCCAGGCTTCCAGTTACGGTACCTCACCTGCCTGATGGCCTGTTCATGATGCCGCCATGGAGTCAACACCTGAGACAAGAAAGACCAGTGTCAGACAAAGACAAAAAAGCTCCGCAGCCTATCCTCAGCGCGGATTCCCTGAACAAGTAGGTTTTTGTCCCTCCTCTAATAAATGTACCCGACACTCAAACCACTTCAAAAAATGTCAAGGTGATTTGAATCTGCTTGCAAAAAGCCAAATGGTACAGTATGATAGAGGCAGAGATCTGGGGTAAAGGATTTTGAGCACAATTGAGAGTGACTTTTAAAGATCAAAACTTTTTTGAAAAGCATAAAAGCATTTAAATTTGACCTACCAGATATCCAAAAACTGCATAACCTTCTCTTTAGAACCGGTATCCGCTGGAAAAAATATTACTGAAATAATTTTTCTCATATTAATTATTTTTAAAGGGGGTTGCAAATCGGGATATTAGAATGATTTCTAAAGGGTCATGTGACACAGAAGACTAGTCAATGGCTGAAATGGCAGCTTTGCCATCACAGGAAACAAATTACATTTTAAAATATATTAAAATATACACTCACCGGCCACTTTATTAGGTACACCTGTCCAACTGCACGTTCAACACTTAATTTCTAAGCAGCCAATCACATGGCGGCAACTCAGTGCATTTAGGCATGTGGACATGGTCAAGACAATTCTCCTGCAGTTCAAACCGAGCATCAGTATGGGGAAGAAAGGTGATTTGAGTGACTTTGAACGTGGCATGATTGTTGGTGCCAGAAGGGCTGGTCTGAGTATTTCAGAAACTGCTAATCTACTGGGATTTTCACGCACAACCATCTCTAGGGTTTACAGAGAATGGTCCGAAAAGAAAAAACATCCAGTGAGCGGCAGTTCTGTGGGCGGAAATGCCTTGTTGATGCCAGAGGTCAGAGGAGAATGGCCAGACTGGTTCGAGCTGATAAAAGGGCAACAGTGACTCAAACAACCACCCGTTACAACCAAGGTGGGCAGAAGAGCATCTCTGAACGCACAGTACGTCGAACTTTGAGGCAGATGGGCTACAGCAGCAGAAGACCACACCGGGTGCCACTCCTTTCAGCTAAGAACAGGAAACTGAGGCTACAATTTGCACAAGCTCATCGAAATTGGACAATAGAAGATTGGGAAAAACGTTGCCTGGTCTGATGAGTCTCGATTTCTGCTGCGACATTCGGATGGTAGGGTCAGAATTTGGCGTCTACAACATGAAAGCATGGATCCATCCTGCCTTGTATCAACGGTTCAGGCTGGTGGTGGTGGTGTCATGGTGTCGGGAATATTTTCTTGGCACTCTTTGGGCCCCTTGGTACCAATTGAGCATCGTTGGCAACGCCACAGCCTACCTGAGTATTGTTGCTGACCATGTCCATCCCTTTATGACCACAATGTACCCAACTTCTGATGGCTACTTTCAGCAGGATAATGCGCCATGTCATAAAGCTGGAATCATCTCAGACTGGTTTCTTGAACATGACAATGAGTTCGCTGTACTCAAATGGCCTCCACAGTCACCAGATCTCAATCCAATAGAGCATCTTTGGGATGTGGTGGAACGGGAGATTTGCATCATGGATGTGCAGCCGACAAATCTGCGGCAACTGTGTGATGCCATCATGTCAATATGGACCAAACTCCCTGAGGAATGCTTCCAGCACCTTGTTGAATCTATGCCACGAAGAATTGAGGCAGTTCTGAAGGCAAAAGGGGTCCAACCCGTTACTAGCATGGGGTACCTAATAAAGTGGCCGGTGAGTGTATATTTTATTGTAGCCATAAGAGAGAAAAACATTTAAAAATAGTACAGAGCCCAATCCTTTGAAAGGTAATATTTTCCAAATCATTTAAAACCATACAATGGGCTTTGTGCAATGTAAAAACAGACTGAAATTTTATTCCCTTAAAAAGGTTATTCACTTAAAATTCCCCTCTGCTGTAGTCTTCATACCTTACTGAATTATTCCAACATATGTGATGTAACCTGCCATTTTGTATTTTAAGGCGACATATAAATGGATACTATTGTTTGGCTTAGGAAGACTGTGAATATGACAAAAGTCAAATGGAGCTCTTTTATGATGCTTTCATGGTTTCGTGTTTGTCATTTTGGAGCCTGACTCCATTCACTGTCATTATATGCAAAAGCGTGCCCAGAATGTGCTTCAACATATCTCCGATTTTTGTACCATAGAAGGAAGAAACAGGTTTGGATGACATTGTGAGTAAATAATGACAGATTTCCCAATTTTGGGCTTTTTGATTTAAAACATGTACTGCTTATCCACAGCTTGAGACTTTACATTTTTCAGCTGCTTCATTTTAGCTTGAGCTCTCTGAATGTATTTAAATCTAGATCTGTATGCATGTATCTGTAGATGTTCAACAAGACTGTAGATTGTACCACAGGACAATCAGTTTAACATATACAGTCTTTACATATTTAGTTTGTATATACATACTCACTCATGCTAAATGAAGCAACTGGAAGATGCAATAAATAAGCAATAAATGAAGTCACTGTAATACAAAGCAAAACAGAGATAATGAGTAACATTCTGGCAGCAGATGGCTGTATAGATTCATGACATGTGGTCGACCATACCGTAGATGGAGATGCCAGAGGTAGAGTTGGTGGCGTCCAGATGTTTGCCTAAGAGAGAGCTGTGGTGGATCTCCAGACTCTCCTGCTCCGGGTCCAGCTCCTCTCCGATCACCAGCACATCACAATAATCCAGGTTATGCATCAACTCCAGAATACCAGGCCTCCGAGCTGCACAAACACACAAATACACACACTGGTACTCAGCCAGAGATATAGCGGCAAATATATGACTTTGCGCTGTATCCACAAACAACCATTGATTGTGTATGAATTTAATTTCAGATGATTTATTGTTTCACTACCCCTGGCACTGCATTCGATAAAAGTAAGCCGGACACTTTTGTTGAACTTTAAATGAAAAAAGACACTAATAAAAAAACAATTGAGCTTAAGGTCAGTGTAATAACCAGAAGGCAGCAATTTATAATCTTGATAATAATAGACTAAACCATTATATATATTAAAAAAACACATCAGTGGAAGAAACTTCAGTAAACATACTAAAACGTTTGTATGGTTACATGTAGGGAAAATGCGCTACTGTGGCACCTGTGAAATGGATGAATGCAAAGAAAGTAGAGATTATGTTAATATATGAGCTGTGAAAGTGAGTCATCTATCACCTATGCTGAGGGTGTTGTCGGCCTTGGTGACGGTACTAATGATGTGTATGTCCTTGAAAAGGGCCACCCCGAGCAGGGGCTCGGAGCTGAGCTGCGGGCCAAACCTAACGCCGCTCCCACTCCAGCAATGGTGATCCGAGGTTCGCTGGGCGGCATTACCATCACCATCGCCTTGATGTCTGGAATGGAGATGCAGGTATCTTCACCGAAACACCTACAAGTTTCAGAAATAGAGAGGAGGGAAACAATAGACTTAACAATGGAGGTGTAATAAGTACAAAAAATAAGTAAAATAAGTGTGTTAAACAGATTTTTAGTACCTGATGGGATTAGCCATGTTCAAAATATTTGTCCTAGCTATACCTTTCTGTACACTGCTTTTTAGCAGATTTTATCCCGCTTCCTTTTTAAGCAATGAAACCATAAGTGAAATGTTTGGATATGCCTATTGGTCATGGTATTTTGCATCATTAAAAGCATTCATTCAGGTGTGTCCAAACTTTTGACTCGTAGTATATGCCTGAAAGACACACACACACGCATACATGTTCAATGTACATGTGTGACCATGACCAAAGTTCAAAGTAAGCAGAGATATTGTCTTTTAAAAATCAGGAAGTTTAATGCCTACAGAAACAACTCGAATGGGACTTTAGCTCTCTGTGCTGTGCATTTTTAAGAAAAACAGCTTCCAGAATCTCCACGAATTCAATGCCGGATTCAACAAGAAACTGTTACTAAAACATAAAGCAGTTCCATCTTTTATTGGACTAACAAGGATGTTTTCAGTTCTGAAACTTACAGGATATTCTTATAATATGATAACCTCTTAGATGTCAAAAGCTCAAGGAAAATTTGATTTCTCAGTTCATCACCCCTTTAAGTAAAGTAATAGGCCTACAGGTCATTTGATTAATCAAAGAAAAATCAACCTTTTATGGATTTAAACACACTTAATTAAACATTGGAATTAACTAAACAAACTTGCTTCCCAAAATAAAGTCTGTCTCTCACTTTGAGTAAGAGCTTGACATGCACTGGCACTCACAAACTCTTTTTCAAGCGAGTGTTTTGGACAGGTGATGACTGCAGTGTCTAACTATTGTTTTGGACTGTCACCATCAACTTCAGCACAGTCGTACCTCACAGGTGAAATCCTCCACGGACCAATTAATGATGCTGCAATAGTTAGTTTTAAAGCAGCGAGTCAACAAAAATATTTTTAAGAATGCCATCTCCTCCTGATGCCAGCTGAAGAAGTTGATATGGCAGTCAGAAACAGTGTTGATTAAGACAGAGGCGCTGAAGCGTGGACTGAAACAGACTCGCACACTCGAACCTGCTGGGGAAATTGGAGTCCCTCCAGCTTCATTACAGCTAGTATGCGAGGAGAAAGGGGAAATAAGTGTCTCTAGGATTAACAGGCCTCCCTTTCTCACGATGCACCCAGTAATTACTCTTTTTCAAGGGTGAGCCCTAAAGAGCACTTGTTGGTTTACTAATTCATTTATATATTCGCCCACTAATTAAGAACTATCTGTTTGTTCGAGACAACAACCAGCTTTCTGCCACCGTCGCGGGTGGAGTGATGTTTAGCCGTGCTCGAGCGATGGTGCGCTATCTCCCTGAGGTAATTCCTCTGTACGTATCGCCTAAACGTTCTTTCTCAAATGGCCACGGAGAATAGCCTTGAATGAGAGGGAAGGGAGCGCAAAATTGTGTGGAACCAACAAAACAATTACATCTAATGACTGCAGTAAAAATGACGGTGGAAAGTTTGTGAAGTGTAAAGTGGCTCCCTTCAGTAGACGCACTAAAGTAAAATAGTCGAGAGCATGCTCGCTCATTAAAAAGGCTTTGTGAAAAAGGGCAACAATCTTGCTTTATTTACAGGGCTGATTTAAGGATATTGGGAGCTGGTCTAAGACGGACTCTGGCTATTACAAGAGCTACGGCTCACTCCACTATCGACCAGGGAAGTCTGTTCTCATTTAGGCAATCCTCTTCACCAATGCACACCAGACAAGTTCAGAAGCATCCGTCGTCTTTTCATTCTCTCCTGCTCTCACTTTCTCCACGGTAAAGTTTCATTTGGGCACATATCAGCTGGGTGCAAATGGATCCAATAGGTTTCATTAGACTGTGTCAGATGACAAGATTCCTTCCACTCTTGACAATTAAATGAGTATCTCTAAAGGGAAAAGGACACCCACAAAAATACTGTGAATGCAACTGGAGGTGTTTAAAAATGTTGGGTTGGCAAGGTTAAGTCTTAAACAAGGCTGCATTTATTAAAGTAACTGTTTTCTTTTTTAATATATTTCAAGCAGAAAAACTGTTTTAAACTGATAATAATAAGAAAATGTTCCACTAAATCAGCATTTTAGAATGATATGTAAAATGATCCCAAAGTGTCTTAAAGGGGACATATCATGCAAAATCCACCTTTTTAGCCCTTAAATGCATTTTGTACAGAAAATATGAAATTATTCTCTTCAGGTGCTTCGTTTATATCTTTATATTCTGTTTTGGTCATATTTTTCAACCTGATCAGATTTGTTTGTTCTCTATTACGTTTTTTGAACAATTACGTCACAGTATTTGCAGCGGAACTGCCAAATAAGGATATCGACTACCGGTCCAACACTTAGAGCAATCCGCCATTATTAATTTTCGCTTCGATTTTGTAGTCCAAGCTCAATGATGCTGAAGTTACGAGAGGGCAAGTCAAAAAGTTTGGTTGTTGGATGTAGTGACCTGAAGCACTTCAAGGATCCCCACTTCAACAACATCCGCCAGTATAAAGAAGGGTTTGCCGATCGACTTCGTCTGAATGAGGGGTAAATTCCTTCTATCTTTTAGCTGCTGTGTTTTCTGATGCTTTTCTAAATGTAAGTTATCATATTATTATCAATACAGATTTCTAGTGGTAAGATCAGACCGTAGTCATTTATCTTGTCAGTGTGCTTGTTTTAACAAGAGAAATAGTCGACTTTCACTAATAACACAAAATAGTTAACTTACATACCACTGCATCCATATGAAGACGTTGTTCTGCAGGTTCGTCGTCTTCTTTTTCAAATCGCTCGCTCTGGCTCGAATATGTAAGGCTTAGTGGACAAGTCTTCCGCTGTTGACATTTTGTTAACGTGTAAATAAAAATGTTCTTTGAAGCTATAGTAATCAGATATCTCTTATCAAACTACAATAATGGCCGAACGGGGGAGTTGAACCGACCGTGAACTGGAGAGCGAGGGCGGGAAAGACGCAACTCCTTATATTTAAAGGGGCCACATTAAAACGAGTTGCTCACAGACGCACATCAGAAAAGGGGTAGAAAAAGGGGCCTGTGGAGCTATGATAATGAGGAATTTAGACCCAAACATTGCAGTTATGCTTTAAATAGACCACAAATGTATGATTTATAAGTAAAAATGAATGATTTAAAAGCATGATATGCACCCTTTAAGAGACAGAATGGAGTCTAATTATCAGTTTAGTGCAGTCTTCTGCACTAAAATGTAATCAGGTTACTGGTAACCATATAAAAATATGCTTTAATCACAATTATTTATTAGATGAAGGTGAAATCTAAAAAACAAATCAATTCTTTCTTTTATTGGAGCCATACTAAAATGCTGGTCATGAAAGATAGTCTGGGTAATGATCAATAAACAAGAACCATCAAACCATAATTTTCCCCACTTATTGACCTGAAGTGCTTGATAGTAAAGCCTCTGAGAATTGTATTCTGCAAGAGGATGGTGGCAATAAGACGGTAGAGATATAGTGAGACAAAAGAGATAACGAGAAAAACAGAACGCAAGATCACAATTAAAATAAGAGTCTTTGTAAATTAAAAAAGTGCTGTAGATTAACAGCAGGAAATCCCTTTTCTGTTCTGCTGTGCAATTATAGTACTCTGTTGTTCTACAATATACTACATTACCCTGTGTTAAAGTGATAGCACACCCAAAAATACAATTTCTGTTGTTATTTACTCACACACCTGTATGGCTTTATTTCTTGCGTGAAATACAAAACAAGATGTTTACACCAGATTCCAATAGCTCTTTTCAATACAATGAAAATGGATCCACATGGTCACCTTTCTTAGCTTGAATTTGTGCTAGGTAAGTCTTTTTCTACTCAAGAAAGAAACTCATAAATGTATAGAACAATGGCATTTGTGTGTGTGTGTGTGTGTGTGAACTGTTCCTTTAAGTCATGTTTGGCAGTGTTGTTGTCATTCTCTGACCAGTGCTGTGTCATGCTGTTTGACGGCATCTGTAATTGTGTTGTGCTGTACTGCAGTGGATGGCTCTCTGACACACAAGAATCTCTTTTATCATGGCCTTTCATGTGCTCATCAGCTCATCTCACTGCAGTCATCACCACTAGCAGACCTGCCCATTATCCAGAGATGCACAACCACTGCCAGAACACTACATGAACACCCCCTGCTGAAAATATCAGCTTTAGCACAAGCTGCTTTGATATCATCTTTGTAGCTCAAACAGTACATGGCATTTGCAACACCAAGGTCATGGGTTCAACTCCTGAGGGAATACATGAACTGATAAAATGTATGCATTAAATGTAACGTAAAATCTTCAGCCAGATGCATAATGGGTGTAATCTGATGGTGTTCAGCTGGTTTAGGCACTTTCAAGTGCCCAAAACCTCTCTGACACTTGCAAACCAGACCAATTTGAGTAGGCTGGGAGACCAGCTAAGACCAGCAAAACATAGTATTATGATTAAACTGATAATCATGATTATTAACTACAATCGCTCTGAGCTGAGAAAATTTATTTTTACATTTAATCAGAATTATTGGACTTTCACATAGGCACAAATCATGAGAACCTCAACTCATATCAAGGCTGATTTTACATTATATACTTTCCTGATTTATTATATTAAAAGGGTGGTTCGGAATTTTGGACATCGGGCCTCATTTTCAAGTGAGCTTTAGTGTTATTTATCAGTGGAGACAGTTTTTTTTTCATCCAGTCGTCCCAGTTGCACAGTTCGCCGGTGCTAGGCAGCGCGAGTTAATGGTAACTTAGCATGCCATTAAAAACAGTTTTACCCACTCCACAGTACACCAAATGCAAATCAAGTGTCTGTTGGGAGAATATAATCAACTGTTATCCAATGCAATCATCAATGCAAGCAAATGCAATGCACATATCAAAATAATGAATCCTTAACTTTGAAATATGTATTATAAAATGTAAATGGCCTACTTAATGGCCTAATGGCATAATTTATATGGAAAAAAGTAGTATTTTTATTATTTGTATTATTGAATTTTCTTTTTAAGATGTTTCCAACTATAACTTTGAACAAATTCTACACAATTGCCCATATAACTTATTTTACCAGGATTTGTTTCGATTTGGCAGGATGATTTTCAGATCATTATGAAGAAAAAACTCTAGGCCACAACATCCATTAGTCAAAATCTTGTGGACGCATTTCATATGTGTTTTTGTTTTTTCAATAACCATGCATAAACAATATTCTCTCAAAAATACAAACATGTACATACATGTTGCTCACATATTATGGTTGCCCTGCTTGTGCTAAATATGGTGTAATTTCACCAGTGCCATTAATATGTTTATAAGCAACTTAAAAAAGCATAGATGACAGGGCAAGTCTGAACATCTCAAGGACCCCACACCTTGTCCCCAGGGGGTTAATCAACATAAGCAAAAATCGTGATCGCAGTTACAAGACCAATTACACCATTAATTGTGCAGCCATAGTTTAAGCTGTACTTCTTTTATAGCAGGGCAACACTTTTGACACTTTCTCAAAGTTGTCTGGGTAAGTTTCTGCTGGATATGTAGGAATGAGTTAATGGTAGATCGAGATTGAATCCAGGCGCTAGAGAGTGCAGTGCAAGACAGATGTTATCAGTAGCAAAGACAACCCTGCAGACTCCTCCCTTAGCTCTCTAGTATTAGATCAGAGACAGCCTTATGCTACTGTTCATCCTTCTCTCAAAAACACCTAGCCTTGCTTTTATTAACACCACTTTCTTTTGAGATTAAACTAAATAAAATATAGCACTCAACTCTTAACAAGAACCCCTTTGCAAGCTATACTTACAAGTATTCATTTGCTTGAATATTTACTCCTACACCTGGAGCATAATCAATTTATTAAACACTATGAGCTGATGTTGTAATGTGTTTGACCTTTAGAGCGGTACTTACTGGACTGTGGTGGTTATGTGGAGTTTGCGCAGACCGGGCGTGGGAAACTGCCGGGAGTTGATGTAGGAAACTTTTGTCATGGCTGTGTTGATGCTCTCCAAGTCATCAGCCTCCATGACCAGTACTGACTGAGCTGGGTTGAAGTGGAACTGAGAGGGATCAAGAGTGTGAGAATTTTCATAATCAAGAGAGAAAAAAAAGCTTAAAAGCAAAGGAGTGAATGAACAAGTCAACACATTTACATATAGATGAATAAATGAAGGCTGGGAATGACTGATGTCAAAGGATTCTCAAATATATTCAGATGATATTATAGAGATGGACAAATAATGGAATGCCTATAATCTTTCCATCCAAGGCTTTGCATATATGTATGCGTGTACGCGTGTGTGTGCATGTACCTTTATGCCTTTGCCCAGACTTTCAAGTGAGCTGATGTCCAGGCCCTCCTTGCAAGCCTGTAGGCAGGAGATCACCTTTGGGTTGCGATCTTCCCAGGTCGGATAGTCAGAGCCTGAGAGGCTTCCCCGGAAATACTGTGTGAACCGTGGAGTAGTCACCTCTCCTCCTGTAAACAAACACACTCAAATTTAGGCACACACATACTCATGATAGCTGGTAACAAAATATAGTGTACAAAAGCAAAAGACATCTGGAAGCTAAGTGACACTCTGTTTGCATGTGTGTCAACATGTCAAAAACACCTTATCTGGCACAATACTGACTTCAGAGGTACAAAGACAAGCCTGTCAACTGAAATACCTACATCTGCTCGATTTTTAAAAAAATAAGTGTTTTTTTTTTGTATTCTCTGCTGTGAATGGTAAACCACAATCCTGTGTGAATGTCATTCAACAGTTTATCAAAAGACAAAATTAGATCTGATGGACCAGTTGCATGAGGTAAGTTAATTTATAAATTCTCTATATAAATGTGTGTATGTATATATATATATATATATATATATATATATATATATATATATAGGCCTACATATATAAAACATTACCGAATTTTCTCACACTGGGAAAATTGTAATGTATATAAAACATTACGAATTTTCTCACACTGGGTATAATAATTTCCCAAAATTGCTATAATAACTTACCAAAATCCCCACCCCTCCCCCTGTTACAATCGAATCAGTTTAAATAATAAATACAAAACCCTTCCAGATATAAAGAAAACAAATTGACAAAAAAAGATTAAATTCAATATTTGGTGAAAATTCAATAACATATATAGCACAACAAGATATTTCATACTTTTTTGTTTGTTTGTTTGTAGGCTGGTCATTTTCGACCGGTATCATCACAAGTTATTTTGAACAAAATAAAAAGTTAACATTAAATCACACTAGTATGAAAAACTTTTTTTTTCACATATTTACATATTACAATTTTTAAAAGGACAATCAAAGGTGTTACAGGGTTTTCAACACCGCATAAGGGTTCAACTGTTTTTACAGTTCTTGCAAGCTAGTGCTATATTAATATCCCTCAAATATTGTTTTGTTTAGCAAGTAATACTTAAATTAAGATCATTTCAGCCTTAGGTGTTGTTGCGTTGTTAACATTTACCTAAATTGTAATGTATACAATGTCATAACTCTCTATGGTGCAATGCATTTCACTCAAGCTGCAGCTCCATCAGATCTGCCTCCATATATATCATATATATAGGTATAATAGTATATATATATATATATATATATTTTTATATAAAATGATAACTGGTCACACTGACCGATTTAATAGGTTCCTTGATAAAAATGGGAGGGTGTTTAACACATGCTGTTTTCCCTCCCATACATCCCTCACTGAGCTGGCAGATTTGGAGAGTCTAATAGCTCCAGATGTAGTGAATTCTGTCACTCGTAAAGCCTCACAATGAGGGTCTGTGCTTCCAATGCTTAATTGCTTCCATTTTAAATTATTTAGTTGACAGATGTTATCAATTAAATGTTATTCCACAGATGAAAGAGCAGAGGAACATTTGCATTCTCGTCCGTGCTCCCCCTAAAGGACAAAAGCTCTAATGAGACTGCAGTCATCGCATGGCATATAAGAGCTGTCACCGTCACATCATCTGTATCGATCAGTAGTGGCATAACAGACAATAACAAGCAGAACGCATCCTAAGCACAGTGTAAAAGACACAGTCATGACCTTACATTTAGATAAGCATATCTGATCTCATATGACCCAAAATAATCATATGCTACTGAGGCGGTGCAGCTCAGTAATGACCTTATTTATCTCACTTTATACATACTTATTGTAGGGGCAGCATTTCTTTTTTAATTCATGAAATTAACATGAATCATTTACTGAATTGGATTACTTTTTAATCCTACTTTTATGGTGCTTTTGAACACAACTTTTACAAAAAAGAAGAATTTACATTTATGGAAGAAATATTTCTTTCTTAAAACAACTGTTTAAAATCTTACAATTTGGGGGGATTTTCTTTATTTTTAAGAAAGTGATATTTTTATTCAGCAAGCATGCATTAAATTGATACTTTATACTGATACTTAAGATTTAATTTCCAAACAAATACTGTTCTTTCTTAACTTTTTATCCATCAAAGAATCCTGAAAAAGACACCATCACAGTTTTCACACTTCATTAGCAGCATCCAATTCTTGAGCTCCAAATCAGCATTTTAGATGAATTTATTAAGGAGTGTGTGACTCCTGAAGTAATGGCTGCTAAAAATGAAGCTTTAAAAATAAAATGTTATTATATTTTGCAATATTATATAAATTGCAAATGTAAATACATTTTTATCAATTAAAATGCAGAATTGGCAAACATAAGAAGCTTTTAAAAAATTGTACCAATCCCAAAGCTCCAAACAGTAGTGTATAACTTCACTCTTATTGCTAAAAAAGTATGGGTAACACTTCCTTTTACAGTCCAGTTACCCATGTAAATACTATGTACTTATTTTAGTAACTGCAATTACTGGGTAATAACTAGTACTAACCCTGAACCTACCCTAAACCTACCCTGTTCCATGTACTTTCCTTATCTTAGCCTGTACTTTCTAGGTAAGTACACTATAAGTACTGTACTGTAAAAGCATTATTACATTAAACATAAATTACAAGAGGCATCAGCCAATGTCCCAACAAAGCTCTAGAAAAAAACAAAGAAAATCCTATTTGATGTCTTGTGAAGACAATGACCACCAAACCCCATTTCTACCTCGAAGAAGACAATGATCTCAATTTGGCCTGAACAAAAACTATCCTCACTTTCCATTATGAGGTGGCTCGTCGTTACATTGTTGATTGCACAGAGTGAAAATGGACAGGGTGCGACAAGCAATCTGGACCGCTAATAGCTTGAAAAGTTATCAGTTGCGGTTTAGTGGAGCTTAGACCAGCTTCATTGGGATGTAATAGCAAGTGAACTTGTCCTCCATTCAGGGTCTCTTAATCCTCACTATGGGTCTCTTGTTAAAAAAAAAAAAAGCTTCACAATTCAAAGCCTGAAAAGAAGAGGAAATAATCCGCAATCAGCACGGATGAAAAGAAATGTAAAATGGGGCTGAACGTCAGAAACTTTAGGACCTCACCGCCTAAAACAATGATTTAGCCGTGACTTCATTCCCTCCGAGCCTTGTTTAATTATTTAGCTCATGAAAGCGATGGTAAGGACAGTCTCTCCATTCAAATGCGATCATTAGCTCCATTTCAAAAGGGCTGAAATTGACAGGTCGTGTTTCTCTTTTGATGTTTTCATGCTTGAGTCTCTTTGATTAAATGAGGAATCAGGATAGCCTGGGGCCAAACACATCACCCTCTCTTGGTATTCGAACCACCACTGCCGTGCTCACGCTGTCATATCAATAATGTAGATACGTCTTAGTCACACCCTCTCAGTCTCACTCTCAAGCATGAAACTATCTGATGCCAATTCATCAATTCCTGCATCCGGGCTGTCCAAACCACAGTTATGCCATTTTATTTCATCTTATCGATCCTCCTTTTTTAAAATCAAAGCAACAGCTCTTTCATAGACTCACCTTGCCAACAGGCACCTACAGTTAGCTGCACATCAATCTCGGAAGGTGGATGGGCCAGTCGTCGGTCACAAGGTAGGGTTCGTACGCTCACGCGCATCTACGAAGAGCGTCACTGAAGGAAACTCCACATTGATGACGTAAGTAATGCCACTCTTTGTCACAAATCTGGAGACGAGAAATGGAACAAGTTTAGATGTTTTGTTCATGTCGTTAAAAGGGAAAATTTTCATAATCACTACCTGACCAATTGGTCGACCTATTGCCTGTTACCCTTCAATCTGATAACACTTTTTCAATTTGACCCAGTAATTTAAACCTCCACAATATGATTTTTTTACAAAGGTTTGTCTCAGTTCATTTATGTCTTTGTACTAAGTAACCTTTTAAGTTGACATCCACCCACCACTCCCCTCCCCACCTAACTCCTTGTACATCCAGAATACCCATTGCACGACTATGGACAAATTTACAAATCAACATAAAATCTTACTGATTGACCTAAAATTGGAAAAGTATAAATATATTTGGTGTTTTATTTGTTTTATAATATTTCTAAGTATAGATTTTTGTAATCTATAACATTTGGAAAGAAAACTATTTATTTTATCAAGGATAGTAACACGAGTTATGTTTGGGTCAATCTCGCAAAAATTATGTTTTCCCCTCCCCCATGGCACAGGAAACATCAAAGTTCTCACAAAAATGAATATTTCCCCTCCCCATGGCATAGGAAAGAATTATTAGTTCTCTTGAGAATTATGTCAAATGTCATGTGAACTACTAGTAGTTCTCGCAATACTACAGATCTGTTTGGTTAGGGCCCTAAAACAGAGGGAAGTTTTTTGAATATGATATTGAATATGTAAAATTACAATGAACATCATAAATTCAAATTATAAGTGACCTCAATAAAACAACCAAAACCAATGTGTGTGAAATTTTAATATTTCTTCTGTTTTATTATACATCTAAAAGAGCCTGGGGTCAAATTGACCCCAAGGAACACCGATACAACAAAATGTGTACAGGACTTTGAAAAAAATATTAGCAGGTTAATTTTATGTTTACACAGAGTTGTCCCCATTAAAATAGGAAAAGTCATCAAATCTGAAGCAAAAAAAAAAATAAAAAAAAAAATAAATGTTTTTACAGACGTTAAACATTAGGATAATAGGAGGGTTAAACCTGAACCGATGTTTTTGAACATGTTTTTGTCTCCATACAAAATGGAAAAAAAACAGGATTCTATATTGTATAAAGTTACATTTTCATTAAATGAACACGTTATCTTTGTGAGGGTCATCTGAAACATCATCTAAAAAATCTTAAAATAATAAAATGAATAAATGATACCTACCTTGATAAACAAACAACCTCTTTTCAGCTTTGATTGATTCATCATGAATTACTAGATACAATTAGAGAAAAAACATTCCCAGAATCCTGTCTGGGTCACTCCAAGCTACAAACTAGAAACAGGACACACTGTTCTATTTAGAAAGAACGAATTTCTGTGCTTCTATAGCTTAATCTATAGTAATCAACATGAGGTTTTCAGTTCACGTTCACGTAATGACACTGAAATTGAACTTAATTTGCCTTCATTAGCTATACTATTCATCATTTGTCATATGTCCTATTAAATTAATTAGGTATAATTAAGAGCAGAAGCTAATAGGAACATATATTTCAGTACAGAAACATCAGATCACTTTACTTATCAAATGCAAACCAATCAGAGCCATTTAAAGTTCCTACACTTCATTATTTAAGTATTTTATAGCATTTACACCTTTAGTGAACACCTTTAGGCATTGTTAACAGACAATGCCTTACTTTTTTGCATCAGCGCCACATTAAGATCCCAAATAAAAACAAATTAACTTTTTCTTGAGACGTTTTATTCCATTTTGTTTCATCCCCTAAGAAATAAAAATGAATGACACTTCGAAAAATCAATGAAATCTTAATTTCATTAAGATTACGTACTGCCACATATTCATGCCTACAGGCAATGAATGTTGATTATCATTATCACACATAATTTCATAATGATAATTTTCTAGTATCGTGCAGTAAACATGCTTATGCATACTCCACACATTTGTGTGCTGTAATGAAGAAAACCATATGGAACTGAAGATGCCTGGGTGGATGTTGCTGAGCTACTGCAGAGGGGAGTTAGGCTAATGGAGAGATGAGCCAGGTCTCCAGAGAGAAGGTCTCTCTCTCCCTCTCCCTCTCTCTCCATTGCCTCTGGGGACAGATCTCACTCCACACCTCTATTCCCCTCTTTCTCTCATCTCTCCTTTTCTAGAATAGTATTCTCTTTATCTCCATCTCACAAGACTCTTCAAAAAGCTCCCTATTTTCTCCATTCTTGTGGCAGCAATCTTACTCTATCAGCCTAACCTTTTTCTGCCCTTTCCAATTTCACACACATGCACACAACAGACAAACACACATACTCGCATACATTCAGTGCCAAATTTTCTCGTTGGGCATGTGATTTGAAATCCAGTCTTGGGAATTAATAAATGAAAACGGTCAATTAAATTAAATCAATTGGTCATTACTGGCTGTCATTGTCCGTTGGCTTAAAACATAGACTACGTTTACATGCAGCCAATTTTCGGGTTAAGGTCACTTTTCGGGTTTCTGAAACATTAGGAATAACCCGTTTACATGCGTGAACAGAGAGAGTTTCTCCCTGACCCTATTTCACGACCAATTCATACGAAATTCGTACGAGTGATTAAAAAGTGTCTAATTCGTACTAATTCGATACGACCTCAGCTCGTACAAATTCGTACGATTTGTCTAAACCCACGTGACTGTTAAGTTTAGGGGCGGGGTTAGGGTAGGCTCATTCGTAAATTAATTCATACGAATTAGCCAATTCGTAAAATATGTAAATTTAGCAAAATCGATACTATTTTGTATGAGTGAGGTCGTATGAATTGTTACGAATTAGCCACCTCGTAAAATTCGTTACGAATTCCCGTGAGATCGGGTCTTGTTTCTCCTGTATACATGGAATTGCAATATCCCAAGATGTAAGCGGCGACGCACGGTTCAGCGTCTAGACGTACGGACAACCTTCAGATGCAAAATGCGTCATTTACGATCTTTTTCCTGTTTCCAAAGACAACAAGCTACCAGCAGCTTGTGGATAATGAATAGTTTGGGCAGATAGCGATTCGCTTTATTTGCGCTTAGATGCTGGTAACATTACTGAGCTCACTCCAAAATATGCTGTGCTGTGTCTCACCTGGTCTCGGCCATGTTTACTTCCGATATACTGCGCATGGATTTTTGTATTGCGCAGAGAGTTTCTCTCAAAAGACCAAGATTCCTTGCGAATAGAACATGCGAAGAACACAAATCACTATGGGGATATGCCGATACGCGTTTACATGACCAAAAAGTCGGGTTAGAAAGGGGTACCCCAGGTATAATATCCCGGTTTTTAAAATCCAGGATATGAACATTTTTCAAGGGTTTTTGCCGGCTGTTTACATGGCCGTTCGCGACGCAGGGTTATTGCTAATATCCCGGTTTTAACGGGTTATTGGCTGCATGTAAATGCAGTCATACAGCTGGGATTCAAACCCCTTGCACTTACTTCAGTCAACTATACTGAAAGTAATACCTAAATAATAATATAATATAATATTTAACCTTGGTACGCATTAACACCCATTTTTACGTTATGTGATTGACTGTTTTAACTAAAGATGTAGGTTGTAATTGACCCTTTGTGTGGAGCTTGTTTGACAGGTAATCTAGACCAATCACCACTTCGCCATTTTGTCCAACAAAGCAGCCAGGAGAGATAGAAGATTAACATGGGAGAATTTGAACTTCCACGGTTAAAACAACATTAATTCTTATGTCCATTCATGTTTATTTGATGCTATAAATGAACTAGATGAAAGAGGACGAATAGGATCACGAGCAGCTTTAACTGATGCTCTACAGCGACCTGTCACGACACATTAAAGAGCCACAAAACGGTATTTCTTGTTTATATTTATTTAAAAAATGACGAAATTTGAAAAAGGTGAGACTTTGTTTAGTTTAGTATCAAAAGTAAACGAGTCTGTCCTGTCTGTTAGTATGTTGTGAGTCTCCTCTCTGCTCCACGATGATTTTTTCACTGCGTGAGAACATGGTGTGCGTGTGAGAGCAGCGTAGCTTGTCGGACATAGTGACAGAAACTAAGGGGGGCGGGTCTTTGCGAAGGGTCAATGTATTATAAAACGGGAGCAAACGTTATAATTATGTGTAGCTAAGCTATTAAAGAAAAAAAAATGGAATTCTCCAGAGAATAAATTCTCCAGAAATAAAACAGCGAAAATAAGCTCAAGCAATTTCAAAAGCAAAAGCAATGTCCAGTTGTGTCAGTGAGGCATGAAAACAGCCGTACAAGCGCTGGTTAATTTAACAGCTCTATGCTAAGAATGTGCAAAATTACATAACAGAAGTATGTTTCTTAGGGGCCATTTACAAAAGATCCTTTCTTCCATTCAAATTAATAAAACTAGATGAAGCACAACAGAGTTTAACTTGGTTTTCTCCCAAAAGAAATAACCAATCCTGTGTATATAAGTGCTGAAGAAGTCTTCTGAGTTGAAATACAGATATGGTAATGAGAGTTTAATTTATCGAATACGCGCTGTAAGCGGTAGAACCAATCACAAGTCTGGGCTTTTTGACCAATCAGAACAAAGTAGGCTCTTGGAAAGGAGGGGACTGAAGAGATTGAATCCTTTATCAAGCCATTTCTGACACTGCAAGAACACAGATGATTTATATGACAAAATTTAAGGGCTTTCTGACTTTGAATGCATGTAAACCCATTGTAGGAGAACTCCAAAACAAAATGAGAAACCTTTTAAAAAAAGCATAATAGGGGCACTTAAACTTCAAATTTAATTAATAAACTATTCGAGTAACATTGCTTTGGAGTGTTAGTACGCAACAAAAACACACTGTAGAAAAATACAAAAATAATCATAATTAAAAACTCGGCCAGATGGCCAGCTAGTTGACCACTTTACACATATCTATTTTAATCAGATTGATATTGCTTTCGACTGCCATTTACAACAGCGTCGATGGAATGTCACCCTCTGCAGACTCTATCCCGTCTCGTCCTCATTACATGTCCGTCGAGGAACAAACAGAACACGGCTATGTGTGAGAGTGTGCATGCTTTGCTGCTAATGAAAACACACATGAAGCATTAATCTTGGTTCTGACAGGAGATGATTTTGGCTGGTTCAGCACACAAAGGCACACGCCGCCAAGGATTAAAACATGCTTACATTTGGCCTCCTTCTCCACCCCCCTCGCCAATTTTTGTATTTTGCTGCAAAATTTTTTAATCTGTTCCCTTGTCAACAAACTGCATCCATGACCTTCACAGCAAACAAATAAATGCGAGTGTGACAATAAGCAAGAGCTGGAACACAAATCACACCTAGAAATATACGTCTCTCTACATGCACAGGCATCATTGTGTCATGTTGACTGCAGGAGAGAAATGCCTTGCAGGCTGTGGCGGTAGAGGCCTGCTCCTCATTCAACATTAATGCACTGTGTTCACAGGCTTTGCCTCAGATAAGGGTTGAAATACACTAAGATGCTGGTCTCTTGAGAAAGGTTGATACTGTATATATATATATATATATATATATATATATATATATATATATATGTGTGTATATATATATATATATATATATATATATATATATATATGTGTATATATATATATATATATATGTGTATATATATATATATGTGTATATATATATATATATATATATATATATATATATATATGTATATATGTGTGTGTATCTATAGAAATGCGATATCATTCTGGCTCAGACATGCTCATCTCCCATATCAGAGGCAACCATGTACCATGTAAAAAATAAATCGATTAAGCGTTCATAAAAGCGTAAAGCGTTTTCTCCTATAAAAACACAACAAAATTCACAAAAGACATCAATTTTATTAGTTTGATGTAATCCAAATCTTTAGAATCCATAGTTGTATGCAAGAAACAACTCCTAATTCAGCCTCTTATCACAGTCGTGACCTTTCGTCTCCATTCTCAGCAGTGACCGTACATGTCAAATCCCACGCTGGACGCTGGTGAAGAATTCAAATTAAAAAAAAGTGCCCTTAAAAAGCGTTACGTCGTGTTTTACGGCAGTGATATCAAACGTTTATTGGCTCTTCCCTGCTCCATCACAGATTGTGACATGAAGGACTCGAGTAATGGTTGGTTTAGTTCATTTGAAATGGAGAAGCGCAAACCGAAGCCGGATTAACATTTTCATTGATTAGTAATTTCATTTCTGCTCTGTACTTCATACAAAACTATTACAATACTGCCAGAGAAGACTGCGACTGCAACGCTTCATCATGTGAACGGCTTTTGGTATCGGTTTTGACATTTTGACATTATACTTGTCTGTTAGTTATGTTTTTCTTTATAATTGTAGTTTGTTACGTGTTAGTTTTAAGGAATTGTTATGGGTAGGTTTAGGGGTAGGAGTAGGATTGGTGGCTCAAAATAGATTTTAATGCTAACGTTATATTGTTAATAAAACTGCCCTTTCCCAACACCGTTTTATCCTTTTTTTATATTATGTATAAAATGGGTATGTTTAGGTTTGGGATTAGGGTTACGGGATCTTACATTTATCTATAAAATGGTAAAAAGGGAAATTATACAGATATCTGTATGATATAGAATATACGTAAACAGTTTACGTTTTTTAGCTGTAAAACGTAATAATGTTACGTTTATACAGTATGTTGCAGATACGTCAATATTATACGTTTCAGCATCTATCAAAACGTACTAAAAAGTACGTTTTCTATCTTTGCAAAAACGTAAAATACCAACGTATTAACAATGAGACCAGGCTGTAAATGCATATCAAGACACCTTATATATTGTCACAAGGATGTTATATATTACATCTCATCACTCATTATTTCACCCATGTCTACCTCTAACTAACAGTCTCACAGTGTATAATAACACTCTCTCACAGCTCCTGGAATGCCGCCATGTCCTTCTTCAAAGGGAGAGAGGTGGCCAGAGACATTTTAAAGAATAAATGGCTACCGAAAAAAAAAAAAAAAAAAAAAAAAACTTTTCAGCTGTGGCATTTAATCATGGAGTCCAGGGACTCTAACTGTGAGCTGACTAGGGAAGTGCAATTCAAGGTTTAATTATTTCTTTGATTGAACAGCAGATTAGACTAATTTTAGGTGCTGCTTTATCTGTTCCATCATCTGCTCCCTTGAGGGAGGAATGATTTGTTCTATATATGGAATGGCAAAAATAAAAGTGAAGAAGTTCTTTTTCTCTCCTCTATTTTTCCGAGGTGTAGATATACACCTCAAAATTGAATTACTAGAAAGAAACGTTTGCAAATCGTTAGACAGAGATAAAGCTTATGGAGTGCTGGGTGGGGAAAGATCTTCAGATAGTAGTACTGCTGTTCCCATTGCCCTCATGCATGTCAGCTAAGGGCATTCTGGGTAATTGATTAGGGAAGTTTGTTGCTGTTCCAACTAGCAGATGCTTGGCATGTACATCCACACACCTGCCTCCTCATCACCAGGAATTCTACCATTGGAACCATAAGGGGATATTCCAGACACCTGTGCAATGATTCTCCCTTACAGGCGTTATTCACCACAACAGATGGAGCTCAGCCAGACACTCATACCTGACAGGGACATCCCTATAGAATTAAATTAGAAGCTGTACCTCTAACTGAGACACTTTTATCCACCCACTTTCAAATCAAGGTCTAGCCTCAGTGGCCTATAGGCTGTGACAAGGAAGACAAACACTGCAATTTGCTGATTGCAACCATACAAATGACAGTTATTTTGGCCAAGATGATCTGAGAGAGATTGGTGACTAATCCAGGTTTAAGATCTGCCGTGGGCCGTGACATTGGTTGTGCTATGTAAGTGGCTCCTAATGTATATGTGGATGGAAGGTCTGAATGTGGCTTCAGTCGCAGCAGGGAGAGAGCGTTTAGTAAGTGTAAGAGATTTCAATAGGAATCCAGGCGAACAGGGAACTGTGTGAGTGCTAAAAATTTCCCCATGCAGAATTTGTAGTTGGTCTGACCAACAGAAAGTGTTGAAGTGGTGCTTCATTTGCTACACTATTGACAATAGACATTGGATATTTTTATCTACGAAATTGCTCTAAATGTAACCACATGCATATTAAACACTATAGTTAAGTTAGTAGCTTTACCAAGGCACAATGAAGAGTGACAATTCAATTTCCCCCTTCTCCCCAGTGCCACCTAAAAAACACACTATACACACATACAGAAAGAGTGTGAGAGGACAATAGCAAATCACTAGTCTACTGATGATATTTTCCAGTATATTCATTACAACTACCACTAATGATAATAATTATATTGCTATTAATTTAAAACCTTGGATAAGGCAAACAATTATGTCATTTAAATTACTTCGGGTTAAAATTATAGTTATGAATTATAACATCATTTTACAGTACATATAACAGTTTTTTTACAATCACTTTGCTATATTTTCAGAACCTTAACGTAATTTTTAAAAACTCTAAACACAAAACTCAAAACGGTTTTCATTTTTAACACAGGCTATCTAATGTTCAAAACATTGCATTGTGCATTCACATCTTTAAATAAATCTTGCACTTGCACAATCATTGGTTCAAAAAACAAATTTACTGTGAAATACCATTAAAACATAACTATAGATCACCCACACACAAGCAACCGATAGTTTCACTGTGTCATTGTTCGTACAATCATTAAATATTGTAGAACAAAATAGGTGATACAAGTTTCATTATGGTACTACATGTACAGTAAATATACATCTCTGTAAAAGTTCTGCAGTAGTAGAGAGATACACACATAGTGGAATCAACAAAGTGTGTGATATATTGATGCAAAACACTACAGTACAATCACAACATATGTTTATTGGAATCAAAGCAAAAATATATATAATATTATGCTACATCCATGGATATTGTAGTTGAATTGGTTCATGCTCCATGCTAATTGATGACAATGAATCTTACGTAACAATAAAAAATAGTAAAAAGTTTAAATTAAAAAAAAGGTTTACTTAATATGCTTTAGAAAATGTAACCAGCAAATTATATAAAAGCATATGCCAGTTAAATTTAGAACAACTAGAACAACTGGCTTGGTTATATCTGTGAGTACAATCAAAAAGTGTAATAGCAAGATGTGCATACATGTTTTCATGTTTCATAATGAAGAATACAATGTTGGAAATATCACATCCCTAAGCTGAACTGAAAATGGGAACTATTCCACTTGAAACGGGCTGTTTTATCAACTGTACTACAGAAAATCTAAATAGACTATTTTGCAAATAAATAAAGCCCATAACCCACTCAAAAAGTGCTAGGGCAGCATCCCAGTAGTTTGGCCGTTTATTTATGCCATCAACTAATGTACAATTGTACCATTTCAGAGTTTCTGATACTCCACCATAGCTGTAAATCACTGAGAGAAATGTCTTTCTTTTGACTCTTTGTATGACTTTCTCAGTATTCATCAGGTTGGTTGGAGCAAGATTGCTATTCTACTTTTAAACCTTGTTTATCAAGTCAATTTAGTTCACGCAGAGGTCACAATTCAACAATGAAAACAACCAAGCACCACAAACACAGACTTAATGAGCCAATTACCCAAAACACGTAGATCCTGGAAAATATGGCGACCAGCGTGGCGGCATTAGATCATTAAGACGCGAAAGTGTTGTGACTGAAATCTGACACATCTTGCTGAGTGCAGCAGCGGATATTTTTTGCGGGTGTTGTTTGTTCAGCGGCAGGCGTGCTAACAGGGGTGGCGATGGGCCTGCGGTAATCTGTAAGGTGACTATAAATTACAGGCTGACAGAGTGAGTAATTAGAGCAGGAATTAGACTGTGCCCTCCGGGGACAAAAGTCAACTAAAGAGTGACCTCTCCCAAGCTTCCCAATTTGGATCCTACGCTGTGTAAATTAATTTATCTGCAGCCCAGAGCAGGAGCAAATTGTTTTTACAGTAAGAGATATGTGGAAATTGGACAATAGTAATGAGGGTTCACACACTTCAGTACAAGCGTGCACACAAACATAAGCATGCAGGATAAAACCCTGATAAATCAGATAAAATAGAATCATCAATGGTGGTATTACCATGTTACCACATGCAAAAAAAAAATAATGGTATTGATACACCATGATACACCTACTGTACCATGGTATTACTGGTACAGTAGGTGAATGTTCATTATATGGTATTATGTTGATACCACTTTGAGATTACTGTACTGGTAAACATACCATGGAACTGAAATGTATGTACCATGGTATTAATAAGTTGCTCCTAAGAATACCATGGTACATGTCCCAATAACAATGCTACTTTTTGTTATGTTTTGTAAAATCACCATCCTACTTATGTAATTGAATGATCCCCCTATACATTTAGTCAAGTCACCTTCATTTATAGTGCTTTTAACAATACAGATTGTTTCAAAGCAGCTTTAGATTATTTTGGCTTTACAGTAGCTCTAGAATAAAGTTACTGTCTAGCTAAAGTTAGTTTTGATTGATTGTGTTGTAGAAAATGTTTGACTTTCGATGATTTTCAGTTGACATTACAAAGGAATGTCATTTGGTTTTATCATTTCCAGTCTGATGTGAGAAGGATGAACTTCTCTGAAATGTTTGTATGTTTATACACCTGAAGTCACACTCTAGAACCGGGTGGGCAAGGACCTTTGACCTCTGAGGTCAGAAGGTCATCTAGTTAAAGGTTAGTTAGTGATAAAGCTAACAGTAAAGGGCCTTTTGTCTGTGGAAGCTCTGCAGGGAAAAGGACCTTGAAGAGCAGTATAAAGATTGCCCATTTCATCCTGTCTGTGTCTCACTGTCTCCACAGGGTAACTGCTGTGTTGGCGACTGTGCCTATTCCTGCAAGAATAAATGAATAAATCTCTTTTAATAATTTGATTCAGAGTTGTCTCTTACGCAGTGATAATGTTTAACCGAATTTTTGACACAACAGTTTTTTTTATTATTTATTTTTGCAAGAATAGGTTCAGTCTGACACACAGAAGTTATGCTGTGAATGAGAGTGACAGAATTTTTGCCACAACAATTGATTCACTTCCATTGCAAAGATCATTAGTTATTAACTTAACACAGCTAACACGACACCGTTCTAACAGAAAACACTTCAACGCACTCCAGCCTGCTCATCCGCACAAAACAGTGGTGGCAGTGTTGTAGTCGAGACCAGCTCACTCGAGTCTGAGTCAAGACCGAGATCATAGAGGGCTCGAGTCCGAAGTAGAGACCGAGACCAAAGAGAGTCGATTCCAAGTTGAGACCGAGACCAAAGAGAGTCGATTCCGAAGTTGAGACCGAGACCATAGAGAGTCGAGTCCGAAGTTCGAGACCAGAGACCAAAGACAGTCGATTCCGAGTTGAGACCGAGACCAAAGAGAGTTCGAGTTAGAGTTGAGACCGAGACCAAAAGAGAGTTCGAGTCCGAGTTGAGACTAGAGACCAAAGACAGCTTCGATTCCGATTCAAGACTCGAGACCATAGAGAGTTCGAAGTCCGAAGTGGAGACCCGAAGACCAAAGAGAGTTGAAAGTCCGAGTTAGAGAACCAGAGACCAAAGAGAGCTTAGAAGTCCGAGTCTAGAGACTAGAGACCAAAGACAGTCGATTCCAGAGTTTGAGACTCAAGACAGCAAAGAGAGTTCGAGATCGAAGTCGAGAGCCAGAGACCAAAGAGAGCTCGATTCCAAGTTAGAGAACAAGAGACCAAAGAGAGTTGAGATCCGAGTCAGAGACCAGAGAGCAAAGACAGTCGAATTCCGAAGTTCAGAGACCAGAGACCAAAGACAGTTGAATCCAAGTTGAGACTCGAGACCAAAGAGAGTTGAATTCCGAAGTCAGAGACCAGAGACCATGAGAGAGTCGATTCCGAGTCGAGAACAGAGACCAAAGACAGTCGATTCCGAAGTTCGAGACCAAAGAGAGTTCGATTCCGAGTTCGAGACCGAGACCATAGAGAGTTGAGTCCGAGTCGAGACCGAGACCAAAGACAGTTGAGTTCAGAGTCGAGACCAGAGAGGTTGGAGAACCTAAGGTTGAGTCTCAAACCAGACTTAAAGATATCTTCAAGAATATGTAAAATATTTGGTGGTAACAATAAAATTGGCACCATACTCAAACAGTAAACCAAATATACCATGGAATCATGTACACTGTAATGGTTAAAAGGCCACATAGTGGTGTAAAGGTAATTGTATTATAATTATTACTTGTATTATTACAATTATTACAATCAGTAGGTGCTCTTTCACATAACATTATCTTATATGCAAACTGAATTATGGATGATAAGGCAGACATTTTCAATACATAGTTGAGCTAGAGGCTCCACATCACATCTGACCTGGGTCCTGCTGCATTTGCGTGCCACAAACGTTATAGTCTCAAGTCATGCGCAGTTGCGCACAAAGAAAGTCAGAAATCATTGGACGTTTCAATCAAACAACAATTTAAAGAAATATTAACACACAGTAATAATAAGTCCGAATAAGTCCACGGGAATAAGTCCGAGTCCTAATATGTTTGAGTACGAGTCAATTCCGAGTCAAACGAGTCCATGACAGAGACCGAGTCCATTAAAATATGGACTTGAGACTCGAGACCAAGTCCAAGTCTCAAATGCAAAACGCTGCCTGGTGGCTCTAGAACGCAAACCCTGAAATAGATTCACCATGGTACATTATCATGGTACATATCCAAATAACAGAAATACCACAGTATTATAATACCCCAGTAACACATATATGAACATGCAACTTTATATGTCTGAGTAACATGCTTAAATACAATTTTAAAATTATAAAATTGCATGTTTATTTATGTGTTACTGGCATGGTGCATGCATGAAAAAAACAACATTAATATTGTGCTTTATGTAATGGACACATGCAGAGAGATTTTAAAGAAAAGCAATTTCATTTCACTTGCAAGCACATTTCAATATGCTGACATCGAAAGGCAGTCAGGTTAGCTTGCTTGCTGTGGGTGTGAAAGTAGTGAGTCTCCCACTGGGCTGTTTAATGAAAAAGCAGATATTCACCCCACACAGTGGTGGGCAACACGGCTGCTCATTAGTATGTCAATGATGACACACTGGGGTCTGTGTGTCTCTTCTGTTTCCCCAGGGGGAGTGAGTGAGGGAGAATCTTTGAGCGAGTTGATATTTCACGGTGCATCACTGTGACAATACGTGCATGTGTGTGCGGATGTGTACGCACTTCTGTGTGTTTTTTCATCTCGTAAACAATGTAATGAGACAATAAAATACCCAGCTAATGAGCCTGGGACCGTATCAAAGGCACATGCCTGTTTAGAATGCAACCCTGTTGGACACAGAGACACACACAAGGGTCTCTGAAGGAAAATTCAAGCTCATTCATTGGTGAATGCACACATTAAAACTCCAGTTTTCAATTATAGAATGCGATTCATGAGTTGTTGTTCTCCTGAGCAGTTTTTCAAACGCAAAAAGAGAAATCTAAGAGTGTCTGTGTGTAAAACATACAATCCCGTTGCTGATACCATCATATAAAATTTTAACGGACAACATTTTTTATGATTTTTTTTCTAACCTTTTTAGCTATTTTAGCTTTCTGATGTGGCGTTTCATTCCGAGCAATATCCACAAACCAGGAATGGTGCTGTTGACCTCAAAGATGCTCGTTTGACAACTCCTGCTCTGACGTGCTCCACATGCTTTTGAGTGGAGAGAGAGTGAGAGAGAGTGAAAGGCTATAGAGCAAGGAGGATGGGAATGGATGGGGGTAATCGAAAGTGTGGGGGCGAAAGCTGGGAAAATAACTCACTGGAAGTCATCAGAGGAATAGAGCAGCGAATCTCTCCAGCTACTCAGTCCGGGACTGATGGGGGCCACTAAGTTCAGCTTCATGAAGGCATTCACACTTTCATATCCACATGTGTGCCGATTCAAACCCCGGTTCATCCGCCATGCTCTCTAAAGCAATACGCAAATCTATGCACACTACATCAGTCCCTATCTTCCCTCAAACATGTACACGCACTCTTTCAGCATGACTTTTTCCCTCTCGCCCCTGCATTATTAATGCAAATCCATTACACTGGCATGGCACTGGGACCGAGGTGGGCCAAAAGAGGTTCAGATGCAGGGTTCCTGGATGAGGACATGCAGCAGCACTAAGCCAATCAAAATGCAAAGCAAACACTTCAAGTTAAAGGGGCCACGTACTGCATTGTTTTATGCTGTTTCCTGGGGTGCACTTATAACATTTCTATGATTTTTACATCAAAAATTGTCATAATTTAGAAATGAGAGGCATTTTTCCTAACCTGATTTTAGATTTAGTCCTAGATTTGGATGCTCTGCTGTGTGACTTCACTGTAAACTTTTACAACATTTTTACTATTACAGCTTGATGTTATGATTTACAACATCTGACTGTATCAACAAGAATCATTGCATATCAAAAATCACTGGTCACAGGTCAGTCATTAGAATTAATTTTTTTTTTACTTACATGTTGTCATATTACCATATCATAAAAGTCTGATTGCAAAGCCTGCTCTGAAATTGTGACTGATTTACCAAAGAATCCACAGTGAAATGTACCGGATACAAATAAATAATGGACAACTGAGACGGAACACATTCCAAGCATTAGGATTATTTGGATGGTAATGTTATTTAGTCCAGTGATCATGTTTCGCTCTTCTCTACTCTTCTTGCAATGATGAACTAGAAGTTGGTTTTCTTCTGCAAAGGTGGTCTTTCATCTATAATATATATAAACTCATTCCACAACCAGTTCTGACACTTACAGGATATTCTTATAGTATGATAATCTCTTATATGTCAGAAGCTCAAGATTTGGTATGAAAAAAATTTGATTTCTCAATTTATGACCCCTTTAACGCAACATACTGTATGTGTGCAGACTGCAAAGACTCAACATGTGCATCGGAAGCCACTGAAATTGAGATCAGATAGTTCTAACGAAAAGAGAATTGGTATTCGTTTTGTGTCTCCAGAGCTCTAGGCAAAGTATTCCTGGTGGAGTGGAGAACAAAATTTACTTTGAAGCAAAACATGGTAGGAGGGAGAGAGAACGCAAAGAACACCTCCCTCCGCCACCAAAAAGAACATCAGACTGTGAATATTTTGGTGCTACTATATTTGGAATGTCAAAAATAAAAAAAAGAAGCAAAAGAAGAAATGGTGTCGATTAAAGTCAGATGATGTGATGTTTTTGCTCTTTACCTCTCTAATGACCAGCTTTTGGTGAAAGTTATGGAAGGGTGTACGGTCGTAAGAAGAGGTGGTGGTGCCTGGCGCTGATAGATGAGCAAAATTTGTTCAGCTAATGTGGAAACAGAGTTGTAGAGATGCATTATTCAGAGGCTCATGATTATTTCACAGTGCAAAGCTGCCTTCAGGTACATCACAATAGGCTTTGATTATGGCAAGAGCGCAAGGCATGAAAAAGAAAGAAAAATACAAATTCAGGCTTAGAGCTAATACAAAACACAATAGTTTTGCAACTTTCCTGACTTCCCGCTTTCCTTTCTCTATTCTTTATATGCATAATAAGAATATGGTAACGAGTGAATGACATTTCAATTCATTTAAATTCTAATGGAAAGTATTTCACATTTTCGAGTTTCATTTATCTCTCCATTGTGTTTTGTGGCCATATAAGTAAAGATAAAAAAGAACTGTGACCATATAAATAGTATAATATAATGTGATACATGTTTGTGATATGTCACAACAAAGTAGCTTTCAAAATCCTGTTTTTTTCCAACAGCCTTTGGAAGCAACAACACAGATATTATAATAAAATAATTGTGATTATACATTGCATTTTTCACAATCTTGACATGCAGCAGACAAGAATTGGGTGTATTTGCTGTACATCTATGTAAGCACCTGGAAAATCAAACAACTTGAGTTCCTCCCCAGATTTAAATTAGCTTTAAGCACAAGTGGGACTCATCTGTTTGTATATAGTTTAAGTTGTACAGCATTCGATAAGCTGCAAGCTCTCCTCTGTGAGATCTCATTATAAGTCTTCATGTATTCATTAAAGCAAGCAAGCGGTCATGCATGGAGCGCAATCCATATAACACGAAACAATACAGGTTCTTAAATGCATCGCCGAAGGAAGCCACAGATGTGGTGCATGTAATTGTGAGTAGATAAGCGTACAATGAATGTCATATTGACAGGACGGGGTGTAATTTTCTGCCGCAGCAGTGCGGGTCGATGATCCGAGCGAGACGGGGATAAATGACACGCCTGCTCAGGCTTTTCTGCGCCCAGTACCGATTGGTCGAGGTGTCCCACGCAGAGACCCTTGGTACATGCACACACCTCCGATCAATGAGCAGAAGTGTCGATGCAAACAAATCTTTGACTATTGATTTAGGCCAGCATTTGAAGAGCCATTAACAGATGATTTGCCGTGCGTCTTAATGTTTTCATAGATCTGCTGAGAGCTCATGGATAGCCTCCATAAGTCTCTGTTTAATGGCTATTGTGGAAAGAAATGGCTTATTTTTATGGCTCTAATTCAAAGCAACCGGTCAGGGTCTTGTCTGTCTGAAAATACCAGATGAACTATGTGCACTGATACAAAGGATGACCTTTGGTTTTGCCTGCCAAACCATATCACAATGCCATTGAATCATCTCTTATCTTTTTGGAATTGAATTTGGAAATGTAGAGAATAAACTAAATAATTTAATACAATAGAATTGGATATTAATCAACATTTACTTTCAGCCCTCAATCAAATTTGATTTTTATAGCAAAAAGCTTTGCCAACTCTAGTCTATAGAGAGAATTATTATTATTTCTTATGTGTCTTTCATTTTCTTCTTTTGAGTTTGGAATGAAGTGAGAATGAAAAAATGATGAGAGAATCTTACATTTTGATCTGTTTCTCACACAAACCTATTGTAAGAACTTAATTAAAGAGCTAACACCACAGTCTCATCCCAAGAACTCATATAACTCGCGTCTTGGGACGTCTTTTGACCATGCGTCAATATCCGCCTTTTGGGGTGCCCTTAAACGTTGGTTATATGACGATCCTAGGACATCATACAACTGATGCTTTACCTTTAATGTCAGTTAGGTGACGGGGTAGGTTTAGGTCTGGGATAGAGTTAGGACCCGATAACGTCATCTGAATGGCGCTTTTCCACTGCATGGTACGGTACGGTCCGGCTCGCTTCGGGTCGCTTTAAATGGTACCTGGTCTGTTGAGGTTCCAAGCGTACCGTACCGGTAGTAAAATGTGACGTGAAACACTGCAGATCAATGATTGGTCAGACAGAATCGTCACTACTAGTGTCATCGGATTTGCGACACGAGACACTAAACCCGCTTCGATTTAATAACCAGTAGACAACAGCCTCCTTTTAAACACATTTTTCCGTCTTACAGTTAAAAACATCCACATGCCGAGAATCAGGAACACCATCCCCTCGATAGGCTCCATTGTTCCTGTGTTGTGGGTTTGAAATGTGGCGCGTTTAAGATGATGTCATGGCAGTAGAGGTGCGCGCAAATAAAGATCAGTCCCACCCACTTTGAAGCGGTACTACTGCAGTGGAAAAGCAACAGAGCTAAAGCGAAACCGAACCAGTCCGTACCGATTGAGAGTCGTACCACGCAGTGGAAAAGCGAAGCGAGCCGAACTGTTCCGCGCCGATTCGAACCGTACCGAACAGAACCGAGACGTACCATGCAGTGGAAAAGCGCCATAACCGACGTTTAAGGGTACCCTGAAAAAGGTGGATATTGACGTATGGTCAAAAGACCTCCCAAGATGTCAGTTATATGACGTCTTGGGATGAGACAGCGCTAAAAGAGCACAGGTCTTGATTTACTGCTGTTTTATGGTGCTTTTCTTTGGAGCTTTATACAGATGCACACTATGGATGGCAAAAATCTGTATAAAATATTTGAAAAAAGTCTACTAACAGCATACAGGTTTGGAACAACATAAATGACAAAATTTTATAAAGGCAGTACTCTGAAACTCTTACATCTAATCCATCTGATTATGTATAGAGAGACAAAGAGAAACAAAGTTAATAAGTGAGCAATAAAAATGACAAATAGTACAGAATAAGCCCCATCAAGTATTTCCCTCCTCTTACTTGGCATCACTCCCTCCCTCTCCATCATTATTTTCCTCTCAACGAAAAGAGGGGAAAAAAAGCTAAAGAGGCAGGTGTGAGGAAGATTGCAAAATCAATAGGGCTAAATGGAGTTGCAGCGGAAGCCATTGAGTGTCCTCCCAGAGTGCTGATGAGACTGCAAAGAGCAGCATTTGGATGAGATGCCCGACAGCCGACACTCAGTGTGTTTTTTTCCCCTCTTCCTCTCGTCTCCAACTTAAAGCGCTTCTTCTGCTCTATCACCGCAAAGCTATTTTACTAGATCAATGTCAGGCCCTTAATAGAACACGACGCTCACATTCCGCGCCGCTAGGCTGGGGTGGAGACCGTAGCGTCAATCAAACGGTCTACAGGTGCCTTAGATCAGCTGTCTGCTACAGTGACGGAAATACCACAGCACCTGCCGCCCCTCCCTTACTTCACGACAACACAAACACATTCACGTCCTTTCACTCAGCCGACAAGCATCTTGAGCGATGTGACTTTCTCACATTACAGTATTAGCAAGCTGTGCGTCTGTGAAAAAAGAAGAAAAAAAAACCTGACACAACATTAAAAATATTCATGTTAACATGATCGTAGCCTATAACACTGCCTCTAATGGAGCATTTACTGAACAAACCTAGTCAAAATCACAAGCAGCGACTTTGAGTTCCTGCTTTTAAAGAGCGCTGGTGAGGATGGGATAATCACTGAGTATTGAAGTTTGTGGCATTGAATAAAAATGTGTCAAAGATCTGGGGTGCTTTAGTGGAAAAATTAGTCACTGGATTTGCCATAATCAGGTCAGTGGCATTAGAAGCACTTGGTATCAAGTAAAATAGTTATATTGAACCAGGAAAAACTGAAAAATATATATTTTAGTAAAATAATTACCTATTACTTTTATTAATTTGATGTAAATACTACATTTGGTTGTTCTCAGCCTCTATCCATATTTTCATGGCAGATACAGTTAAAATAAAAAAATAAAATACAAATAATAAAATTTTTAAATTTAAATTAAATTTAAGGGCTTTCTGGCGCAATATGGTGGTTGGCATTGCATCACTAGGTGGGTGCTCACATTGGTGGTGGTTGAGGAGTTTTCCTCTTCCATATATGAAGCGCTTTTTGTGCTGAGAAAAGCGCTATATAAATGTAATGAATTATTATTATTAAAATAGATAAATAAACAAATTAATAAAAAAGTTTAAAATAAGATAAATAATTTCCTCAATCATTCTAAATGTTCATTAATGATCAAATTAATGCAAAAGTGAAGGTATTAAAAATCGTAATAAAATCTTACTAACCCCAAACCTTTGAATGGTAGTGTTCACACAAAAAAAGCAAATCCTATCTATGTAAGATTTTAGGCGCACTTTTTCACACAAAATTGTTGAATTTTTTGTGTGTTTACATTTGCTAAACATATCCTTACGAGAACGGCATTTCTCAATTGTGTCTTTTGATGTCTGATGACATAAAAGTATGTACAGTACAATAAAATATGTTCCACTGATTTTAGAATTTTTTTTTTGACCTTTGATTTACCAGCCAATTGAGAACAAATTCTATTTACAATGGCGACCTGGCCAAGATAAGGCCAAATTTACAAATTACAGTGAAATACAATAAGGCGATACAGGGTCAAGGGAACAGGATAAGGTATATGCAATTCTATTGAGAAACCTAGTTAAGGCACTAAGCGAATGACTGAACGAATGATATTTTAAGATAAAAAAATCAAAATAATAGATAAATCAATTAAAGGGTGGGTTGACTGCTTTTTTGCATGATTGTATTTATGGGGTGCATATATGTTTTTTTTCTTTTTTAAAAGTCTTATTTTTCATAAACTTCACCTTTATTGTCAGCCTCACTCTCCTCTGTCCCCCTGAACGAGCGGTTCACTTCCTGATTCTATGAAAACACCTCCTCAGAAACACGTAGTAAGCTCAGATTGGTTAGTTTGGCCCGGTGTGATTTGCTAAACTGTCGCTCACGTTGTCCGGAAGATTAACACCCATTACCTTTACGGGCAAAACGGGAATGTCATGAGCTCCGGTCCAGATGTAAATATGTGTCAAACTGCAGTATCAGTTTCAGGCATAATCAGACCGAGAAAGCCGCGATGAAGAGAGTCAAACAGAACCTCACCACACATGGCTCTTAATAAACGTTTCTGAATGATAATTTGCTACATTTTTTAACTTTATACATGTTTGTTTTACACAATAGCATCTGACTGGCAACAATCGCAACTGACTGGCTACTGGCATGTTTGACGTTCTTGATAAAATCGAAAATAACGTCATATATACATGAAAAATACGTTTAAAACATTAACGTTAGTACTTATAGAAAATTCAGGTCCATAATGTTTGTACGCATTTGTCGTAGACAGAAAATAGCATAGTCTAACTAGTAGTGGCTAAAGCCAGCGCTGGCATTTGAAAAATAAAAAATAAAACACAAGGCTACGTCTTGAATTATACATGCAAATACATTTAAAATGATTATGTCTTAGCCTACTTACAGATTGTGGCCCAACAACTGCTGCCTCTTGTTTTAAAGTCGGAACTACGTCATGTTTTAGTAACAGTTTCTTGTTGAATCCAGTGTTGAACTCGCTAGATTACGATCGTCATTTTCAGGAACATAATCAAACATAAATTGTATCCATTGTTGAGGAAGAATAGCGTCCGTGGGAAGCCCAAACACAGAAGACCTGACAGCTGCGTGAACAACACAATCGACAAGTCGAGGTGCGTCAGATAATATGCGCATGCCATTTTCTGCATATTCTGAGGGAGGGGTTGATGAAAATGTGTGGGTTAGTGACGTACCATAACCCAGCTGTAGTCCCAATCGAGTCGTTTTTGTAGGCAATTATACTTCCTGATTTTTAAAAGACGATATCTCTGCTTACACTGAACTTTCAGCGCTGCAACTTTGCAGATACTGTTCATGCACCAACAGCAACATTACACACTATTTAAAAAGGAAAAAAGTGAAATCGCAGTCAACCCCCCCCCCCCCCTTTAAGAGCATGGATTGACCGTAAATATAGGTACAAGGTAAATGTCACATTGAACAACAAACTTGTCACTCTACCCTTTCTTCCTTTCTAAGTAGGTTTTTTTGGACAGAATAAACTGCAAAGTGGACCAGACGTTCATACCAAGAGTCAAAAGTTTGTTTATTGGGATTAAAGAAAAAGCCAAACGAACATTTAAAAAAAGGATTATCTGTTGTTTAGGGATCAATGGGGAGTAGTCAGAGGTCAGGGCAGGGAGAAAAGAAAGAAAAATAGATGCGTCTCATGTTGCGAACAGAGCTGTGCTGTGCTCCGAGATAGAGGCGAGCATATTCTGTTTACCGCCTCCAAACTGGAGAGACACCATTATCAAAACCATTCTGGAGAAGAAGTACATGGCAGGAAAAACAGGAAGAGAGAAAATGCACTGAAGTGTAAACAAGCTCTTTCACACCATTCTCGCTCTCTACTTTTCACGCGCCTTTCATTTACAAGCAGATTTCAGATGGGAAGAAATACTCTTTCCTACAAAAAAACAACAACAAAGTGGCCATGAAAGATAAATGTACAAAAAATATATACAAAGAATATCACAGCATATATGTGAGAATCAAACCAACAGCTGTGTGGAGTCAGATGTTTTTGCCAGTGTTTTATATGTGGTGGATGTTGACAGGACTGTAGGTATAGCGCGGCTCCTTCTGGCAGCTGACATTGTTTTAGGGCAGCCTGTCTACTGACCCCATATTGTTTACTTGTGTTCCCTCGTCCACCTGCTTGAGCTCTGCCTGGCCCTGGGAAAGGAGCCGAAGCTTTGAAAGGAGCACATTTTCTCTGACCTGTAACAAACTAAGTACAGCCAGGTCAAGGACACCTGAGGCAGAAACCAGGTCATCTGTACCTGAGCTGTTGTTTATTGTCATTATAACTGCATTGAACATTGACTTTATTTACGCCTCCCTAGTGAAAACATACATTTTTTTTTATCGGATGTGCCTTTCATTTACACGGCGAAGGCGTTTTCACACACGTTTGCAGTCACCATATGCACACGGATTTCCCACCCAAAACATTTGTCTAAAACGCGGAATAAAAGAGATGACAGCAACGTCACTTTTGCGTTTTCTCTTTAGAATCGTTTCTGTGTAAACATAGCCTTAGACAGGAAAATAATTGTCCAACTGATATGTAAAGCGACCAATCACATTTTTCTTTTTTTATATATATAAATTATAATATAAAATAAATAAAAATTATCCTACAATAAATACAAGTGAAAATAGCAGAAAATGTGTGTAGATCTCAGAATTTTCAGTCCATCCAAATTCTTTAATAAGTATTGATAATTTGTGACAATATACAGTTCTGCTCATACTGTACATTTCTTAGTTTACCTGCTAATAAGTGTTTTAAGAAAGATCTCTTTTCTTCGATGCCACCAACCTCGCTTTTATCGCTTTTATTTTAAAGTGATTTGAAATTTACCTATTAAGGGTTGCTCACACTTTAAAGATTTTGAATAAGATTTGCCAAGTAGCTGTTCTGTTGGTTGCTGAGTAACTACGGTGGCCAAGAGAGCTCACGCGCTGCAACCTGATGAAGACGCATGCAAATACAAAAAAACGTGTGCAACTATAAAAACGCGTGCAAATACAAAAAAAACCATCCGCAAATTAAGAAAAACATCTTCATCAGTTCTACAACACACGTGTGCTCCAAGTAGCTACTCACAACACCACCAAATACAGAAACGCGCTGCAAGGGAACACAACGGAAATGTTTCCGGGGAACCAAATAAGTGATGGACCCGACTGGGACGTGCTCATAGCATACACAGGATGTCAGGGACGTGCACAGACATTTTGAGGGGCAGGGGCTCAAGTGAAAAAAAAGGGCAAAAAAGTTTTTTTTTTCCTTTTTACTTTTTTTTTAAACAAAAAAGTATATTAACACAACTCTGACTTTTTCTAAAATGTATTAAAGTTAATTTTATCTTCCTCAAATTCACGCAATTGTTTCATTTTCAAAAGATGTCAACAAAATAATCAGTTCACACAGAAACCATGCCACAATGTTCATGTTTTCTATGCTACTAGTTTCAATCAAATATATATTTGATACACCTGATAGTGACATGGACTTTAGTTTCACATTTGAGGGAAGACTGTATCATCATCAGTTTGTTTTAAACCTACTATCCTCCATCTGTTTGCATCAGTAGAATTTCCTCTAAATTCACCAATTTAGATTTTCTAAATTTCAGGGGAAAGACTATGATGTATGTAAGTCATTAACTTTAATAATTAGAATTTAAGGCCATAAAAAGTCAGTAAAACGTCCGGGTTTTCCATACAAGGTCATAAATTACATTCTGCCAAGTCTTAAATTTATATTTTTGTATTCAATTTCGAGTCAATATCGCCAATGCTCGATTAATCTCGAGTTTGATAAAATGTTCGATAATGTTTATGTGCCAAAAGCGGAACAAAACTCATTTGAACCGCGCGTGTCTACGGACTATTTATCCGCTCGGTTCGAAGTCCAAACGGCGGCGCAGCGAGCTCACTAGAGCACTTTAGGTTGCAACACGTTCGAACTCTCTCGGTAACTCTCACCGTAAGTAACGGCTAAACTGTATCATGGGGCAAATCGCATTGCAGCTTATTTGGATAATGTTGAACGTCAGTATTGCTAACAGTCTCTGTTGTTTAAGTAGCCTCCAATCGGCAACTGAAAGTGAGCTGCCTTCCAATAGCTTTGTCACTGCAATTCGCTGTCCGTGTGAACGCCCCTTTTTCAGGGTCAGTTCTCCTGGAGCAACCTGAGGTTAAGTGCCTCGCTCAAGGGCACAGAAGCGAAAGCTCATGTCTTGTCCTATGAGGGATTTAGATGTATGAGCTTCAACAACCAGCCCAGATCTTTAACCACAACTGCCACAGAAAGGAAACAAGTGCAGCTCACAAGGCCAAATTCTTCGCATAATAGTTCGGCTGATCAAAAAAAAAAAACTGTGAAAAATTGCGGCACTCACATGAACTTGGACTATGACCAAAACCTGCATTGCTGGTGCACTCCAGAGTTCTACTTACAGTAATTGATCTGGAATATTGATCAAAGGCCTCTCAGACATCGACCTGTTTTGTGTATTGGAAAGAACAAAAAAAGTCTTTCAACAACATCTACGGGTGTTTACTGAACAGATATGCATCTAACTTAATGTCCATTTACAGCAGCTCAAAAAGGTTTAGAAGTTGCATGTATGCTAGTGCACGTCTGGATGTGAGAATGTGTATGTGCGTGTAATTTGTGGTTAAGGATTGGCGTGGGCGAAGGACTATCATTATGTTCCCTGCGAGAGGTCATTGCTGTGGAGAGCTTTTCATACTGATTACACGTGTCACACCTCGGCTCTCTGTTCCCCTTGGCAGACGTTGACAGGCATGGTGTCACACACACACACACACACACACACACACACACACACACACACACACACACACACACACACACACACACACACACACACACACACACACACACACACACACACACACACACACACACACACACACACAGAGTCCATATAGTGCTCTCAATCAAAAGATTAGTCCGCACTCAACATTAGCCAAGGGAAATGTTGAAAATTTGAGAAAATCAAGGTTTCCAAACACAAACAAGCCACATACGAGCCAAATAAGCACTAGGAGAGAAGCAGCGAGTGCTGTCTTTGCGTCAGCTTTCCAATTTGTCCTTCTGATAATAATCATTTTACCAGTGACAGATCACTCGTCGCAATGGAAAGATCAGTCATACGGATAATGAATAATTCAAAAACAGGTAATTGAAAATTATACAGAGTGAACTTCACTTCACAAGTGATTACTATAAATGGAGCCCGATCAGTGTGGCATTTTTCCTATCCTGTTTATCAGAATGCTGGTTGTGATGATGAAGGGCATGTGTGACAGGCACCCGGGGCCCTCACCTGTTCCAGTCTCCAGTGAAACTCTGCTGGCCTGAAGGAGTCCAGCTGAATAAAGTCTCGCCTCAGCAGAAACACCAGACGGCAGTTGTGCACGTACAGGGAGTAATGATGCCTGTTCATCTCTGCAAAAAAACAAAACACAGAGAAGGCTTACTGTATATGCAAATATATATATATATATAGGCAGGGTCTTGACATTAACTTTTTGAGCCATTTTTCCATGCACAAAAGTCACTTGTCTGGGTAAAGATTTATAATTTTATCTAGGGCTGCACGATTTGGGGAAAATGTCATATTGCGATCATTGAGGTCAATATTGCGGTTGTGAGTATGCGATTGCAATATAATAAACAAATGCTTTCATGAGTCAACTTGTTTGGTTCTAAGCCAAATGCACACACAGATTAGTGATAATTCTGAAATTAGCAATAACAACTAAATGATTGGTAACACCTATAATGATCAATAAGCCATTGATGTCTGGATAAAAATTAACTGTCTAACTAAATGGTAGGACATACACAGAAATTGAATAAAGTTATCAAACAGTCCGCACTGCATAAATTATAAATTATACATAGACTACTCCTTATTAAAGCTACACAAGTTCTTTAGTCAAGAGCAGTGAGTAATTTTCTCTGTTCCCTTTGTTCTTTCATTAACTTTACTGACAGAATGCTTTATTGGTAGCTGGCCCTTTAAGAGCAGCAGCTGTGGACAGAGACGCGGACCTCACAGGCGCCTCATTCTCTCACGAGTCACAACTCTTTATGTCCAGTCATAAGACTGCTCTCATGTTATGAAGATACTCAACAAATGGCATTTTGGATTAATTGTGTGTGTTGTCAATGTCCGTTCAAGCGCGAAAGATAACTTCTGTGCATGCGCATTATACTGGTGTGCGTCTTTCTGTGAGTCACATTCAGGACGATCACAGGCAGCGCGCGAAAAATGTGTTCGTTTCAAAATCGGTAAAATTAAATCTGTAAAATAGACTTAACGAGTGGCACATAACGTGAAGTAACATGGCATTTTATTTTGTTTGAAATTTAACTTGTGCGGTCGGACAACCAATTTTCTCTTCTACTTGTCCTACAAAAAATCCGCTTGTCCGGACAAGCGGACAAGCCTTAATGTCGAGGCCTGTATTACAGGATGCACCGATATGAAAATTTTGGCCGATAAACGATAATTCTTAATATTTGAAAGCCGATAACCGATATATCGGCTGATAAATTTAAATCCAAATTTTTATCTAATTTTGAGAGTCTGATTACAAAAACACAAGTCTCACAATTAAATCCATGTCCCAAGCGCACGATTATAATAATGTTCTTATTATTGTGTTGTATCGCCGATATGACAGATTTGCGCTGCACATGTTGTACCGAACCGCATTTTCATTTTTTGAAGAGATTTTAATCATATTTCAAGAAATTCAAAAACAAACAGTGCTCAACAAGTGTCTCAGTTACAGGGAATAATACATTATATATCAGCCACATTTTCTTACCAGGCCGATACACGATAAGCTGGCCGATATATCGTGCATCCCTAATATGTATATATATATATATATATATATATATATATATATATATATATCACTCTCAAAAAATAACTCACAATGGTTGTCAAAGTAAGAAATTCATGTTGATTTGCTTTTCTAGATTTCCATGTCTAGCTCCGAGAGCTTGTCTAAAACTGCATAGTCATGTTCGCAAAACTAATCCAGGCTGTTACATTAGATTAGACTTCAGATGAGGAGAAAAGTCATGACATTGAGAGAAATCAAATAAATTGTGGTTCTGCAGAAACTGTAAAGGGAATAGAGTAGGACGGACTGACTGAAAGGATAGATTCCCTGAATCCTACTCAAAAATCCAGGTATGACAAGCTTAAAATGTGCACTTTACACATTTAAATAATAAATTAATACGTTTGGCAAATCATAGTCAAATAAATAGCTATATACACTGTCTGACACACATCCGATCTTCGTCCAAACATTTATGTTTATTTAAGACTTTTCAACTCATTTTAGATTTTGACATAATTCTAGGTTTGATTTATTTCGTTAAAAGCATCTAGACTCAAAAGAGAACTCAAATTGGTACAGGCAGGCTGTCTAAGAAGTGGCTCTTTATGTATGAGCAGACACAGACAGTGTGCCAGTACATATTAGAGTTCTCTTTTGCATCTTTATCACGCTTGAATGGTTTAAAATCACTTCAATTTAAGACTGGGTGATCATAGGATAGCCCTACATGCGGACCATCCTTGATCGGCCACGCTGTCTTGCTTTTCACATGAATGCTCTTTTCACAAGATAATTGCATTCAATATTTTTTATGCATTAAACAGAAAATATGAATAGCGGACTTTATCACATCACTTTTAAAATACTTTAATAAAATACATATCAGAATGATTTGATACTGAAGACATTCATAATACATATTTCCTCTCTTTTTATATTTAGTTTGCCTTTGCCATCATTTAACACTTAAAGTTGAACTATATACCAGTAATAAATGAATAACACTATATGATAATCTTCAGCAAATCAAAATGAATATACTTTTTTTCATATTGTATAGAACATTATCATATTTTGATGTCTAAATTCACTTGTTGCATATTCAATTATTTTAGTTTTGTTTTATTTTACTTTTTGGTCCCACTTTATATTATGTGGCTTTAAGTACTATGTACTTACATTGAACAATAAGTACAATGTATTATTGTGTTCCTGTTGTATTGTAAAACACTTTTGCTGCTATTGAGGTATGATACGGGTAAGGTTAGGGTCAGGTGTGGTGGTATGGGTCGGTTAAAGGGTAGGTTAAGGTGAGGGGAGGGTCAACTGTGTAATGTACAAATGTAATTACATAAATTAATTATAGCTGTAATTACATGCTGGAATTTTAAAATGTAAGTACAATGTAAAAACATGTATGTACACAATAAGTCCATTGTATTATTAATTTCTATCAAATCATTGTATCAAATTATTAATTTTTTTATGTAGTAAAAAAAATACTTCATAAGTCAATGGGGCACAGCAAATGTTTGGTAAACCATATTCTGCGAAATATCTTCACTTGTGTTCAGCAGAAGAAAGACATTCACAAAGATTTGGAACAACTTGAGGGTGAGTAAATTATGACAGACTTTAAATGTCTGGATGAACTAACCCTTTAATGCTATAAGCCAGAATTCAATCCACTGTGGTTAAAGAGGTGACAAAAGCTCCCTGCAAAAAATCAGTTTTTGACCACCTTAAACTTATTACCTGTTTCCAGCTTGATCCAAACCAAATGTCAATCTGTTGTAAAGTTAATCCTAACAGGATGGGCATGAAAGAGCTGTCATTCATCCTGAGACTATTGTTAAAGATTTCCTTTCTCTCACTGATATTGACATGTTCCACTGTCCATCACGTGTCTCCGCTCAAAGCACGTCTGGACTGCTTTCATGCTCTTTCTCAAAAACCTCTCATTGATCAAGGTGACTGCCACGTCTCCTCCACATGGCGCCCTCTCTACTCATCCAAACGCTGTCCGATGTCTTTCGTGTGACTGCTTTTAGTGCGTGTTAAATTGATTAAGTCTCACACCCACTCAACATGATGCCTGGGATCAATGAACTTGGAAAAAGTCCTGCCAAGCAGCCGGCCCTGATCAGGGCCACTCGGTTTGGAGAACTGGCAACTGACAGTCACGCTGCATTTCTTCCTGGCTATAGTTTCCCTTTAACCTCCAGAGAATTGTGTTCTGAACTACTCTTTAATCCAGATCTAATCCATGGACTTAATCTCTCTCCTAATACCGCTGGGCATCATATGGTACTGATCAAACTTTTCTCGGGTTAGTCTGACACATCTGTAACACTGATCTCTTCAGTTCTACCAAACTGATCATCTTGTCTTGGCCACCAATCCAGGAAACTGTAGACTGTAGAATATTTTAGCACTATAGGGGGACACAGGAAGTTATTGCATGCCAATGCCACTGTTTTTTTGGCAAGGTTTATTTTAACATCTGATTTAACATCACTAAAGCAAATATGCATTTTATATATGTTTTGCAACTGTTTAGTGTAGCTTCCAGGTTTCCAATCACATATTTGTATCACTCACTGGACCAGTTTCATCGCATTGAATCTCAAATGCTGCTCTGGTCATTCTGAAATTCTGGAGTCAAAACATGAGATGAGAAGTACATACAAATATATATATATATATATATATATATATATATATATATATATATATGTATATGTGTATGTATATATATATAAAGAGGACAGTAATGGAGTACATTTACTTGAGTACTAACCTTAAGTACAATTTTGAGGGATCTGTACTTTACTCGAGTATCATTTTTGGGGAGTACTCATGTCTTTACTCAAGTACATTTGAGAGGCAAATATTGTACTCTTTACGCCACTACAATTCTATCCATAACCGTGAGTACCCGTTACTACTTCTTAAAAAAAAAAATGAAAAAAGAAAAATCTCAGAAACCCTCAATTTGTTGTTTCCCTCTCAAACGTGATTGGATTGTTCAAGTGCCACTGATTGGGACAGCCTATCAGCAATCACCTTAAGCTTTCCGCCAAAGTCAACTCCATGGTCAGATTTAGATAAGAGACGAAACCATGGATGAAACAATGGATGAGGACGCTGCAGGTCCAATCCGTGGCCCCACCTCGCCAGACTATTTCAATTTTCAGATTTTTTTTCTTTTTAAATCTTCTTAAATGTTAGATAAAGAAACATGGTAAAAAGATGAATATGACTTGATTTTACTTTCAATACCTTTTACATTCTCCAAGGAATTAACATTAACTTTTTCATAACTCCATGTAGGACGTTTCTGTACATAAATTTAAGCCCTGTGGCAGTAGTAATGCAATATTTAGAAAATATACTCTTGATACTCAAGTTCTTTTAAAAACAAGTACTTCAGTACTTTTACTTAAGTAGACATATGACTGTGGTACTTTTACTTGTAGTTGAGTAAAATTTAGCAAGGGGTATCTGTACTTTAAGTAATAGAGCTGTGTCCTCTGTCTGCCTTTGCAGTATATAAAATGCTACATATATACTAACATTCAAAGGTTTAGGGTCAGTAATATTTTAATAAGAAAATATGAACACTTTTATTTACCAAGGACGCATTAAATTGATCAAAACTGAAAGTAAATTAACATTGGTAACAATAAAATCTCTCAAATAAACAGAGATCTTTTGAAATGTATATTCATCAAAGAATACTGGAAAAAAAAAACGTTTCCACCAAAACATTAAGCAAAACTCTCAACATTTAAAAATAATGAGAAATGTTTAATGAGCACCAAATCAATATAAAGAAAGAAGGATCATGTGAGAAGGATCTGGAGTAATGATGCTGAAAATGTGCCATCACTTGAATAAATTCAATTTTAAAATATATTGAAAGAAACAGATAACAGTTGTTTTAAACGGTAATAATATCTCACAACATTACTATAATTTTACTTTATTTTTGATCAAATAAATGTAGCTTTGTCAAGCCTTAGAATCTTCAATCAAAAACATTGTTAAAAAAATCTTACTGACCCTAAACTTTTGAACAGTGATAATAATATATAGTTATTTTTTTTTAAATATGAATATATATATATATATATATATATATATATATATATATATATATATAGAGAGAGAGAGAGAGAGAGAGAGAGAGAGAGAGAGAGAGAGAGAGAGAGAGAGAGAGAGAGAGAGAGAGAGAGAGAGAGAGAGAGAGAGAGAGCATAGAAAAAGTGCAAGTGCCCTACATGTACACCCTTCTCAATCAAAGACCCTGCCCCTCATAAGTGTTTCACGCATAACTTTTGAGTCAACACGACAAAAAGCTCACCAGTTTTATCTGAATTACAGAGCAACGTCTCCTTCTCGGCTCTCAGTCCAGGACTTGGCCCGTGCTTCATCCATGTTGCTATGGTAAACTGATCTGTCAAGTTCTGTGGCACAACCCACTCGGGGATATTGGCCGCCTGTCGCCCATCAAATCTAAAGATGAGGTCGCTGTCTCGGCCGCTGTCTGTCAGCAAAGAAGCCGTCCAATTGGTGGACGTGCTGGGGGCCGGGAGAAGGTCTGTGCTGCCCGAGGCTGCTCCTGTGGAGATAAAAGCACAAAGGTTAGTTTAGGAGACTGAGATGCAGCAATGAAAAATTACAAGCTGTCTGTCACAAATAGTTAAAATCATGTTAGTTGCCCTGGCATTCAAATATACTGTGCATACAGCACACTTCAAATCAAATTAGAGATGAAAAGCAAATAACATTTGGTTCCGAGACCCACATTCAACCCTGACTGAAATGTCATTTCTGAAAGCAATCGTCTCATTATAAAATGCATTGCTCGTGGCCTAGCAACACTCTGACACGTTAAGCTAAGGTGTGCTAATGCGGGTTTTAAAAGGGTTCGAGTTTGGCTCCATCATTACTTGGGATGCATATGTTATAAATATGTGCCAATAATGAGAGAATTAAAATGTTTGAATGAACTCTCCCTTTAAAAACATCTGAGCGTCTGAGATATAACTAATTGTGGGCACACTCGCTTTGAGGACAGGTCTAGTACAGATGCCCTAAATATGCAAGAGCAGTGCCACCAATCAATCTTTGATTAGCCTCCTGTCTTCCTCCCTCCTGCCCACGCTCACTCATGCCTCTCTCTACATGTTTTATTTGGGATTACAGGAGGTTATTGAATCTTTTCTCCTCACTGAGGGGTGACAGGACGGCCAGCACAGAGGGACAGAATGAGCAATGAGCCTCGCCGATGTTCTCATTCCACAGCTCCACATCACTCTTTTCGCCACAGGCCCAAAGAGAGACAGACACGAGAGAGAATGTGGCAGCGCCGCTGCTTTTAAGCTATGCAGTATTTATTTCTTACCGATTCGATATTGGACGATAAATTCACCGCCAGTCTCCAGGTGAGCATCTGAGCTCTTCTGAGAGATTCCATTTCCAGAAATACCGTAAAGGTACAGGTCAATGATTGCATTACGCAAGCAATGTCTAGCACTACATGAGTCTCAGTGGTGGCTCAGGTTATCAAATGTCCAAGTCAATAAGAAGGTTGCACTAATGATTACACAAGTGGGACTTTTTAATTTCCATAATGCAGGTATCGGTCCCACTTTATATTAAGTGGCTTTAAGTACTATGTACTTACATTGAAAAATAAGTACAACGTATTATTGTGTTCAGGTTGTATTGTAAAACACTTTTGCTGCTATTGAGGTATGATACGGCTAAGGTTAGGGTCAGGTGTGGTGGTATGGGTAGGTTAAGGAGTGAGGAAAGGGTCAACTGTGTAATTACAAATGTAATTACATAAATTAATTACAGCTGTAATTACATGCTGGTATTTTTAAAATATAAGTACAATGTAAAAACATGTATGTACACAATAAGTCCATTGTATCAAATTATTAATTTCAATGTAAGTACATAGTACTTAAAGCCACTTAATATAAAGTGGGACCCAGGTATCTATGATTTGGATGTGCTTTTAAAAATATATAAGTATTACGTTGGGTTGGCAGCTTTGTTGTCTATTTCAGAAACACTTATGCCAGTTTTCAGACAATAAACATTAATTTCTGTTAACTGTATAGAGTGCTTGTGCAAAAGCAACTGCCACCAAAATGATGATTATTATTGAGAGACAGCCAAGACAGTAAAAAGATCAAGACACTTAATGCTTCACAAATCAGTGCCACAATCGGTTTCGACTTCATGATGTATCAGCCTCAAAGATTCTTTCATTAGATTAAAATGACTGATTTACTGAAGTACGTGAAAATTGTTTTATGATCCATTTACAGGTGTGTTGGACATGCAATATAAGGAATAAAATATTGAGATATGGTTAGGTGAATTGTAGGAATAATTCTGCCCACACCAATAATATGATAATTATTTTCATTATTATGACTCATGTTTGATAAATGACCAACATTAAAATTCAACACTGTTCTGTCTAGATAAATGAACTCTTTCCCCGGCATTGACAGAATTTTCTGTCATTTATGAGCCGACGCCGATGGAATTTTCTATTAGGCATATTCTGAAAGAGTACAGAATTTACTAGAATCAAAAAGACGTGTGAAGAAAAAGCAGAAATAAGTGAATCATCAATGTGAAAAAACGCGATCATCGACTTTAAACAGCATATAAACAGCTATGGGCCTGTGAAGCTTTGGGACTCAAACTACTCCATCTATGTTTTGATCGTCAATCTGAATCTAATACAGATTTAGTCTTTGACAAAAATATTGAGATGTGAGTTCAGATGTGTGTGGATAAGTGTATCATAATTGTAATGTGTGTGTGTGTGTGTATTTAGGAATGTACATATACATATGTGTATAGTAATTATTTGTAATGTATATGTATAGATATGTATATATCTATATTTATATATGTATATTGAGTTAGTATATATCGATTTTCTTTATTTATTTTTGCTCTAAATAAACTTCAATCAATCAATCAATCATATTCAAACAACAAAATATTCTGGGGGCCATTCAACTTTGTTAAAATGATCAATGAAGCTGGCACTGCCTGGCAACTTTTAACAAAAAACGCTGGCAGGGAAAGAGTTTACAAAAAACAATAAAAACAAAAATCAAATCAATTGTTGTGAAAGCTACAAATGAATCTGGGCATCAAAACATTGCAATCTACATTTTGAGCAGAGAATATTCATGCTGTGATTTTCTAAAATTAAACTGAACAGTGTGATTCAATTATTAATGCTTTTAAAGATTAATTTAGTTGATGGCAATGGTAATCATAAGTGTAAAAATAATGGAAATATGCATGCTCAATTAAATATTCATTATCCACTGTTACATGTTCAATATGAAACAAATTATACAACCTATAATACTGTGCATCCCTATTTCCTAGTTTCGAGCATTCCTGTAGTAAATTTGAAAGTTTATGAAATGTATTAAACTCATTAAAAGAGAACTCTGGCGCAAAATGAACATTTGGTCTAATAAAACAGCGGTACCTAGTCAATCGTTCTCTGAGATTTGTTTTCATGATAATCGAATGTATAGAGTTTTATCTCTAAAAACTGTTTAACGTAATGCTAGTACAATTTACTAGGTAAAAAGAAATTGCTAGTTTATACCACTAACGAGGCTCAAAATAGCCCCACACTAACAGCAACATAATGAGGTTTCATACAGTACATGCAAAACAAAGCATTGAGAACTTTGTAAGTGTACAGACCGTTTAATAAGAAGATACTTTATAAAGACAGTTCACTTCATGTAAACAGACAGGAGCCATCTTAGAAAATAATCTCGATAAGTCAAACCACGAACGCCGTTCATACATTTCAGAAGTTCGCTTTGACTTGTCGTGACTGTTATCCAAGATGGCTCCTGTCTGTTTACATGAAGTGAACTGTCTTATAAAGTATCATCTTATTAAACGGTCTGTACACTTACAGTTACACTTATGATTGACTAGGTTCATTTTGCGCCGAGTTCTCCTTTAAGCTCATCAACCAAAGTTAAGTCAGTCCTGGATTGACTGGTATTTGATTTGTGCTAAAGTTGGCCGTACCACAGAGCTTCTGAAGAGACTTCTCAGAGTAGGTCTCTCTGTCACAGCCCTTTCCAATATGGCTGGTCTGTAGCTCCACCATAGCTCGCACTGAAGATAAAGGGCCCTCACAGGTCTCCAGGTGCATCTTGGAAAGAGCTGCCTGCTGCCTGTTCCAGGTTCATAATCCACACGCTTGTTCCAACCTGCGAGGAAAACACCATTTGAGAATGTTAGCCATTAGAGAACTGAAGAGTTACAGATGTAAAATATGTGTAAGTATAAATATAAATGGTATATGGAAATAATGGGTGGTTGTTTTCTACAGGTACTATAGACCTTTCTGATTCAAACAGCCAACAATTAGGCTAATAAACCATATTATTTCATTTATTTATGCATTTTTAAACTACATTATTTGGTTAATTATGTATTGCTTAGTAATAATAACAACAATAATGATTAGTAGTAATAGTAGTAGTACACAATCATTTAAAATACTCAATATTTAAGTTGTTTTTTTCTGTTCCTGCATTTATTATTAATAACACAACTTATTCACATCATGTTTCAACACCCTTTCAGTTAAAACCACTGTGACACACATCTATTTGCTTTCATACCCGTTGTGCTGTTGCTACAGCATCTGTGGTCGTCGCATATCTGATTTTTACATCTGAGCTGAATCCCTTTTATATGTTTCAGAACAAACATAGAGAGGTAAAACCAATTGTGATAAAAGCCATGGTTAAAAGCAAAGCAAGGTCAAAGGAAAAAAATATCCACGATGAATTATTTTCTTTCTTTGACACGTTTTCCTCCTGGTCAAGGCTGACACGTCACCATGTGCTTTAATATGTGTTCATGCATGTTACATTGCTCTGTCTTGAGCTTTTTATAAAACATGAAGCTCAGAGTAAGAATAACCAAAAAGATAAAACATCTCCCTCTACTTAGCTGGCCTTTATGCACTCTCTCTCTGTATAATTCAGAGAACCAAGTGCTTTGTATTCACTTCAGCAGAGAGATATTCCCTCAGCCCGTTTCCCTAACTGAATATCTTATTACATTATTCATTGGCACTACTGTGGATAAAACGGGTGACAGTACAGTACCACAGGTGTCAGTTTCTACCTCTTTTTGAGGGAAAGGTCTTAAAAAAGTTCCTCATGAACATCCTGAGGTAGCCGTTCCGCCTACAGATAAGCGGAGCAGAAAGGCTTTATAACTCAACCAAACAAACTTTTCATGAAAAACAACTAAAGGGAATCTAAAACACTGGCTTTTAATCCAGCATCACAAGGGAAGCATGTACAACAGAACTGTGAAACACAGTGCTTTCGGAAGCATGGAATCAAAACAACGTTGTGTGTACTCTGTGTAATGACTCATCTACTCCCTGGAGAGTGAATAATTCCCTTGATTATCCAAACACACCAAAGCCAGAGGCCAGACTCATTCTGTTCAGAGAAGGACCATTTCAGGACCCCAGGGTGAGAATTAACATTAACTGCGGCATTAAACATTCATTGCTTATTCACAAATGCCACAGACACCAAGAAGTCATGGCAGAACAGCAGAGGGACTGAATATTACCAATGGAATTGCTGGATAACTCATGGAAAAAAATAGGGGGGGGGGGGATCTAATTGGAAAATGTGGAGTGTCACAGGAAAATATTAGAGAGTGGAAAAAAGATCAGGATATGATACTGGTCAGATTTAAACCCCTCCAAAAGCCTACTTTTACTTCAAACTCACTAAATCCGAGCCGCAGCCCATTCAGAAATGCTCGTCTCTGGGTAGAAACCTATTCATAGGAGCCTGATTAAAATGTTAATTAAACGAAGACTGAAGATGGACTTAGAGTATTTACATATATATATATATATATATATATATATATGTGTGTGTGTGTGTGTGTGTGTGTGTGTGTGTGTCTTACAATTGCTATATATGTCAGAGGTCGCACGCCTCTGGGAGCAACTAGGGGTTAACTGTCTTGCTAAGGGACACATTGGTGTTCTCACAGTGGATTCGAACCCAGGTCCCTCACACCAAAGGCATGTGTCTCTATCCACTGTCTGCGTCATCACCATCCCACAACGTTATTTTCCTAGTAGATAAAATGTCATTAAAATGTCGAAATATTGATCCATAATATTTTTTTTTTCCTCAGAAAACACCATGTACACTGCGTGCGCAGATGGTAGACCTGATTGGCAGTGCCAGTTTTCTATGACTTCTGCACTCAATGAGAGATCTGTCACTCTCAGTAGATGGCTCAGCAAGATGGACGGAGAGATGGAGAGATCAGTGTTGACAGACGGGATTTGACCAGAGACAAAGAATGGCTTCCCAATTACATGCTTATGCAAGCAGGAAGCGTTACAACCAGAAATCCTCGCCCTTCACCTCTGCGGTGCCTGTCACTGATTCGTCACTGAGTCCTCACTTCCACCTCACTTATTATGAATCAAACTGCAGAACACAAGCCATGCAATCTCTCTGCCAATGACTGCTTATTCTCTGGGCGTAGGAGCCTGCCAGCGACTGTCAACGCTTCTTAAGGCCCTATTATGCTTTAGATGATGCCTTCACCTGAGAAACAGTACCGGCCCTGGGACAAACCAAGAGTGCTTGAGGAGAGAGAAAAATGCTTTAACATGCCAATCAAACTACTTTAATCTGAGAAGTGTTCTTACCATTTCAAAAGTTTGAGGTCGGTAAGAAACAAAAAGAAATCTCTTCTTCTACAGTAAAAATAAAAGTTGAGTATTAATTGAGTGTCAGTGTTACTACAGTCAAGTATGCTAATTGTAGCAATTACAAATACATCTCCTTTTTTCTACAGACATGCTATAACTACTTTTTAAAAAGCTTTGGCAATATTGCAAATATGAACAATCATGGCAATAAAGCATTGCTGACTCTAAACACTGAGTAGGTATGACAGGAATGATTTGAAAGTTCTTGTGAACACAAACTTTGTGGCTTTGCGCACAAGAAAACCGAATTACCCCGAGTCAAACAGACATGCTTGGTGAACTGTATCACTGCCAAAACCCGCAACATGAAAACTGTATTGCAAAGGGTTGAGGATTTACAAGCTTTGTGGCTAATACGCTCAAGTCTGGCATTTTGTGAATAAGTGGAATAAGTCTCTTCTTGGCATAGAGAGCGGCGTTCCTCTCTCCAGGTAATAACTCATCTAAATCCATGTCACCTCACACCAAATTCTCTTTACAAACAGATAACAAACACACTTCCGATAATTGGTTCAATCAGGATACTGTTCTCAGAACAGTTTCCCACTTTCTGTGTTGTCACCTTGACAAGTGTGATGAAAGAAAGATGTGATGAGATGTGTGACAACTCCTGGGATTAAAGTTTGAATGACAAAATTGTCTCCAATTAAAAGACTTTTGTTAGACAGATCATACTGTGTCTTAAAGGGATAGTCCATCAGAAGAAAAATAAACACAATTCTAGGATCATTTACTCACCTTCAAACCCTGATTTTCAGTTGATGGAACAAAATGGGAAAATAATATTTTTCATGCTGCTTTTCCATACAATGATAAATATGAATGCATTTAAATAAATTTCAATAAATTTACATATATACATAAACACACACACACGCATACAGTACATAGGGCAGAGTAAATATGTCTTAACATCTCTTCAGTTGCGTTTTGTAAGATAGAAATAGTCATACAGGTTTGGAATGACATTAGGTTGGGTAAATAATGAGTAAACCTTTTATGAAAGGTCTTGAATGATTTAAAATCTGACACTGTAGCTGCGGAATGATTGACAAAGTTTGACTTTTGTCTAGATTGAATTAGTTACATTGTTTCCTTTATAGGAAGGACTTGGGTTTGACTAACTCCTCCAGGCAGAGGAGAGAAAGAAATCTCCCGTCTTTTTTCATGCTCGAAAAACAATTTTAGATGACAGTGATTAGGCGTCTGTCTCTCCAGCCCCTGACATCCACTTCTTAATTGCTCAACTGATGCCTGCATTGAATTCATCTGCAGACATTTTCCATACCTCAATCGATGTGTGAAAAAAGGTAAACTGTGAAAAATGCTGCCTCTGTCTTTTTCTCTGATTTAATGATGTTGTATTTATTGCCCACTGACTGTTTAGAACAAATCCATTACCACAGCATATGTAAAAGGTATTGTCTTTTTGTTGTGATATTAAAGCAATAATGGGTTCTTTCCGAGAGGTCAGTGTGAGTGTCTGTGGACAAACTGTAGGCTGAAGCTGCTGTTCAGTCCCTGTGGGAAGAAGGACTCCGCAGATATCGATCTGTCTAGTTAAGACCACTAACAGTGTATGCCACAGACGAGAGGTGAACAGAACAAGGGATCACTGAGGTCAGTGAGAACAGACTACTCCGCTGAGTCACAATACTGACCATTTTGTGGATAGAGGATGAGGGAGGATTTAAGGCAGAGACCGAAAGGCAAGTCTGCAATTTAAGTTATTACACACAGAAAATCTTAACATCCACCTAAATTACTTTTAGCATGTTCATAAGAGAAGTAGTAATGTCTAATATTTGAACAAATCGTTTGTCAGATCTTTTACATGAATCAGGTCAACTCTCCAAGTCTCTCTTCAAGTCAATTTTATTGTTACTTAAAAGGATGTTTCACTCACTTAAACCTAAACTCACAACTTAAATTCAGTGGGGTCCAATATTTTGGACTATAATTTGAGACTATAACGTTCGCGCGCGCAAATGCAGCAGGACCCAGGTCAGATGTGATGTGGAGCCTCTAGCTCAACTATGTATTGAAAATGTCTGCCTTATCATCCATAATTCAGTTTACAATTGTAAGTCATAATTATAATAAAATTACCTTTACACCACTATGTGGCCTTTTTACCATTACAGTGTACATGATTCCATGGCATATTTAATTTACTGTTTGAGTATGGTGCCAATTTTATTGTTACCACCAAATTTTTTACATATTCTTAAAGATATCTTTAAGTCTGGTTTGAGACTCAACCTTAGGTTATCCAACCTCTTTGGTCTCGGTCTTGACTCGGACTCGACTCTCTTTGGTCTCTGGTCTCAACCTGGACTTCGACTCGCTTTGGACTCTCATCTCGACTTCGGACTCAACTCTCTTGGTCTCGTGTCTCGACTCCGACTCGAACCCGCTATGGTCTCTGGTCTTGACCTGGACTCAACTCTTTGGTCTCTGGTTTCAAGCTCGGACTCGACTCTCTTTGGTCTCTGGTTTCAACTCGACTCGACCCTGTTTGGTCTCGAGTCTCAACTCGGACTCAACTTCTTTGGTCTCGGTCTCGACTCTAGACTGGACTCTCTTTGGTCTCGGTCTTGGCTCGGACTCGACACTCTTTGGTCTCTGGTCTTGACCTTGGACTAGACTTCTCTCAACCTGGACTCGACTCTCTTTGGTCTCTGGTCTTGACCTGGACTGAGACTCTCTCGAACCTGGACTCAGACTCTCTTTGGAAGCTCTGGTCTCCAACTTCGGACTCATCTCTCTTTGGTCTCTGGTCTTGACCTGGACTCAACTCTCTTTGGTCTCTGGTTTAGAACTTCGGACTCGACTCTCTTTGGTCTCTGGTTTCAACTTCGGACTCAACCCTCTTTGGTCTTGGTCCTAGAACTCGACTCTCTATGGCCCTTTTAAATTCTGTAGATGAAGAACATTAAGGTTTGGAATGGCATGAAGGTGTATAAATAATGATAGAATTTAAATGTTTGGGTGAACTAATTCAAAATCAATCACTAAACTAAAAAAGCAGAGCTGTGAATCGACAGGGACTCAAAATTTACTCAAAAAACCCCTACTATTTAGGCACTTGTTAAAAATATAAATGCAATTATTTGATTTCCAAAAGACCTTCAACATATCGAAAACTATTTCTAAAGGGCATTTGAGATACTGCGACAAAAGATAAAAACGTTACCTAGATGTGGCCTTGAAAGACCTACAGAAAATCAATAATACGTGAGTGAAAGCTATTTTTTCTAGAATTCTCATTCATCTCAATAGTAGTTTAGTCAACTGCAACATGACCGTTTGAAATGTAAAAAAAAGTAAAGAAAAAAATAATAATAATGGACCCACAGAACTTTTTTGAGCCAGTTGCCGTGCCAATGCCAAACTATTTGGTGTTCATGAAAAAACTGATCAGGATACACAGCTAATTTGAATGGCGTAAGGAATAGGGCAACAGTAAAAGTTGAGGTAGCAATGTTTGGTTAGTAGTTGGTTGGTATCTGTACTGACCTTGCCAGCCAGGCTTGCACACTGGTTTGATGTCAATGTGAACCGGAACACTTTCCATCGCCCTCTTCTGACCACAATCGTAAGCAGTGACCATGATTTTGTAGTGCTGCTGTTTGTCATAGTTCAGCCGCTCTGTGTTCCTGATGTTGCCTAGAGAGAAAGAGAGAGAACAAAACAAGCTCATGATAAGTGAGAGAAATAAACCTTAAGAGAAGCAGTTTGTAATTGTTGCAGCCGCCAGACAGAGATACTGCAACAACATAAGATTTAAAATAAATAATTAAGCTCCCATACAATGACTCAGGCCAAATGTTTTCAATCACAAAAGTAATTTCAACAGTGTAAGTGTCCATGTTTCAGCAATTATGGATTATATTTGCAAGACTGTTTCCAGTGCTGCTAATTAGAATAAAGACAATTACATCTCAATTTCCATATTTTGCATTTCACAAGGCTTTATAATGGTGTATTATCGGCATTCGTGGCAAAATAAAATAACATAAGTGGGACATGTTTAGCAATATAACAAATGATGACTTCATTCTTTGAATATATTTACTCTGAACACAGCTAGAGACGTCAGTAACCACTCACACCTTTCTATTTTTCCATTAAAAAAAAACAACATATCGGATTTATTTCAAAATGTTGTTATTTCCATTCTTAACAAAATCATTCTAACTTTTTTTTTAAATGGATACTCTATATTCAGTGCCTGATTAGAAGTAACTACAAATCAATTTGCAGTGTACAGCACTCAAAAGTTTGAGTTCAGTGTGAAGTCTCCTATGCTCACCAAGACTGAATTTATTTGATCAAAAATACAGTAAAACAGTAAGGTTGTTAAATATTATTGCAATTTAACAATATAGCTGTAAGCAGCAAAATGATGACATTAGGTGGTGCTGTTATTAAAGAATGGTTTGGTCAATGAAAAATATTTCATTACTTTTTGTTGGCATGGTTTGAAGATGGTCAGGACAGTTTTTATGGAAATTGGACCAACAGTCTAAGGGGAGTTAGAAAAAGTTTTTTGTTTTTTGTCTCAAAACATTTGAGTACGTTCAGGGCATGGTCTTTATGACCCATGCTGAGTTTCATAGTGACACCCAAATATGTTTAATATAGCATTTTTTTACAACAAAATTCAAAATGGCCACTGCCCAAACGGCTGAAATGGGAAAACTGGGTAACATTCGACTTGGTTTGCTGCACTGAATCGGATGAGTTTTATGAATTATGGGGAAACCAATCAGAAGTAATAATCAAAATATAAATGTTCATTTCTTCTGACCAATAGGTGGCACTGTGCCAAAAACCTGCAAGTTGCCTTTGGTCATTCTTGTGAAGTAAAGTACCAGCCTTCGCATCCACTGCCGTGCTCTTCACTAAATTTGGTCACTTTGTTATTCAAGAACATTTTGGTTTATCAAAAAAATGTGGATAACTTTTTGCCAACATGGTCTGAAGATGATCGAAGCAAATTTTGGTGAAAATCAGCAAGACAGAAAATGGAATGCTCTCAAATCAGCTTGATTGGAAGGGAAAAAATAACATTTTAGCATAAACATGAGTGCAACCCCAAATATGCTGTGGTTATTGATAAGACTGTTATTGATAAGAAATATTTTTGTTAAATCAATTTAATGCATCCTTGCTAAAAGTATATATATATATATATATATATATATATATATATATATATATATATATATATATATATATATATATATATATATTTATATATATTTATTCTTAATTAAAAATGAATGTTTTTAAAATATATCATATCACATAATTTTACAGATAAAAAATGGTCAAATCAACTTTTCTTTGTTTTTTATTGCTTATTTTGCTAACCAGTTAAAAAAAGCTCTTAATCAGATTCAAATCTTTAAGTTATGTTTCAAATGAGGCATTTAGCAAGAGAGACACGCACAAACTATAGTGCTGCTGAACAGTAAACAACAAACCCGTTGGTTATAGGCCTACGGGAAACTGACTCTGCTTCCACAAAGTAAGATGCACTTTCATTCCATCAGAGACATATGAAACATAATCAATCATCACTGACCCAGACCTCTGTACAGAAACAATGTACAGATCTGACATTGTTGTATGAGTCATTCTTTATCCGCTAAGAGCTAAAGGTACATTCTGACTTTCTAACCTCTGGCAGGAAGCCAAGCCATGCTCTAAAAGCTTTTTTAGTGATGAGTATTCTTCCTGCTTAACAGCTTAAGAGGTGTTGGTTGGAAAAAGTCAGCAAACCACTCAGACTGTACACTTGCAGAGCAAGGTTAAATGACCATAATGACATGGATCCTCGGGTTCTTATCATTTGAGTAATGAGTGCTTTTTGTCACAGGACTGATGTGTAGTAATTTAGCATTTAGCTCCCATAGTTGCTATAGGCATCAACAGGGTTGCTGTTTGGTCTATGGCGGCGAGTCTGAATGCACTCCGTGGTGACAGAGTTCAGATGAGGCTGAACTAGCAGATAGTGATTTGATGCTCTCCACACGTCCGTGGGCCTGTGGTTACTTCCACCTGCTGGCTGCATTTCAATGAGACCAGCCGTGCTGTCAAGGAGACAGCAATGAGGAATAGAGGTCAGTCGCTCTGGGCTCCCAGACCGAGTCTGCACCAATCCTCAGAGCCAGAAAGCTAAAGTGTGTCTTGAAAACCCCTCAAAGCCTTTTCCTTCAACAAACACAGGTATGTGGGAGTAAGCAGGAGGTGTGTGTGTGTGGTGGATAGAGCTGATTACAGCAGCTAATGTCAGGTGACATGATTAAGAGCAGGGAGTTTAAAAGGAACAGTTCTCCTCCAGTGAGTTACTCAATGGGCCTCTGTCTGTGCTGCACAGATAAAAACCAGGAGTACAAAAACAGAAAATAAGACAAGGAGGGTGAGCAAGCATGTGAGATCCTCAACTTGCCTTTGTTCCTACAAAATGTAGCTCAAGCCAGGGGCATTGTGAACCTTTTTTTAAGGGGCACCATTGGCTGTCCTTGCTCACTTGGTGGAGAAACTGGGGAAAAAATTGTCATTCAATGATTGCCAGGTTTAAATGTTATATTTTAAGGGGGGGGGGGGGACTGTGATTTCACTTTTTCATTTTAAATAGTGTGTAATGTTGCTGTTGGTGCATGAAACAGTATCTGCAAAGTTGCAGCGCTGAAAGTTCAATGTAAGCAGAGATATCGTCTTTTAAAAATCAGGAAGTATAGTTGCCTACAAAAACGACTCGATTGGGACTACAGCTGGGTTATGGTACGTCACTAACCTACACATTTGCATCAACCACTCCTTCCGGAATATGCAGGAAAGGGCATGATCATATTTCAGCAGTTTTATATTGTTCACGCAGCTGTCAGGTCTTCTGTGTTTGAACTTCCCACGGACACTGTACTTCGTCAACAATGGATACAATTTATGTTTGATTATGTTCCTGAAAGTGACAATCGTAATCTAGCTCTCTGTGCTGCGCATTTTACGGAAGACAGCTTCCAGAATCTCCACGAGTTCAACACCGGATTCAACGAGAAACTGTTACTAAACATGTAGCAGTTCCAACTTTAAAACCAGAGGCAGCAGTTGTTGGGACACAACCTGTAAGTAGGCTAAGACTTAATCAATTTAAATGTATTTGCATGTATAATTCCAGACGTAGCCTTGTGTTTTATTATTTTCAAATGCCAGCGCTGGCTTTATAGGCTACTGGTTATGCTATTTTGTGTCAACGACAAACGCGTACAAACATTATGGACCTGAATTTTGTATAAGTACTAATGTTGTAAATGTATTTTTCATGTAAATATGTTTTATGACATTATTTTCGATTTGATCAAGAATGTAAACTTGCCAATGCTGTTTGTGTTTAACATTAGTAGCCAGTCAGTTGCTATTGTTGCCAGTCAGATGCTATTGTGTAAAACAAACGTGCATAAAGTTAAAACAATATAGCAAATTATCATTCAGAAACCTTTAGTAAGAGCCGTGTGTGGTGAGGTTCTGTTTGACTCTCTTCATCGCGGCTTTCTCGGTCTGATTCTGCCTCAAACTGAACTGCAGTTCAACACCATTATTTACATCTGGACCGGAGCCTGCGTTTCCCTGTAAAGGTAATGGGCGTTAACCTTCCGGACAATGTGAGCGACAGTTTAGCCAATCACAACACATCGGGCCAAACTAACCAATCTGAGCCCACTGTTTCTAAGGGAGTAGTTTCATAGAATCAGGAAGTGAACCACTCGTTCAGGGACAGAGGAGAGACGCGGCAGACAATAAAGGTGAAGTTTATGAAAAATAAGACTTACAAAAAAGAAAAACCACGAATACATGTTATATTGCACCCCATAAACACAATCATGTGAAGAAAAAAGCAGTCAACCCCCCCTTTAATATATAGAATGACTTTTTTTTAATTAATGTATTCAAATAAAATTCATAAAACATGCAAAATTGCTGCTGAACTTGGTAGACACATATCTCATCATACATTTTGTTGAATGAAAAGGAGGATACATTTACATTTATACATTTATAAAGTAGGATACACATGAACATTTTGTTAAAATAAAAACAGAGCAGCATAAATGGAGGGTCAGTATACTGACATTCTTCTGTGGAACAAAGTCGTGAGGGTAGATGACAGGATTTCCAGTTAAAAGGAAATAATATGCTGCATGTACAATTAAATTGGACTGATTGAGACAATTCTAGACAAGCTGAATTCTGCCTCAATGTTCCACACTTTTCTTTATCTACAATAAACCACGCACCATAATCATCAGACCGTTTTTTTCTGAAAGTTTGCATTCAAAATCATAGGGGTGTGTGCCTCAGTCTGGAATAGGCATGACACTTGTGATTGAAACTTTAAGCATATGCCTCAGCGTGTTTTCATTTCTGTTCTAACAGAGTAAAAGCATAAAGAACAAAGAAAACTCATTTAATGGCTTCCAGCAGAATTTTAGTGCTGCCGATGGTATAAATTACCATATCCGATATCCCTTTCTCTTTCACACTTATTTGTCTTATTCCTACTCTTATGTTTTTTCTTATATATTTTTTATTTCTTCTCTTGCTCTTCATATCTATCGGTCTCCTTTTTCTCTCATCGAATTCCATTCAGAAAGTGAGTATCAAATAAACATGTCTGTGCTTCTTTGCGTCTCGTTTCATTCCCATATTTATGAATCAATGTTAGGAACTATCCGCTGATAGTGCACAAAAACAAGAGTTTCGAAATCTCACAGAAGATCTTTAGTGAATCACCTGAAGTTTTATAATGTTTCATGAACACATACTCTAAATCCCTTCTACCCAACATCATTAGTGCATGTTTCTATACTCAAACTATTAATCTTTCTCTCTTTCTTTTCTCTCTCCTGATCTCATTTTCTTCGATTCTCTCCCTGCTCTTCCTTCTCCTCTCTCTGGACTGGAGAACACAATGCCAGTGGGCCTTTTGTATTTAATAACTCTCTCTGCCCTCTGATCCACAGTAAATAATGGAGCCAAAAGCCCTCAGAACAAAATCCACTCAGGCGGCCCATGCATCACTCAGCTCTCGCCTGGCACTAACCAAGCCCTGTCAATGCCAGTCGCACTACAGACGCTGGCAGGGCCCAAGGCGGAAAGAGGAAGTGAATGAGACAGGAGCTCCGAGATCGACTTGAGCCCATGAAAGAGACCGCAGCTCTTTGCGACAGCTGACACCCCACAAGAGAACATGAGAAGGAGGCAGACAACCAAAGCAGTGAGACGGCTATGTGATCTGTGGGCTAACGTCACTCCTCCACCTTCCGAGTCGCTTCTGACGTGCCCGAATGTGTCAAAGATTGGAGCTCTGAGGGTCCAGCTGGCCAATGAGCCGTTTAATTCACTCATGCATTCGACGATAAGCAAATAAGACATCAATTCTGCACCCGTGAATGACAAATACAGAAAATGAAAGCTGAAACAAATCAAATTCAATCATCTCCACCTAAGAGAGAAATTGCAGGTAAAGTAATCGCAGAAGTGAGAAAATGATTTGCATGTCTTTATCACTTTTATACTCTTCATGTAATGATAAAACAGTGAGAAATGCAAGTGGAAAATAGCCAGCCAAGCCAAAACAGAACTGGGGTGTAAATTGTACTTAGTTACTCGTGTATTTTGGAAATTTGTGAATATATGTACTCTATACCTTGATAGCATTCAAAAGTAACTAAAACAAACATAATTTTTACTTCTTAGTCTTTACTTAGAAGGTGAAAAATGATATACTGTATATTCCTAGACCTAAAGTTTGGTTTAACTATTCAAATAAAACAAATAATGGTGTAACCAGTGTTGGTGATATGGGAAATTTTATCAACACTCACAATGCAAAAGAAAATGACCTGTTAATGAGCGTTTAATTAGTCTTTTTTTACCACACCAGTAAAAAAGCTGCCAGATCAGTATAACAAAAATAAGATACAGTCTCTGAATCAATACAGTGCTGCTTATCTAATAAACGTATACATAATGTTGTTTTATATTTTAACTTAGAAGTAAAAGTAGACAATAATTCTTAATTGTAGAAGTGTAATCAAATATAAATGAATTCAAATTTATGACAGACTACTATTTAAAATATTTTTAAAATAAGTATCTTATTCTCACAAGGCATTTATTTTAAACAGTAAATGTTGTCCAATATTATTACAATTTAAAAGAATTGTTTTATATTTGAATATAATTATGTAATTTATTTCTTTGAAAGAAGTTTTATTTTAAGCCATTACTCCAGTCTTCACAGGATCCTTCAGAATCATTCTAATATGAGGATTTGGAGCTCAATAAACACGTAATTACATGTTAATATTTTTTTTGGAAAATGATACACTTTCATTCTTAGTATTGCTTAGTATACCTTAGTACTTTTGAAATAGAAAGTCCAAAATAAGTCTTTGTTTTAATTTTACAGCATGATCAATTCAATACATCCTTGCTGAAAATAAGGAATTCCTTAAATAATATCTGGCATTAAATAAGTGAAAATAATAAAAGGCCTCTACCAAAGTCTACCAAAACATTTAGTGAGGTTAGCAGCAGTGTTGGGAAAGTTCACTTTCTACATGAACTAGTTTAAAGTTCAGTTCACACATTTTAAAATGAACTATCTCAGTTCCTAGTTCACACTTCAAAAAATGAACTAGTTCAGAATTATTATTTTTTTCCATATGTTGCGAGCTTCTTTTTTAAATTTTTATTATTATTTTTTTTTTTAATCATTGCCCATTTACAACCACAGACAACAATTATTTTATCGATTTGCAAAGTTTGCACAGAAATGTACGATTTTTCCCATCCTCATCAGCCTTGTCATAAAAACATGTTTAAATGATCATACGACGCCTCCTCGCTCGCTGCTTTGTCGACGGTGGCTGCGGTGGACACTGGTGGCTGGTGTTGCCAGATTGGGTGTTTTTTCGTGACATATTAAGGCCTGTTTACGTGTGTTTTAACTGGGTTTTCGCCTAAAAGGCTCTATATAAATCTGGCATCCTATTGTACGAAGTTAAACTGAGAGAGCGTGCGTTCACAGACACCAGAATGAACGCGTTCACAGTAACGTTCTTCAGGCAGTAATTCAGTACGTTCAGTTCATGTTCGCCCAAAAAACAGGTACTTTCCTGTTATCCAGACCCCACAATGGTCTACCCTAACCCCGCCCTAAACCTACCCGTTACTGGGGTTAAGACCAATCAGGGACGATGGCCTAACCCTAACTCCGCCCCTAAACCTACCCGTCACTGGGGTTAAGACCAATCAGAGAAGACTAGTTCCGAAATGGTATATGGTGGGGTCCGGATAACAGGATAGTACCTGCTGTACATGAACTATTGTTCATTGAATGCGATCATGCACAACACTGGTTAGCAGTAATATTAAATTTCTTTAAATGGTTTAATTAAGGGCAAATAATACAAATATCAAGTATTTCTGGGAGAATACTTCTGCTTTACACAGTGTGCACACTTTGTACTTTTCACACGTCTTCTTATCTAAGACTTACCATTTCGATCAATAGCAAAAGGTGTCTCCTGTGTAACAATCTCATAGTTGCAGATTTGGCTGTACTGTGGAGAACAGTCCTGATCCCAGGCCTCCACCTGCAGGATGCTGTCATAGATCTTGCCCTCAGTCACAGTGGCATCGATACAACGGCTCCCTGAACACCGGCGAGAACTCATTTACATCATCCACCTGGATATGAACCACAGCTCTGCAACAGAAACAGGGGGAGGGACAGAGAACAATGAATCAGGGTGAGGAACAGAAGAGCTGTTAATTGTATAGATCAAATGTGCTAATAAAACTGAAACTGATATAACACCTCCAAATTTGTGCAAGTGAATTGTGAATAACTTTGCACGATAAAGAAATTAATGAAGACAGAAATTAATAAAGACAGAAATTATTCTCTAAAAACTGTAACTGAGACCACACATGGCCAGACTGATTGTTTAAATTGAATATGTGCATGTCCTCGGTTAATATAATCTGATTGTAAGTATTTTAAACATGTTTACTTGATAACAATTAGTATTGTGCAGTAGGTAGAATAGATGGCTTGATTAGCAGTTTCATCAAAATAAAATTACTCATCAAACATTAAGCTGTTGTTCATCAAGCTGTATTCTGCATATCTACATGAAACCAGATGAAGCTACGCCTGCAATATGTCTGCAGATATACAATCTGTATCTTGCTAAGTAATGCATTTCATTATGAACGAATCTGAACATTCACAATTAAAACATCTGGATATCTAAAATGTAGGTTGAGGGTGTAGGTTTAGATTTAACTGGGAAATGTTAAATGTTAAAAATAGTTTACCTGCATTTATGTTTATAGAGTATGCATAGGGCTGTCACAGCAGCAAAGTTTCAGCCTGTACCAATCCAGCTAACTATTTTGTGGTTTCTCTCTGTACCAATTTCATCACCAGAGCAAAAAACTGTTGAATTAAATACTTCAATTGTGTTCAGTTTTGTTTCGCCTTTTGGTTATCACTGTCAATCATTGCAGTTTCCAATTCAACAATGTATTTAAATATGGTTGTAAACCCAGAAACTCAGCATTAAAAAAAAAAACTAAGCTTGTACTCAGATTGAGAATAAACAGAAAGAAAGTAAGAGAAGAGCCCTCCTTTAATAATCACTAAAGGCTGGTAATCTCTGAATTGCAAGCTCACTGAATTCTGCAATCTCACGAAAACTCCTGTCGTAGAAAAAAAAAATGCTGTTTTAATTGTACAATGAATCTCTTTTTACAATGCACAATGTTTTCCCATGGTTATAATGTTTTCAACGGTGTTGAGCAGATTAGCACCTCTGATAGGCCATTGTGTTCATCGTAATATGATTGTGATTGGCTACAATGCTCAACGCTTATAAAAACATGCTGTAAATAGAAACCTTTCACAAACATGAACAAGTGCATGAAAGCTGTCTCTGGGGTACCAAATATACTTGGTACAACTGGTAAAAATGCTGGTACTATCAACTTTATTTTTTAGTACCTGGTATCAGTAGTATTGGTACATTTGACAACCCTACATCAACACATATATATATATAAAAAATCCCTTCAATTTCATTTAAAACATATTACAAAAATAAATGTATCTCATACCCCCACTTTCAAATCTTTTGCTTCAATGAAAGGTTAGAATTTTGCCAATTTTTTGAATGGAAGATCAAAAGGATAAACAATGCAGAATTATTTTTTACAGCCAGTTTTCATCATATTTACCAGGGGTGCCATTAATTTTGACCATGACTGCAGTACATACACCAAGCAATATTAGCTTTTTCTGCAAGACATCAAACCAAATCTAAAATGTATTAAGAACATGTCTGATACTTTCCCTTCCCAAATCATGATAATAACCAGCCTGAAAAAGACCTGAGAGAAAGTCGCATTGGGGTACAAAGAGCTCACATTAAATCTTAAAGAAGTCCAGCTCAGTGTCTGCTGTTAAGTCAAACTTGATGTGACCTTATTTGACAGAAACATAAAGTTGTGTATTGTTGTATGTCTTCCTAAATGGAGACATTAAGATAATGGGACCTGCATTTAGATTATCCCGCTGATATCCTGCACTCTGCAATCTCTCTTGCAAGCACACGTTCCAGCACACCCTTCTGTACCATGGTGTCAAGAGACATTCATCAGAATGGCCCAAGCTGTGAAATCAAAAGCACTTCTTCATCTCTCTCTCACAGCAGTAGGTGCCTGGAGCACGGCTCTCTCCTGCACTTCATCAGAGCTGTGTTCCAGCTGCAGTGATTTGCTATTGTAAGAGAGATTGTCGTGCACATACGGAGCTTCCGGCAACTTTGTAAACATCTTGATGGGTCATCAATGCAGGGCCAGCCAAGGTTAGGTGTGTAGTAATGTGTGCAAGTATGGGTGTGTGTATGTGTGTGCCTGTAGCCAACTTATTTCCTGGAGTGCCACCAGGGACAGAGAGAGAAAAAAAGAATGATGGAAGAGAAAGAGCGAGTGAAGGCTGGACGGTACACTGAAACTTCACTCTGATTTGAGATATAGGGTGAAGAGAGCACACTTTAAAGGCCCTTTCACACCAAGGTCAATAACTATAAAGATTTAATAATTATTCTAAATTTTATTAGACCTTATGTGCCAGATAAACAGCCGTTTTAGCACACAGACATTTTAGCATTTGTCTTTGATCTTTTCTTCAGTAGCTCTGTATATTTCTATGGCACGGCTGTTGACAAGTAATTAGCTGTGTAAAGTGGATTTACTTATTGTAGAGTTATAATGAGCATTGTAATGTTACAAGTGGATGTCATAACAAATGTCAGCAGACAGGGGAGATTTTAAAATGAGCGGTTTATTCATAAATACGTAATGCTGTGGAAATACAAACAGAACACAACTAGCACAGCACTGAAAAGGGGCGGGGCTACATTAGGGTCTATAGCTTCTTTTTTTCTTCCAGCTAGCTGCGGCCCCGACTTTGACTTTTGACAGTTACCCCTCTGGAACAACATGGAAAAACACAATCTTAGAATGCTCTGAAAGCTCGATAAAGAGATATACTTGTAAGTGAAATGGTTCCGCTCATGTGTTGCTGAATGGCTGCGTTTCGAGCAGCCCCCATCAGTTCATTTGTGTGTCATTGGGGGGGGGGGGGGTCACGTGAGCTTGAAGATGATTCAGCGTGCACATGTTTGAACAAAGGTTAAACGTCTTGAGGTAAAATTACCAAATTCGGCTAAATTCATCTCCTTTCCTGCGAGATGAACTAGGTTTGAAACTTAACAGAATACAAAAACTTTACACAAAAGAAGTTTGGAAGGGAGAGTGGACACACTGCTCACCTGGAAGAGTCTCTACACAACGGTTTTAAGATCATAATCGATTTTATAATCGAAAATTCGTATGTGTGTTTGTGAAGTATGGGTCATACTTCCAAAAAAAATAATCTGTGATTCTGAATGCCAGGCTCCACACCGGTGTGGTGATTGACAGCCTCACAGGCTCTTCAAACATTGTGTTATTTAATGCTGTGCCGTGTGGAGGGTGTTGAATTACAACTCATGTAAAGTTGATAATTCCGCGAATGACTGCAATTGCAGATTTCGAACAGAGATGGCGACAAAGAGGAAAAATGCCGGACTGCAACTATAAAGGCAACTCCAAAAGAAACCGATAATGGTCTAGGCTGGTTAACTCTGCACAGCAGGTGGTTTCCTCATGGCTCTTCCGCCTCAAAAGCTTCCACAAATGTGGTTAAGCTTCATTCTCCTTTTAACTTTGATAATGAGATGATGAATTAAACAAATAGATCATTTGCACAGCAGGACACCAGTCCCTTAATTCACACAGTCCATATCACAGTTGATTGCTCTTCTCGCTTGTAGACTACAGCTGAAGTAGTTTGTAGCTTTTATCCAAAATCCAAAATGCTAAATGCCAGTCCTTGAACCACTAGACCGAACTTTTCTAGGTGAGGGGCCACATCAAGAGTAAAACAATAATTATGGACTAGATACAGTGTCATCCACTTATATTGGCACCCTTGGTAAATATGAGCAAAAGCGGCTGTAAAAATAAATCTGTATTGTTTTTCCTTTAATCTTTCATTCAAAAAAATTTAAATTTTTTTTTAAAAAAAATCACAAAATGCACTTTGAAGTAAAACAATTGAAAGTGGGGAAAATCTCATTATGAAAATAATTGTTTTTCTATTGTTTACAATGATTGGCACCAAATCATTGCAACGTCCTTTTCCCAAGATAACAACACTGAGATTTTTCTGATAATTGCTGATGTGTTTGCAGAACACCTGACCAGAGATTAGAGAGACCAGAGACCCTTTCTTCATACAGAATCTCTAAAGATCCTTCAGATTCCCAGCTCCATGTTGGTGCTTCTCCTCTTCAGTTCACCCCAGTCATTTTCTGTAGGGTTCAGAGGGAACTGGGACAGAGCCAAGGCAGAAGCTTCATTTTGTTGTCAGGTACACGTTTTTGAGTTGATTTTGATTATCTTTTTGGATCGTTTTCCTGATTAAAGATCCAACCACAACCCATTATAAGATTTCTAGCAGAGGGGGTCATATTTATGCCTGGTTCAGATTACACTTTTTTTTTGTCTGTTGCGATAGTCACTGTGTCAGATCACGGCGAATTTTGAATACTGAAACTTGTCAGTCTCGGTGGACAAGACACAATGTCAGACTACACGTTGCTTCCTGACCCAGTCAATCGCATGCCGTCTTTAACGGCGCGTGATGTCATAAGAAAGCGAAACTAGTCACGAGTGACTTTCGGAAATGAACGTAAACAAACAATGGGATGAAGCGGTGAGTGTTGTATTGGCTGCCCTTTGTTCAGAAAATGAAGAAAAAAAAGAAAATCCGGACAATGGACACGTTCCTGGATTGCTCGGCATTGCCTTTTCAGCGTGAGAAATCACGGTGTGGCGTATGGACAGGTTGAATTCGTGTGTTCTCACCGGCCATCTGCGTGAGTTCTAGAACCCTGCTCCAAAGGACAGTATGGGCTGTCAATCATCCAAAGAGAACTTGAGGTAAACTATTGTTTTCTTATATATTTTTACTTTTAGTTTTAACGTTAGCACATAGTCTCTCTTTCGCTTCCAGTTTTTGAAAGTTGTGTACGGAAAAGTTGTGCTCCTATTGGTCAACCTCATAGATATGACAAAACAGTCGGTACGACCATTAAAAAAATATAAACATGCTAGTCTTTGTGTCATGATGTCGTGAAGCATCGCCAGCGACGTCGATTGTCACCCACTATGACACACTATACGGTAATACGATCGAATCTTGCATACCTGGCGACAGCTTCATCTGTCGTTTATGAATCCCCACGACACCTACGCTCAACGGCATTGTGCCAAATATCGGGCTAAAAGTTGTAATCTGAACCAGGCATTGATTTCTTCTATAAGTTGGTATTTGCAAGAATCCACAATACCATGTATCTGAGCGATGTCCAGGACCTCCAAAAAAACATAGGCCCACAACATTAATGATCCAGCAGTATACAACCCCAAATCAGAAAAATTTTGTGAAACTAGATTATGCTAGCCTGGATGCCAGCCCGAACTCCGCCCACAACAGTTTTTGGACGGAAGTTCGGTCTGGACTTGATCCATTGAGGAGTAATTATGATCTGGCAAGAAACGTTCGGGCCAATCAAATTGCCAGGGCGGGCTTTATACAATGATGGACATATCCATCTGCAAGTAATCATCACGTTATCGTTTCCCTCAGAGAGGACTGCAGCTGTCGCGTCTGTTGTGAAATAAATCGACAGTGCACATTCATTTTAATAGACAAACAGAGAACTGCAATCAAGGCATTTGTCGATCGGAAAGATATTTTGCCGTCCTTCCCACATGATTCGGGAAAAGTGTAACTTATCAGCTGGCTCCGATGGTCACTGAAGAAGATGGGACGTAATGAAAAGCGTGTGGTCGTTGTGGTTTTGCTTTGGTCGCACTCATGGAGAAGTAAGTAAAAAGAAGCAACACTCGTTATTTAACTTCTAAAATAAGTAAGTTTTGTAGTTGAAAACTGCGTTATGCAAAGGAGTTGACTTACTGCGTTGCTCTGATTGGTTGTAGGTCTACCGACTATCCAATTGCAGACATCCCAACCTGCAAGAATTCATTTCCGGGAGGTATATTTTGGTAACAGGATTCTAGGCGGGAGGGAAGGCTGGCTTTCGCGTTCAGCGAGGCACACTCGCATGCACAGGTGACGCGCAGCGCGCTATGTATGTTACGCGCGCAGTATGTCTCGCTCTAGATTCCGGGAGATAATTTGCGGCATCAGGGAGACGCTATCTAATATGCGGGAGACTCCCGGAACTTCCGGGAGACTTGGGATGTCTGCAAATTGAGTGCAGAGTTGTTGTTTTTTCCTGGTTCGGTTACGACACGCCTCATAATCAAAGCTTAATGGAGCGGTCTCAGACTCATATTCTCATTAGAATATGAGTATGACGAAGTCAGGCTAAGATTATTGCCCACACCGGAGAGTCTCTCTACTGACTTGTGACTCTTTTTCCAATTGGCTCCACTTGGGCTGGCTCCACAGTCATAAGCCTGGATGATGAAGGTGTACTCCTTCTGCTGTTCGCAGTCTATGGGGCCCCGGGCCCTCAGCACCCCTTCACCTCGATGTCCGATTCAACACCTCGGCCTCAAATGGAGCCTCCTGCCCATGAATCTTAACGCGCAGATCTCTCCTGGTAGAAACAACAGAGACACAGGAAGCAGAATGAGTGGCTGTGAGAACAAGTGAATAACTTTCTTTTCCTGCCTGCATCTCAACAAGCTATCATTGCTATAACTTTCACCCAGCAGGCCGGGCCCCCTACCCAACAGAAGTAATATAAAGGACACGGTGTGCCTTTAAAACTGAATCTATTCGTGCTGCGAGAGGAAGAATAACTGTCTGCTCTTGCAATTGCCTCATTTCAGAGCTGGAATCACATTGCGCAAGATAGCACTGTGCTCAAGTACAGTGTTTTCAACGTGGTAATGACTGCGTGTACCAACAGCCTCATTCTTGTTCTCAAGCGGCCCATCCCACTGGAGAAGAAATCATTACAATAAAATATATATTCACTACAGACAGAAAATAGTTTTAACAAAGCCATACTAATTACAATCAATCAGTTTCTTTCATATTGGCTATCTGTAATATACACTTCAATTTTAATTATTTTTCAACTAAGCTAATATGAAATCAATGCATACAATTTAATTTAAATGAAATGACCATTCATTAAAATTTGAAGTTCATGACCATGGTATGATACAATCACTGTACCATGTGGTACCCTTACAGAACATATTTATAAAGAATGCTCGTCTAATATTCATACTAATTAGAAACAGTCACTTTCTTTCCAATTTGCTATTCATAATATATACTTACAGTAATTCATTTTCAACTAGCTAGTGAAACCACCGTGACATAACCAAAACATCACTTTACCATGGTGTCTTTATTTTATGATAATACTATGGAATTTTTGTAAGATGTTGGTATTTTAATTGTGACTTTTGCTAAATGACTATGCATCAAAAGATTGTGACATGACTAATGCGAGGGCTGAACACTGACGTTAACTTGTGTCATTCATTTCCCAGGTGACATTGTTCACTTCAGTTTAAGTTTTGCTGTAGCCTTGGAAACAATTTCTTCTAGAAACTGCATTGTAGTCATCCACAGTGCAGTTCTGTCCATACAATCACAGATAATGTTGACACACAATCTGTTGACACCGCAATAATTCTGAGACCACAAGAAAGGACATTGTCTTGCCACTGTATCTGTTCATGGGTCCTTTCTGCAGCGCTTCTATCTGGCCATACAGGCTCTTTTAGGGATTTGGAAAATGACCACAAAAAAGCATCAGAACTCTGACCCTGAGACAGCTGATATCACTTAAACCCCGGCAGGTCTCTGGAGCAAACAGGAACGTGCGGTTATGCTGTGAGCTCAAGCCTGCTGCTGCGGACAGATAAGGCTAACTTTCTCTTTCCATTCCATTCTCTCTCCATTTCTTTTTTCATTATTTTCTCTTTTCTTCTTTTTAAGCAGATCTGATTCTCCGCTCAAAAATCTCCCTCCTCCCTCAGTGCTGAAATAACAATTTACCCTCCGCAGTCCCTGTTCCTGTAGAGACTTGCCGTTTAAATGTACCCTTTCTATTAGCCCCACGATGCTATATACAAATTAAACGTGTAGCACAATAGAGCAGGGCGGCTGCAGAAATAAAACATAAGCATGGTTTGCTTTTTTGATGAGAATTGTAACGCAAATGGGAAAGAACATTATATAAGAATACCAATGATCACAATGCATATACGCAAAAAAAATCCCTGGAAAAAGAAAAAAATATATAAAATTCCGCTTAGTACTTGGGAGTCACGGGTAAACCCATTTTCCGCTCCGTCTGCTGTTGCAAATGCATTTTCCAGATTCAATTGAAGAAAGGGCAAACGGGTCAAACCATGCAGCATAGGGAAGCAATGTGGATGTATATGTACAGAGTAATGATGGAGGGAAACCGTGAGCTAATTTCCATCATGTCTCCAAATGACAGCTTGAAAATGGCAGCATCTCCTCACGCTCTGCCAGAACAGAGGTCTGTAATCATGCGGCGAGCTCTACAGAGTTCAAAACTCTTTGGAGTTCCTCTTTGAAAGTGTTGAAGGAAGTATTAAATCGGCCGACAGATGTGCCATGTTTTTAATACCACCTCGCATCAGCTCTGGGAGTGTAAAGAAGGGAGTTCTGGGTAAGCCAATTTGAGACTAATGAATGAAATCATCCATGTAATATTTGTACTGCTTACTGCAGAAATTCATTTATAGTAGGCTGGTTTACAAGGAACATGAGCGGTAAACTCCAGAGACCTGGATGACCTCCATCTCGTAAACCAATTCATTTTCCTGTTTTGTTTTTGGAAAGAGTGCAAATTAGATGTGTTGAATAGGACGCAGCCAGAAATAGAGTTTTGGAGATCATAACGGTTTGAGTCATGCACCAGACGGCAGTTCCCCATTGTTGTTGGAGAGTGTTTTTTACCACAATGAGGCAACTAAAACAAAACTTGCAGGTGGTACAGATGCACAGTAAATTCCCTAGGTCAAAAATTGATTGAAGCATAAAGATTGATTATGTTTAGAGTGTCACGATCTCTCCAAATCCTCGATTCAGATTTATTCGTTTTCAGTTCTAGGCTACGGTTCGATTTGATTCACTATTTCTATATTTATTTGTTTTTATTGATGAAACCTGCCAATCAGGGTGCTCTCTGTCTTAAGGGGGTTGCACATCGGACGAGAAGCGCAGTGCCATGTCTTTAAAATTCGAACACATTATTCTCTGAGTGTACACACACCCGGCGCCAGCTATGGCTCAGGACCGTATTCAAAACCCTGCTGCGCCACAGAGCGCCATTTACATAGTTTTATATTAGATTTACATTTATTTGTCTCAAATCGTCGTTAATGTACATGGCTTCACCCTGTGCTGTTTTCACTCGGGTTAGCTAAACGCTAGCTAAATAAATACTATTGTATTATATGACATAGTTGCCTAGACAACGGATAACGTTACAACAAAATAACAGACTTAACGTGATACACTTTTACTTGACTAACATTCAAACATCAACTATTCTCAATCAACATAAAAAAAACTAATTATAATAATTCTGTCAATGGGTCTCCATGTATCATGCTATCTTTTTAATGGCTGTAGCTTAGTTAGAGGAGGTTGACCATAGACTCGCAGCACTTCAACACGCATGTTTTTCTCCGCTTAGCAAGTCGACGCATGCGTGGGCGTGGCAGTATCGACAGATTCCATTTTTAATTCGATTCAATTCCATTTTGAATTAATTTTCGATTCGATTTCAATGTAAAATCTAAATTGTGACACCCTTATATTATGTTATTAATCATGTAAACACATTGTCAGGCCTAATCACAATCTTAATTAAGAGCTCAAACTGTCTTTTTAACATTTCATGAAATCACTGCTAGCAACTTCTAAACCTTCACCTTTGAGAAGTTCAGATCAATACCCACAGTAAATTCGCTAAGTAAGTTCTATGTGAGTCTTGGTTTTGAAAGTTAGCCTTGTTAGTGTGTGTGAAAACAGACATCTGTTAAAATATCAACTCACAACATGCATTTGAAAGCTTTGCTCATCAACTTCAAGGTCAAACAAGACTAAGACATTGATCCACATGAAGAAACATATGACAATTTTGCACAAAGAAAATGTAATCGCTGAACGGTTGCCAAGTCTCTGCACTGTCGGATGCCAGATAGAAGGTGTTGCTTCTAGACTGCAGTCTCCAGGAAGAAGTAAACACATCAGCTTCACTGTTTTTTACTGCTGTTTTGTGTTGTTTATTGTATTTTGGTCTGATCCTTGTTCTGGATTTTCACACAAACTGCATTGCAATAATTTCCAAAAATGTAATTTGCGTGTCAGTAAACATGACAGTAAAACATGCAGCGAAGCGCCCGCACCCTCAGATCACTTGGACGTGTCTGTGGTCACGAGAGGTAAAAACGAATATAAATATGTTCGTTTTCACACACAAACCGCTCATCTCGTGTCTTAGGCCATCAATGTGTACTTACATTTATGAGTCATTAAATTGAAATAAAAAATGTAAACTACTCCGGGAACAAGACACCTACATCTTGGATGCCCTTGAGGTAAGCTAAAACATACAAAAAATATTTCAAAGTGAACTATCCCTTTAAGGTTAACCCAAAGCTCTCATTTATACATCTACAATCCCTTTCTTCTTACATATTCAATTAATGTCAACTTAAATGTTTCATATTCATTTTTTTACTTGTTTTGCAAAGTACTTATGTAACATTACATGTATAACAGGACACTAATTATTGCGAAATTAACCGCTTCAGAATTATACAATAGTACTCTAGTTTATGTACTTTGTGTACCAGTCACATCTGGGTTGTTCAAACCACAGGAAACTTCCCCTTCCAGGAGGAATTGGACTTGTACTTTCCAACATATTTCACAATCGTCTTGTGTTTTGGAACAACCCTGTTCAAGCCACAGCAAACTTTCAGGAGCACTTGGACTAGTACTTTCCGAACATATTGCACAATCGTCTTTGATATGTTTTTCTATCTATTTCTAGGTCGAGCTGAATGTGGGTCGGGGTTGATTAAAACCCTGTTCACACAAACCATCACCAGGCAAAGCCTTGATTCATCCAACCCTTAGCAGATACACTCGGCCGGCCCCATGTTCGCTTCTCTTTAATTACTTCTCTGGATTACATTCTTCGCTAATGACTTTCTCTATCCCACCCCCAACCCCCATTCATTATCTGTCCTCTCTTTCTATTAAACACACACATACAGAGACTGGCTCAATAATGCCTGTCATGCAGTGGGAGGTTGAGGTGCTGTTGAGAGCCACTCTTGCGTCCTTCACTCCTCTCCAACACAGTCCGTCCTCTTTCATCTCTCTCCAAGCTCTAAGTGTGCATATATCTGTGTCTGGATGGGGTAATGGTCCTATCAAGAGTGTGAAGAGAGCCTGAGGATGGACCAGTGCACATCAAATCATTAGTCATTTTTAGCGCTGGCATATCCATGTATTTAACATTGATTTACAGCACACGAGGCTCTTTGATCGAAATCCACTGACACGCACACCCAGAAAGATGAAGGCTAAAGTGCATAGAATGGAGTACTATATTTATCATTAGGCAGAGCCTGACATGATTGTTTTTTCACAGTTTTTAAGAAAGCCTCAAACACTTTCGTATGCTCTTTAGCTAGATTTAATAAAGCTAGACAACAAATGTGATGTGTTCACAGTGAGATAAGACAATTTCATTAAAGTGTGAAGATCTTTGTAATAATATGCAATATATAATAAGACCGTAATAATATTATATAAATGTTATTATGCTACAGGGCTGTTGAATAGGGGAGCGCGGGCACAACCTAACATGGGGTTAAATGTAACACAGACCTTTTACATAGTCAGTCAGGATCAAGCAGGTTGTCTTTCCGCTCTTCTTTCTCTGGCTGCCAGAAGACGGTCTTTTAATTGATTATATTTCGTAAAGATACTGGACAAAGAGTGTTTTGACACCATGCAAGTCAATTTTTTCATCATATATATTTTTTCAATTTCTGAGTTGGGTGTATACGTTTCCAAATCTAACTTTATATTGCCTTAATCACTGTCTTGTTGGCTCAAACATAGCACCGTTTTGAAACATGTGCAGCAATTCCTAGCAACTGTTAGCTAGGCTGAATATGTAACACACAGTGGAGTTAGTGGGCAAGCCGCCAAGTGTACAATGATAATCAAATGAAAACTGAGCCACACAACTTTCAGGTTTGAGTATACATTTAACTTTGTTGGAACTTTCACAAACAATGTTGGTAATCTTAGAAATGTTAAAAAATGTGTGTATTATGAATGATAACTTGTTTATTTATTAAAAATATGGCCTGTTTTTAATGCAATAAACCCTTTGAATTTTTATTTTAAGCTCATTTTTGTATTATTATTACTGTTAATTTTATTAATAATAACAATTGTACATACAGCTGCCACACACAAATCTAATTTAATTGTAATTACAATATTTTATAATTGTATATATTATTATTTATTGCAAAACTGTGCAGCCCTTTTCTATGTCTCTATCCATGATATTGATCCACAATAGAAGGATGATTGGATGAGGGATGGAAGTATGGATATCTGTCTATACAGATGCACAAACAATATCAAACTATACAAATAAAATAGTACTGAATTATGTGTGTTACACATGTACTGTATGAAAATGGTAGGTCCTGAAAAAAAAAACTTCATTTGAGTGACTTCAAATGAGTGTTCATTTGTAGCAGAGATGTGTATGTTGCTTGTGTAAAAAAAATAAAAAAATAATCTAACCTAATTATTTTTTTAATTAATTGAGCCAAAACCAAAATGCGTTAGGTTGTGCCCGCCCTCCCCTACCCTGAATCTACTTGATCATGACCTCATTACAGTTCTACATCACTTTGCCAAATGATTTTAGTTATTTCAACCATAAATACATATTCATGAAATATAATTAAATGTTGTTTATATATATATATATATATATATATATATATATATATATATATATATATATATATATATATATATATATATATATATATATATATATATATATATATATATATATATATGCGACATTCTAGCACCAGCTGTAGACAACAGAGTTGATGTTGGCAGATCCCTGCATGAAGAGAGTTGCAGTAGTCTAGTCTTGTAATAAAATAAAAGCATAAAATGTAATAAAAGCGATGACGAAGACCTCTAGATCTTTAAAAGTGAGAAGGGGTTTTATCTTTAGAAATTACTGTAAGCTGATAAAAGCTATTCTTTACTGTTACATGTGTGTCCTGTTTCCCCCTGTGCTTTGTGTAGTTGGTTCAGTCCTGTTTCCAGTTTTCCCGCTCCTCGTTTGTGTTCAGTCCCTTCACCTGTGCCTAGTTACTTTGCCCCAGCTGTGTCTAATTCTCCTAGTCTGTTCTAAGTTTATTTAAACCATGTGTTCTCCTGAATTCATCTTTCTTCTTGCAATTGTGTGGAGCAAATATTGTAATTTATTTATTTATTTTTCCATTAAGCTGGAGAATATTTAAAAAAAAGTTGGTCCACAAGTTAGCCAAACAGTGTGATATTTAGGCCACTAAATGTCAACACCCAAGCAAAGAACCTTGGTGTAATTTGATTTAGAGCTAAAATGATTTGGAGCTAAAACTTGATAAGTCAATGCCATAGTCAAAAGTTCATTTAATCAATTGTCTTTGAAGAGTCTTGCTCTGCATATCTGATCCTGTGACTTGTTAGAATGTTTTAAATCTATGTTGAAAACACACCTCTATGCTGTGGCACACAATTGCCCCTAAGTTTCAGGACACTGATCAGGGTTGTATATTGACCCAGTGTTTTGTGTCTAGAACTGTTTGTTGAGTGTTTGAGTACATTTTAGACATGAACAGCACCTTTGGTCAACTTGTGTTGTTTTAAAATGTTCTTAATACAGTAAATGTTTATTGTTGAGAGAGATTTGTAGTATTTTTGTATTTTTAATATACAAAGGCATTTATCCAATTTTAATTGTGGCTCAAGTGTCCAAATACATTTTGGAGCCTCAGAGGTCCAAAAAGAAAAGGACAGAGAGAAAAGCAGCCTTTGTCACATTAACTGTTCAATCCAATTCATACAGTATTACTGTAAGCTCTAGCAAAGGTCATTCAGCAGAGAATGTCATGTCATAGAGCGCATATGGCTGAACATTTGGGAGAGAGTGCTTGCTTTTGACATTCAGAGAAGAGTAGCCAATGAAATGTCCTGGCAAAACAAATCTTTCCAAGACAAGAAATGTCTTGGTGTAAAGCACTGACCTAATGTTTACGACAAAACAAATCCCAAAGGTGCCTTTTTTTAAAGCAACACTGGAGGATTCAGTGTACTAAAGGGTTTTTCATTATGTCAGTGGAACACATCAATGTATTCTTGAAGATAGCAAAGTCATCTGTTCGACCATTTGGCTAATAAACTACTCCCTATGTCTTTCTATGGTCTTTCTTTTTTTTTACTCCTGCCTCAATAATCAAGAGAACAAAACAGAGTGATATGAAGAAAATTCTAAATAATATTCCCTGAAAGGGATGTAATTATCTTAATTGATCTTGTAAAGTTCCACCATTATAATTAACATAGCAAGCTATGCTTTCAGAAACAAGTAAAACCTTTGCTCAGCCTCTAAATCACACCAAAGCTCAGAGAGGCACTAAATGGATAACACAGATTCCATGGTACTTTTGCAAGACTCTTTGGAAATGCAATTTCTAACTGCCAATGCTGTCCTCATTTTTTTATAGCTTAAAAGGGGGCACAGAATCAATCAATCGAACTTGCAGCTGCCCAACCAAGGACAAGTTTTATACCCATTGATTATGTTCCTTTTATATAGGTTATATAGGATAGAATCTTTAATTATCTTTCCTTAGTGCAATTTTCAGTTCTCTTCTAGTTGGGAAGTCAGGTCGACTCATATTGCTAAGACTGTGACATTTAACCCTTTCACATGCAAGTTTAAAACAATCTAGCTGAGTTTATTTAGAACTTATTATTATAAACCTTTATAATGATCTTGTTAGCTGATCAATAATGTTAGTTGCACCAATTCAGAGAATCGTATCTGTTGGATTTACAGCACGTCAATTCATACACTTCTCCTGAAATACATAAAAGCAAGTGGCCAGTGGGAGAAGTGAGAATTTTATAGTTACCCAATACCTACTGTATACAATTTGTGTCTGATATGAACAAAACACATTGTCAGTTTAAATAGTCTGTATGATGTACTGAACGTCTCTAACCACAATAGTGTAATAAGTACATGTCAAAGGGTTAAAAAGCAAGGTGGAATGCTAACTGTTCAAGCAATGATCCAATTTGATACATATGGAATGATTCTTATATTTCCAAAAATATGCACACATTGAACTTTCTTCAATAAGAGGTCACATTTGCGTCCTCAATCTTGCATGCTGCATATCTGTTGCAAAGGAGCCAGGATGGTTTTCACACCATATAAATATTATAATAGTCATCATAATCAATAATTGAAATCTGTAATGCCTTTACGCCCCTAAATGGGATGTTAGATTACTAACTTCTTGTTGGAATCAAACCAGCAACCATCTGGGGTCGCCAGCCCTGAGTTTTAACCCCTACGCCACATCGCCTCTGTATACTGACATTCAGAGCGCAATGAGAAGACCTTAAATTATGGTTCATCCAAAATGGAAGTTCTGTCATTGTTTACTCACCCTCAGTGACATTGTGCATGTCTCTCTTCTACAGAACACGAAGATTTCTGTAAAAAGCACCAGTGTTGAAATCAACAGAATGTTCATTTTTGGGCTGAATGTACAGTTCCCTGCTTTTCAGTCAACAACGGTAAATAGTGTGCAGAAAGTCAATGTGACACTGAATGTTCCATCTCCTCAGAAAGTGAGAGAAAGTGAGAGAAGGTGTTAAGATCGAGTAAGAAAGAAGTAGAGTGTATCAGCGGAGGAAGTACTGTACAGCGAGGTCCAGAGTGCTTATCTGCATTGATTTACAGTGTGTGAAGAGCAGAATGGGAGGCAGGAAGAGCAAAGACTATAAATGAGAGCTGTAGGCCTTCCCTTGGGCCATCAGTTCTGTTTGTTCTTTGCCTCCCATTCTACTATGGCCTCAGTTCTCTCCATTTAATTATTCAATAAGTAAAGCTGTAAGCCCAGGTGGACTGGAACCCCACCTCTCATTCTCTGCTTCACCAGCCTTAAGGCCACATGTGAACCTCCCAGCATGCAGTTCACTGCCATTCCTCTTGGCAGACCATGGTCACAGGTTAAAGGGATACTTAAGGATTTTGCATTAAGCTTTGTATTAGTACAAAACCTGTAGTATTTTCGAATTACCAATGCTTTCCACCCTCATATCCCCTTGAGACGAGAGATTTATGTATTTTTTTGTCTGGAAAAATCCTCAGATGATGCAAAATCGGATGTGGCACGTGTTAGCCAGTTTTGTGGAAGCTAAGCTAGCAGGCGCTTGTTCTGTGAGAAAGGGGAGTAGTAGGGGTTACCATCCTCTTTTCCTGGATATGTCCGGCTGTCGATGGCCATCGGATTCAGCTTTTACTTTCTGCAGTCACTATTTATTGTTTACATGCACACCTTTTGTTTCAATCTGAATTCATTCCAATTGGAGAATCTGTATGTAGTGTTTTCATAAATGCTAAACAAATGATCGAGTTGATGTGCGCTTTAACATTGCTAAGAAAATTTTCCGCTCCTCCGTCAAGAGATACGACACCAGTCCGAACTCACAGGTGTCGCTCGATTGGTAATCACCGCCACCAGCCTCGTGCATGTTCTCCCGCGCCCTGAGTCTTGTCCTGCTCGCCACAGTAAACATAATGAATGGCGTACTCTGAGAACGCAAAAGCCGAATTCCGGAAATTCTTGGGCGATCTTCGAAACACATTTTCAGGCAGACTTATCACAAAGACTCGACTAATAGCCTAGAGCCTGTTTTTTAACTCACTGTGCTCTGTTACCAGTAGGTGTGGCCTCCTAGGGCAGTGAAGCAAGTGCATTCTGGAGATTTTGTCTTTCATCCACCATACTGTAGCTGGCAAATCCTCAAATTATTACAAAGTGTAGATATAAAAAATAAATAAATAAAACAAAATCATTGAATCAAGTTACTTCTAGTAAAGTAGAATGTCAAAAGTGGACAAGACATTCGTGGAAACTACTAACACTAAACTTTTGAATGGTACATTCAGAGAACACATTTGAGATCTAGATGTTGCTACAAGATAAGTAGAATTACTTGCCTCTGTTTCTTGGATATCTCACCAGAAACAACACCATAAAGTCTAACTTTTTTTTTAAACAGAGGGACCATTGACTAAATGATACAATCAATCATTAGGCCTCCAAACTCTGACTGACTGAAAATTGGGTAACTCATTTTAGAATTGAGATGTTTAACTCCCACAGATGATAAAAAATGCTATTTGCTCATCCCTACGCCGCTCTATGACTGAACTGGTTTGAAAACGAGACACAGATAAATAGGTCTTTATTGACCCCTAAGGGGAGATAAATGCATGGGGTAAATATCATTTACTGAAACGTCAATGGCTCAGCTGGAAATTTCAGTCCTTATTTTCTAGAAGTAATTGGAAACAGGATGCTAGCTGCATTTACCCCACTATTAACTGCATTAAGGCTGAGCTGAAAGCCTCACACACATAATATGCTGAGTTTACGATATCATTCTATCCCAGATGTTTATGCTAAATGCTTGTCTTAACACAGTCACATGAACAAACGTTCTGGCTGCAGTATCAATAAATTTCTCTGTAATTTGTTTTTTTTAAGATTAAACTCCTGAGATATGCACATAAACAGTTAACGCTGGCATTGAAAGTCAAACTCTGAGCATAAAACAGCAAAAGTGCATTCGGTACAATAATCCCAAAACATGTTCTGCTTTGGTGACTCATGTTTACCTTTGTTTTTATTTTGTAGTGGATGAGTCTATTTAAAACGCTGTTACATCGTCCATTCTGGCTTCCCTACGACATTATCTTCCCAATGACAATACACTGACAATATGTTCCACTCGAAAGATCAAACAGCCATCGGTGTGTGCCAAGAACTGAGAGAGCCCTGCCAGCTATTGAAACAAGTCTATTTTAACCAGTCATCCTCATCTCAGCCAAAACACAACTTTCTCTTCATGGTATGTGCACTCTGCTAAAACCCATGCAAAACATTTGGGATTTTAATCTGTTTCTATGTATGTGGTTTTTGTTTTGTTTTCCAGCTACTAAAATATGGAGGTGGATGTTCTTCAAGCATGTCCACCAAGCTGACATGTTTCCATCTGGCTTTTCTATCCGGATAATAAAGGCTAATATTGACATCATTAGACATTTTACAGTCAGACAGTCAGTGCAGAAGATATTAAATTGGAACATCCAGAACTGTCATTTAACCTTCAGATATCGAATCATGGTACCTTTCTAGTGGATAGTAAAGTTCAGAAACAACAAGAAAACACCGAGAATCAGTGTTTTGATGGTCAGAAACAAAAGTCAGTGCCAGCAAACACCATGTGAGAATTTATAAATGCACAGATTACCCAGAAATTATGTTTTGTCATTATTTACACATCTTTATGTTGTTTATTTTGATGCACTGAATAGTAAAGTTTTAGCCTTTAACAATAATCCAATAATTATTTGCATGGTATGGCCAATTGCCAATAAAGGGATTAAATTAAATACAATTTTATAGTATTTTTCTTATAAATAAATTCTAAATAAATAAGAAGAAGCTAAAACCAATTGTTTTAAATGATAGTGAATTAAGCATCACAACATTATCATGTACATAATGAAAATGGAATATTAATTACGAGACTATCAAAAAATATTAAATTTAACAGTATAATTAAATTATTAGCATTTTTAAAGATTAACTTTAAGTCATACGTGACTGAAAATCTAAATGTTAAAACAGGGTAAATGATTATACACAATAAAATATCTAATTTGAAGCTATAAGCTCCATTATCAGCCAATAAATTATATGGCATGAATATTGCTGCATCCTGAAAAAAATATGTGGATACACTTGAAAAAGTTAGTCAAGACATACTGTCATTGAACTGAATTGATCCAAATGGATATTCTTTAATTGATCTCCTTTTGTGTTCTGCAGCAGAGAGAAAGTCAGGTTTGAAACAACTTGACAGTAAATAATGACAGAATTTTCATTTTTTCCAACTACCCCTTTCATTTAATGACAGAGCTCTAACTTGAGGAAATGATGTCTGAGCATCATGAGAGACTTTGTAAATGTTAAATCCATGTTGAGAAGCACAGATTTTCACAGTGCTCCAACATGTTAGCAAATGATTTCCAGCTCCCCGTGACCTTCAATCAATTTTCAAACCATAAGACTCAGCATACGACTAGCAATTTCTGATAGCTCCCCACATATCTGTGCACGAACCATCCTTCTGCCTATCAGCAATGGAACAAACTCTGATTTTCCATTCAGCTTAGCCTCATTGAAAATGGTGTCACTGCTTCACTGCTATTCAATGCTTCAAAGCTGATGACCTCCTCCAGGGTTCAGACTCACCATCATCATCCCTGACCTTTGCTACTTAATTAATAATGTTCCAGTTCCACACTCTGAACTTCAACTGTATTGCACATAGCTTGCTGTCAGTCCTAGAATACAAATATTACACTTGCTAACATGATTTGTCCTAGCAAGTGTTTTGTATTTCACACTGTGACACAATCTTCCCAATGGTTGCAATTGTTGAAATGTCTAGACATCTAAGACATTTATATGCTGGTTCAAGCTGGTGTTAGGTAGTCTTGGTTAGGTTCTACACTGTAAAAATGTATTTTTTGGTAAAGTAAATACTAGTGAAAAAAAACAAACAATGTAATTTACTTGGAAAAGTTAGTTCAGGCAAGAATTAAAAAAAAAAAACTAAGTAAATTCCATATCAGTACTTAATTCATGCGAGTAGAAATGAAAGTGTAAATATCAACTCAATAAAATTAAGTAAAAATTACTCAACTTTTCTGATACTGGGGTTCCCATCATGCACCTTGAATAATTAATGAGGCTCATTTTTCACTGGTTTCCAGCTGTATTTACACTGTTTTATCATTGATTTTTGTTGTCAGTATTAGTAACTTGCCATTTTGTGACATTTCGAGTACATTTTTTGCTCCAAATGACACATTCAAACACAAAAAAACGACCCATCAAATGTTACCGCCATTTTGTATTGTCTACAGTATTGAGGTGTTTGCATTCACACTGATGTTTAACATCTGACATGATGTAATATAAATTACTTAGATGATCTAAGAGCACATACTATAAATGACTAATAATATTCAAGATTATTGTTTTTGTGAAATGTAATACAAAGGCAAAGGAAATTCAATATTAATCAACCTTTTACTAGCCGAGTTAAAATTACTTATTTTTCTGTAAAATTTACTTAATTCCATATTCCAAGTAAATGTAACTTAAATATTTCTAATTAAAGCTACTGATGAATATGTTTAGGTTTTTACTTGGCAAATCTTTGTAAATTTACTGGCATTTTCTAAGTGAGATAGTTTAGCAAGCATTTTTCAAGTAAATCCAACTCCAATTTTTTTACAGTGTAGTTATGGTGCATTTAACATCAGAAATAATAGGACGTAATGACTGGTAAAGGGTAGAATGATGCATTGTGTTTCACTGGAGAAAGACAGTCATTCAATTTTCATTTTTGGGTAAACTAGCCCTTTAAGATACTATAAAACAATGAGTCTCCTTTTCAGTGTCTTTCCATGCTCAAATTATTAAGCATTATAGGAGCATATTCTTACATGGACATAAGGGGTGATTGTTAACGGCTTCAGGCCCTGAATGTTATGTGTGGTAAGGCCATGGCCTCTGTCAGTTTCAATATGGCGAGAGAAGAGGCCATAGCAAAGGCATGAGAAAAGGACAAGAAATTACGCCAGACCAACCACATTGTATCTCTAAGTGACAACATCTGAATGTCAAAATGAAACACTATACCTTCAGAGATAAGAACACACAAATCTGACAAGATCACAGACAAAGATTCCAACTCAGAGATCAGATGCTCCTTCCTCACAATATCTGTCAATGTTTTCTATCCATCTCTCTTCACTTTTCACATCACACACTCAGATAAGCCCTATAAGCAATTGCAATTATGTGACTACATCAGTGGACTGCTGCCAGCAGTTTATTTCTCCTGATGAGGTGGAAATGGCCCCTGATTAAACTGTTATTTCCACCATGCCAGGGTCCTCACTTAATAGAACAATTCAAAGCACTGTAGCAATTAAAATGAAACTATAGCTGTGGAGCCATTTTTCATGATGGATTTTACTATGTAAATATGGCCTACGGTTGTTGGTCTGCTACAACACACACATGCACAAACACAAACATCGCTATCACGATGTTACAGGGTCTTGAAGGCTCTAACTGTGTGGCGGCTTGTGAGGCCATTGTTTCACCTATCAGCGGTCATAAATGCAAGGTCAACTGATACAAATTTCCTTAATGAATGTTGTATGAACATTAAAACAAACAAATCAGTGTTTGTGAGAGGATGGGAGGGCCTACTTACTCATTTGAAAGTTAATTACAAAATTACTGACTTCTAAAGTTGTGGTCAGCCTGGACTTTATCTGGGCTTTATCTTCATCATTTTGGTAAACACTGACCTGTACAATTTAAAGGGGTGATGAACTGAGAAATCAAATTTTCCTTGCTTTTGACATCTAAGAGGTCATATTATAAGAATATCCTGTAAGTTTCAGAATTGAAAATGTCCTTGTTAGTCCAATACAAGCTTTTATTGACACCAGCCTCGGCAAACGACTCGTTTTTTCAAAGTGGGGAACTATGACGACAAAGAGGATAAAACACCACCCCGCAAAAGAAGATCAACGCCTACTTCAACACGGCCGGTTTGCATGGATAAACTTTACATTTAATGACGTTCCAGTTGATGAGGTGAAACATTGTCCGTCTGTTCGCTTCATTTCACTGAGGATTGTTTTGTAAACAAGACTGGATTTGCAGACCGATTAAAAGTAAAGAACGGTGCTGTGCCGTCTATATTGGATCTTACAGGAATGCTGCAACACACGGACTCTGGGTTCGAACATGTATGGGCGAATCATTCCAGTTGCCATTTTACAACACTGGACGTTTTGTAAACAATTTCCCAGTGCATCGACGGGTGAGTTGAAACTCATTATAATATACAAAACTGTTATCCACTCACAGCAGTGGGCGTTTACTTCCAAGTCTTCAGTGCGAGACGCCCATAAAAACCCAGCGTTTTTCAGCTAGGCTCAAAACTAGGGTACAAAATAGCCTATTACTTATTCATTTTGATGTTTTTGAATGCAAAAACCAAGCGAACATCATAAGTTGACCTCAGACAACAATATAATACATTTTAAAAAGCCAGTTCATGACCCCTTTAAATATATAAAAAGATGTTTGCCCGTGAAAGGATTCAAATTTCACAGATCTCACTTTGGTGGTTTAGCGTTAACGTATGATTCACAGAATTTAAAAATTAAGTCTATAAGATAAGACCATTGATGGTTTTTTGTTCATATTTGTATATGCTTGTGTAGTGTGACTGATATCCATAAAGATTTAAGAAGCAGCAAGTAAAGTTACACTTAAGGCTTTAGCACACATGCTAAAATGTGGAAATACAAATGAAATATACACACATAAACTAAAGTTACTACAGTATATGTTTTTCAGTGAAAACAACTTGATTTGTACCTTTCCAGTACCACTTAATCTCTATTAAAAGTGGTTTATTTGTTTTTTTACATATTAAACACCCAGTACTGAATGGCTGTATAATTTAAATTAGCTTAATATTAAGAATTTAATCGAGGATGAAGTTCCAGGCTGGAAGCAGATGGCAGCCCAGTGTCCTACCTCAAGAGACACACTGGCAACAGCGTGACCACTGTTTCCATTTCCACTTAGCAAATCTGCCCACAATATTAACCTGACCGTTATAAAATCATTATCAGCATCATTTCTTCTCCGTTCCCAGTCGGGTTGATATACAGCGCTGTGAGAGTCACCACTAAGGGGTAGAAATTTGACAGTTAAAGACAAAGTCACATTTATCAATCAAATCATAAGATGCACAATTGCAGTCCATCTAAATAAACAGACTTTTACGTCAATACTTAGATGTGTGAAGACTTTTGCAATGCTTTACAACAGTTTTGATCCAGACTTGGACAACATAATTATTTAAATAACCAATTACAACAACACTTAACACAATGCTATTAAACAAAACTCAGAAAATCAGTGTTTTATCGGCTCCTTGTTTACTTGGACAATTAAGTTGTAATATTAGGACGACTTTTTGTTTATTGCAACACAAAAGCAGAATAATTATGTTCTTGGTGCTTATTAATCACTGCTTTTGTTCCTGTATTAAACATGCAGCAAAATGTAGCACACATTCTCAGTGTATTTAAATTGAGATTGCAAGTCCCCCACTATCCCTTTGGTGTAATCTGTCAGGTGGTACAAGACAAGTTAGTAAAGTGTATCAGCATGTAGACTGCCCGCTTGCTGTTTGACTATAGATAACGGTTTCATTGTGCGGCCCTCTCATCCAGTGCGCACAAGGGGCTGGTAAAGGGCACCTGAAAGGTCACCTGGGCCGGTGACTTGTGAACAACAGCAACCTTCCCACGCAGTGTCGAGGAAGGAGCCATGGGGGAGTTATCAGGACATGTCCAAATGGCAGCATATTAATGACAGCGATAATAAATGAAAAGACGAAGGCAGGTCTGTGTTCTTTCTCTTGCCTCTGGTATTGGTGCTGTGCACTTTCTTCTGTCTCTTATCTGCTTTTCCAGCAATACTTTTCCAATGCCAAGTCCTGAGGGAGCCACATAGGAATATTGCCGTTTTCCTCTACCTTCTGCTCACTGCTCTTTAAAGAGAGGGAAACAATAAATGGTCAGTACCAACACTCCCTGTGGGAGTGACATGGTGATAGTTTACATCAGGACTGTCATGATCATGGACTTTGTGTTGATGACTTAATTTCCATACAATATAATTGCAAATAACTGAATTCTGTTTGTTCATGTCACTTACAGTGTGAGTCTAAGTCTAATACAATTTTTTTTTAACTAAATTATATAATCTGATAAAGGTATAAAAAATAAATGCATACATTTATTCATATAGCTGACGCTTTTATCCAAAGTGATAACTGCTATATGTGTCAGAGGTTGCACGCCTCTGGAGCAACTAGGGGTTAAGTGTCTTGCTCAATGGCATTTGATTGGTGTCTCACAGTGGATTTGAACCCAGGTCCTCACACACAAGTCATATGTCTTATCCACTGCACCATCACCACCACCTTTATTTGTAATAAGTGTTAATATTAATGTTAATGTAATGACTCTCCTGGTCTCTGCTCCTACAACACCGGAAAAGGTGACATGATATAACGCATTTGATGTCATTTCTTTAAGCGTCTTGAAACTGTATTATTTGGATGGTAAAATATGAGTGAAATTCAAACTGCACAATTATTGCAGTTAGCTACTGATAAATTAAATTAGATTGAATAACCACGATCAGGCAACAGGCAAAATTCGATAATTGCAACAGGCCTAAAGTAGTTTACTGTTGGCATGCATCTCAAGAAACCTGTCAAGAAAATGTCTGGGTTGTATCATCCAAAAAAAAAAAAAAAGAATAAAAAAGAAAAAAAGAAGCCTGTTTTTAATGACATTAAAGGGTTATTGACCCAAAAATAAAATTACTTAAAATTAATTTTACTCGACCCATGGCGGTACTGATTTTGAAGTCCAAAAAAGTGCATCATAAAAATGAATCCATATGACTCCAGGGGGTTAATAAAGGCCATCTGGAAGTTAAAGTGAACTGCATTTTGTAAAATACCCATATTTGAAACATTTAATTAATTAAACTTTTTTAAATAGACTGCAGGCAGCAATAAACTTTGTCAGAAGCTCTAGTAAATTACTTTTGTTTAGTCTAATGTTATTTTGTTTAGTTGTCTGTTTAGAATTGTGGTAGGATTGTGATCAGCATTTGAAAAAAAGATTCTCAATTTATCCAGAATTTTATTCATTTATTTATTTATTTTTGCAATGAATTTGTTAAAATAAATAAAATTAAAAGTATGTTATTTTAAACCATCTATTTAATAAGGACCCCCCCCCCCTCCTAAAAAAATATGTGAACAAAAATATCACATGTTCAGAAAAATATTAATCAGCACAACTGTTTCCAGCTGTGAAAATGATAAAATGCAGCAGTGCTTTTCTCAATCATAAAAAAAAAAAAAAAAAAAAAAAAAAAATGTCTTATTGACCACGCTCTTTTAAATGCTATGATTTTGGGGTGATACATTGTTATTACACACACACGCACATACACACTCTCTCTCTCAGTCGGGTGTTTCCTACAATAATACGATTTAAAGACTAAAAAGATTAAACCTAACCGAACATGGAGCCAGGCAGTGTGTCTCAGCCCTCTGGCTCTTTCTGAACCAAGCCAAATTTGAAAGTCTGTTGTTTTTTCTCTTGTGTCCCACTTTTTGCTTCTCATTCCATCCGCTTCTACTTACTGCTGGGGAAAAAAAGATACAATAAAAAATCTGCACCTTCTACAGTATGTAGACTTTCTTAACTATCTTTTGCTAGTTGCTGTCTATAAAATCAAATTAGAGAGAGGAAAAAAAAGAAATTACATGGCAGACCATCGTAAATTTCCAAAGCATCAATGTG
>JAQIUQ010005056.1:0-95245 GCA_030378365.1 Hybognathus amarus | reverse complement strand
GTTACGTATTGCGAAACATATAAACGAATCCTGTGGACCTCACAAATTCTGATTTTAAAACGGGCCAATTTCTTGGTGATGGTCCTCGGAGAAAAAGGTGAGCAGATGTTCAGAATTATCTTTTAATTGTCAAGTCACCTTTATTTATATAGAGCATACAATACAGATTGTTTCAAAGCAGTTTCACAGTAATAAACAGGAAAACGACAGAATCAATTATCCAAACTTAATCAAATATGAGAGACCATTCATATTCTGTTTTTAAGTAGGATGGTAAAATTCATTTATTCGTATCTTAAAATAAAAGTCTGTGTTTACATAACATATGTGCATGTTTTATATGTTATATATATGTTTTTGTGTCTGTATAAATACTTATGCACGTGCATATATGCGTGTGTGCACACACATACACATACACATACACATACACATACATATATATATATATATATATATACATAATGCATGATTAATCAATTTTACATCCCTATTGTAAGCAGGTTTAGAGATACAATTGTGGCATTATTCAAATGTAGAAAGTTTAACAATTAAATATACAGTTTTCACTTATAGTAGCTCTACAGAAGACAGTAGTGTCATTATGCACCTTGAGTTAGTGTTGATTCAGTTTATTTCTATAACTGTGTCGGATTTTGCAAAATGCATTAATTATAAAATATTTGATTCTGGTACCCATAGAAAGGGAGAATGGATTCTCCTATGGCACATCCTGGTGGCTCTTTCTACAACCGTGTTCCGAACAGAATTAACAAATTCAAGTGGCATGGCCTGCAGTCCAGGGTCTTCAGCAAGTGGTACTGTTCCCAAGCTGAGCCCATATTCAACCCAAAAGGCTGCGAATACTTTGACCCCCCCGAAATGCAGTACCTCTACTGGTCCTGGGACAAAAACCAATTTACCAAATGCTGCCGTTCGCCCCTCCTGTTGGTCTGACTGCTGCAAATCCAACTGTTCCTCCCTTGGCTGGTTCGGTGTCAGCAGATATGCCAATCAATGGCACCGGTGGACTCAAACAAAGTTTGTTTGGGTAGGCAGTGCCTTTTATTTTTCTTACACTGTAGCATACATGTCAAAAACAGTGGTGTGAATGTCTTTCTTCATGTCACTCTCTTCTTTGTACTTAGCATCTGCGTGAGATGTAGGACACCTTTACTTTTGAAGGGACAAACTATGTGCCAGAACTGCAGGCTTGAGGTTAACACATGTAAGTCAAAAGTATTTTTAGCATTACATTTAGTTTTGGTTATTTATCAGCTTTATCGTAATAAGAAGAAGTGTATTTTTTGGCTATTGCTTTTCCTTTGGTGATCATGTTTTTCTGTTGTTTTAGCAATAGCGAGACGCAGAAAGCCCTACAAAAGGTATGTGTTTGTTTTTTTGGGTGGGGTTGTTTTATATGTAATCAGGGCTTGACATTAACAACTGGCAGGTGTGGATGGATTTCAAAACAGGTCGTATAACGCAGTCACTCCTACTAGCCACCTTAGTGGTAATAAACTACATTTATTTATAATATATCTGAAATAATGCTTTAAAAGTGTTGACTAAAATATAGATTTTTCGATGCAAATGGATATTGAAATATATCTGAAATGTCTCTAATACTCTTTTCCCCGCTGACTAGATACACATGTACCAATACCAGCTAACCACGCAAACCCGCCTCCCTCACTGCATCTCTTTAATTTGCTCCGGATGAATATTGTGTTACAGGGCTTGAATTTTAGCATGGGATTGTGTGTATTGTGCACAATGTGTCGGGTCTTAAATTGTGTCAGGACAGCAGCCTAATATACATGCAGCCAAATCATGAGATAAAATTATAAAATCTATATTTTTTGATTGTTTTCCCCATGGTATCGATGTCAAAATTGTGGTCAGCGAAAATGGCTAGTAACTTTGCAAAACCACTAGTCACAGTGGTTAATGTCAAGCCCTTTATGTATTGTTTTGCATTACAAATATAAATACATTTATTTGTGGGTTTTGTTTTGTGTTTAGTGGAGTCCATGTGGCCGATGCCGTGCGTGCCAAACTACAGTGGACTGTGGAAAATGTGTTAGTTGCCGAAAATGGTCGACTTACGCGTACGACTTAACATCCACTCTCTGGAAAGTCGTTAAATGTAAAGAGCGGAAGTGTTTGCATCCCATCCGTAAGGACAAGGGTGTAAAGGTACAAAGGTTCTTTCTTTTTTTTTAAGTGGGCAGATGATATGTCTAAAATTGTGTGAGAATATAATCTACAATTGTTACTCAGAAAGTATTTGAACCCTTGGCCACACTTGCAATGTATGAATGCCATTGGATTAGACAAAATAAACGGATTAATACCAGAATAATAATTTATTCCTATCTTTGACGAAGCTGAATTTTCAGCAGCCATTACTTCAGTCTTAAGTGTCACATGATCCTTTAGAAATCATTCTAATATGCTGATTTGGTGCATATTAGATGCTTCATATTTTTGTGGAAAATGTGATTGAAAAAAATTAGTAGTATTTTATAAATGAAAGATTAAAAAAATATTTGAAATGGAAATCCTTACTATCACTTGTGATCGATTTAATGCATCCTTGCTGATTAAAAATATTAATCTCTTACAAAATGCATCTTACCGCCCCAAACATTTGAATGGTAGTGTACATAAGGATTTACCTTTTTTGTCTAATAATTAAATGTCACTTAAGTACCCATTTTATCTAATCCACAGATATCAGAGGTGCCGTATTCAAAAACTGCTGGATCACTCAGCGCAGCTTCATATATTTCAAAAGTGAGGGGAAAACTTTTTTTCACACAGTGCACTATTAATTCATTATGCTTGTAAAAGCATTAATCGTTAATTATTTTTTCAGCCCTCAGTCTCAGAGGAATTTGAGGACTCACAGGTAACAGTATTATAAATAATCTGTCAGAAGTTATCTGAGGGATTGCTGTGAAACAACTATATCTGAATGTTGTTTTCCTGTGAGCAGAGTTCCTATCTGCAGTACAGTGACTCAGAGGATCTGTCTATGTTCTTTGGGGGTAATGATGGTGACAATGGTCTGGATGAGGTAGAGTTCTAGTTACACTGCATTACTACACTGCAGTAGCATTATCCATGTGCCTATCCATCCAATTATCCAAAGTATTTGATCCCCCACCCTCATGTTGTAAAACTTTCATTCATCTTTGGAGCACAAATGAAGATCTTTTTGATTAAATCTGAGAGCTTTTTGGACTCTCCATTGACAGTCTACGCAACTACTACTATGAAAATTCAAAAAGTTCATGAAAAGATGACAAAACTAATCGGTTCAGTCTGAAATTTTCTAAAGAGACACGATCACTTTATAAGTTGATTGAATTTAGACTTTTATTCACAAAAAAATTACGTAAACTCAAGCATGTTCACTTGGCTCATGAAACAGTGAGGTTCATTCTCGTGTTGCTCAACATGTTTGAGCTTTCACAAGAACCAATGAGGTTTGTTCTTGTGCGTTAAACAGTTGATCAGTGTTCATGTGAATAAAAGCCTAAATTCAATCTGTTCATCATATAAAGTGTTGGACTAAACCACTCAATCCATATGGATTAGTTTTACGATCACTTTATGAACTTTTTTAAGTGTCAGTTGCATAGCTGTCAAGGGGGGGACCGAAAGCTCTCAGGTTTCATCAAAAAGACATTTGTGTTCTGAATATGAACGAAAGTCTTATGGTTTTAGAACGATATGAGGGTGAGTAAATGACAGAATAAACATTTTTGGTTGAACTATCCCCTTAAACTACAAATATTTAATACAGTCAGATTTAATTAGAGACTTAAAATATACAATATGTCTTTAATACTTATCAACTATTTTTATCACTTGATTTCCAGATGGGTGTTCCTAAAGTGCGTCGCCGTTCCTGTGGGAAGTGTAAAGGCTGTGTTCGCCGTACAGATTGTGGAAGCTGTGATTTTTGCATGGACAAACCCAAGTTCGGAGGCAGAAATAAAAAAGACAGAAATGCCGTCTACGACAGTGCCAAAGAGAGGCTATGGTGGGCTTCCAAATTATTATTTTCATTGTATTATGGATCTATTTATTTTCACCTTTTTATATGAATTAGAATATTGTTGTATGGGTTATTGTACTTTTAGTTGTCTACTAGATTTATTGTCGTTCAATATTAATTTATTATAACATTACAGTCATATGTAAAAAAATATATATATTTTTTAAAATAGTAAAATGACCATTTTTGAGCTGATTTGGGGTCAATGACTTATAATCTGGTTTTAACCTTTTAATGATCAAAATTTAAAAATGCTTTAGTTTGTTACTTGTCATAAATATATGTTCACTAAATTAATCATTAAGAAACTGGAATTAAGTGGAATGAGAGGTTAAAAACCCTCATGTTTCTTTGCTGTCATTACTTGTATGTTTTGGTTCTCATTAGGAGTTTTATTTATTTCCCTCTGGTTGGCTTGGTTATTTTGTTGCTGATTATTGCGTAATACTCTTTACACAAGAAGGGACAATAATGTAAATTGTGTTGTGCTCTACAGAAGCATTTGCTGCCCATGGATGAGGCAGAGATGTTGTTTGCTCAGGGCTGGGTTACCCGGTAGGCCACGTTACACGTATGGACGTGGTAGACCCAGGTCCAAAAAGTTGTGGGATTTCGAGGTTTTCACGATAATGAGGCTGAACAGTATGTGCAGAAGGCTTCCTTGGGTGCTGGCCGGATGGTAAATACAGACAGGCTCCTCCAGCCAAATTACAATGGAAAGGTATCCCAGTGGAGTCCTTAAAGCATTATCGCTTATTCCTGTTAAGCTTCCAGTAACCTTCTTCTGTTTTTTTAGGCTTATGTTTATACTGATGTTCCAAACAGTCATATGATGAACAACATCCCACTCTACAATCAACAAAGAATTGAGGTATTTTCTCGCCATGAAAATAACATTAATCAAGTCATGATGATTCCAAAAAAAACAATTTCCTATGGAAATTGGCTTATTGTTGTTTGAATAGTCTTAAATAAATACGTTTCTTATCATCCCCTATCTTTTGAGAAGATGAGAAGCTCTCAGATGCACACAGGACGGGCGGAGATGATCAAAGAAAATGGGCTTCAAGGCAGTGTCATCAGTAGCAGAGACTTTCTGTCTGTGGTAAGCTTCTTATGCATGTCTCTCTTAAGCTTAAACAAACAGAAAACAAAGATCAGCAAATGGAAAATAAGCGTAGCATGTTGCATTGCCATACACTTCTGATATTGTTCCCACACAGAGAGGAAAAAACAAGCAGACTCAGTGGCTTCTTTGAAGCTGAATGAGTAGGCAGTGTTTCAATAATTACATTGATTTTTGATTGTCTTGACAAAGTTTTCTGAGAAAACACGACTGAAATGCATGGCCTTTAGATTAGTGTATTAAATAATACTAGTTAATATTAATGTAATGTATATGAATAATAATTAAATATAATACATAAGAAAATGTAACTGTTTGAATTTTTATTCAGCAAGGATTCAACATATTGATCAAAAGTGGCAGTAATATGGTTGCAAAACATTTCCATTTCAAATAAATGCTGTTCTTTTAAACTTTCTATTCAAAGATTTTTAAGCTTTCAAAGGTTTTTACTAAAATATTAAGCAGCCCAACCATTTCTTGAGGAGCAAACCTGAATATTAAAGCCCGTACACACCGGGACGAATATCAGTGCGCGTTATTCGTCAGCGTTTTTCAACGCGTTTTTTGTGTTCACACCCAAGCGATTTTGCTGACGATGAGCCGAGTGAACATGCAAATTCATTCCGTGACATTAGATGGCGCCCATTTGCCATGCAATACCACTCCATAACAGTTATCTTTTATCAAGATGTGTGTAGTCCCTGTCGCGTTTGTCATGTAGTTCTTTGTTCTAGCACCAACGAGATCAGCAGCTCTACATTCATCTTGCCTTGCATCTTTCTCGTTTTATTTTTTCCTGGCTGTGTAGACAGCGACGCGTATATCTTCTTCACCGTCGCATATGTGTGTTCGGCAAGACGCTTTTGTGTTTGAGCGCCCCGAAATTGTGTTACTGTCTCTTCAGAAGCTCCAAACACATGAGCAAAAGCGCCAATTTAATTAGTCATGACACGCGCATCGTCAAACTAAAAAGATCCTAACCCGAGGCGTTTTTTTTCGAAAATGATCGCTTTTACGCGTGGCGTTTTACGCTTCGGTGTGAACACTCGCACGGGCGCCCTTTTGTTTAGTGCACGAGGCGTTAGAAACGTCGGCGAATAACGCACGCGAAATTCGTCGACGTTTAACGCCTCGCCATTTAAAAAAACGCCACTGGTTCCTTTTTTTAGTTGGACGCGCCGCGTCAAAGCTATCTGACCAACTATATTGCCGGTTTTGCTCATGTGTCTGGTACTTCTGAAGTTACAGTTAAGCATAACTTGGGGCGTCCAAACACAAAACGGTCTCTGCTGAGCACACATACGGCGAAGAAGATAGCTGCTTTTCTCGGAGCATAAAGAGCTATGATAATATTTATATTAATATTTCTGTAATAAAAGTATAGTATAGGGTGACCAACAGTCCTGTTTTCCCAGGACATGTGTAACTTCGTGCTTTATAGGAATCTGAGTTGAGATTAGAACTGCGCATGGTTTGAGTAACGTTAGTGTCGGTTAGATTTTGACAAGTGAGGAGAGGAGATAACCGCTCTGCCGACTCTTTATTCTTTCTTTTCTTTTTTTCTATTGTGACCAGAGTTGGATGTTTGTATTTTCTCGCTCGATCCTCATGTATGAGGACGAGTGTAAAGTTTGAGTTGGTTTTATTAAACGCGGGGAAATACGACAACTCTCATCCTCTCATGCATCTGTTTCATCCGACAACTAGTGCTATGTTTTTATCTCTGGGCAACATCTCAACTTTGCGTTACACATCCTGTTTTCACGTCCTGTCCTGGCTGTTTTTAAGTGATGAAAATGTCCTGGTTTTCAAAAAAAAATTCCTGGGAAAGATCGGTTCTACAGCAAAATATAGATGGGCAAACAAGGTGGATAAAGGATGACAGGATAAAGAGGATGAAAACGAAAGATATAAATAGATTTTGTTAGTATGTTTTTGTAAGTTTGTAGAGCAATTTTTTTGTTACATTTTGGAGGCATTTCTTTTAGTTATTTATTATTTATAGGTATTTAGGTAAACACATTCCAGTACACGTTGATTGATTAATTGCTTGCCTTGTTCGCTTGTTTCTGATTAACCAGCTTTATTTGCATTTCCCATGTATTTCTAGAGACCAGAGGTCCTTTCTGCAGCTAGATACCATCCTGCAGCAATTCCACCAGGCTGTGGTGGGGAGAGCTGGAGGGAAGGAAATCGATCACAAGGTTGGGCAGGTCAGGAACCATGTCTAGAAGAGCAACATGAGGGCGAGTCTTGTCCATCGGTAAGCTATTTTATGGCTATTTTATGGATATTGTCTGAATCCCATAATATTGAAGTCATTGTGGTAACAGTGATTATGTACACCTGCCTTTTGCAGATCACTCAGATATTCACCATGGCAGACAGTGACCCCACCATCCAAGGCATCGACATCAATCATGAACTGATGCCGCTCCTGAAATCTCTTCCGTAGCATGGTGCTTCCCGTCCCTCTGGTTCTGCGTTGTGGTGGAAGGGCCTCGGTTACAGCTGATGCAGTGCTCCCAGCGCTCCACTACTGGCAGATACCATAGTTCATATCTGAGCCCAGTTTCCACTACCACATCAGCGTCCAGGGACAACCCCTGCTGCCCACCCACAAACTCTACTGACAGCCACCCATCTCGTCTCACCACAACAGAAGAGGTTGTTGCCCTCCTCGAGGAGCTGGAAAGGTACTCTGTCTGCCAGGGCTCGGGGCACAAAGATTCAGCAAAAGCCTCAGAGCCTGTGCTTCCCGAGCGGGCGGCTACCTGTGACTTCTCATTTTCCCAGAGGCAGAACGCTGTGAAAAATGCAAAACTTCACAAAAGGCATAGAGAGAACTATTCAGCACATGGAGATTGGTATTAAAGCAATACATCTCTATTCCAGCCCACTTGCTAGATTAAATTTCTCCCCACTCTGAATGTAAAAATATTAGAGCTCCTTTCTGATTTGTGTTCTCAAAGAGATGCCACCATTACATTGACTTCTGAATTAATTTTTGGTTACTTTAATTCGCAGCTCATGACTGACATTACTTCCCCCATTATTGAGTGACCACTAAACAGAAAGATGATTTTCTGACCCTAGAGAATGTGAAACACGTTTTGGTACCCGCTCTGGCTAAGGATGCACATTGAATCCTGGTCATTTAAATGGAGGCAGTGAATGGGGATGTTCTACACAATCAAATCTTAATCAGTTTAACTGTACATCCATCCATTTAGGTTTAATTCCTCACACCAATGATATCTGTACCTTTGAATGCTTGTGTACTTCTCAGGGGGGATTTTTCAGAATGCATTAATACTGTTGAAGATCCAGGTTTGTTAAAAGATTTAATATTTGCTGTATGATCTGGGGTGAGGCTGTTCTCTTTTTTTTTTTTTTGGATAGACAATTTTGTACATAGTGCAAGTGGTGGCAGAGAAATGAAATCAAATATCGTGAGAATGTTTTTATAAACATGTCTTTTGCTTTTGCGAGAATTTCAGTTTCTTTATTATAAAACACTCTGGATTTGTTTGTGCTTTCATATGAATTATCTGAATTCCGTTTATTTAATAAATCATATTATCTGTTGGATAACTGTCGTTATGTGCTCATTATATACAAATCACCATACTTTCTCAGTTAACGTTTCCTAAAACCTTGTTGAACTATGCAAAGGAGGCATTATCTAATTTATAAATTCACTTATTTGCATACATTTAAAGAAAAGAAAACTGAGCATTAAAATAATTAATTCATTTTGGTGACGTATGACGAATTAAAGGTTTTCACAGAGAGGATTTTAGTCTAAAAGGCAATTTTCACCACGTTTCTAAGAATGAAACATAAACCTGTGCCCATTAAAAATATGGAAGAAAACAAAACAACTTCTGAATAAAACAGAGTTTGGGGAAAGTGCTACTAAAGATTTCTGGCTTGGTCTATTATAAAATACATTTTGAGAAAACAAGATTGTAATTGAAATCTAAAAATTAGTTTGCCTGTAGTGTCTTAATGATCATAATGAGGCCTCACTCAGTAACGAAATTTACATGCTACACTTTTAAAAAGTATCACTGATGTTAGATTAACTAAAAGTGTTTTTAATATACGTTGCAGCATCCACAAGTACATTTTTCTCCTGCGGTATCACGGATCAAATATGCAATACACACGTGCGCTCAGGGGGCGCCATAACAGTAACTGCTGCACCTCTTCATTAAAATTATGCGAAGTTGAACCTCAAATTAAAATTTGTTTTTCATTTTGTAGTTATTAAAATACTATAATTTAAAATATATAAAATCGAATTATCTAAACAGTTACCTAAACAGTCATTGCACATGAAAAGTCGTTCACTGGAATGTGCACATATATTTTTTTATTTTATTTTTTTAGATTTTCGTTGCGAACTTAAACTATAACATCTTAGAAAGCAGTGCAGGTCTCAGTTCAGAGTCAGAATATTTGGCAATTGGGTTTATATTTAAATAGGCAAGACTGAAAGAGTTAATCAGACAAGTGGATGCGTGTTGCTCTTCCCTGTTTGCCAGTCTCGTTCCAGAGGTGTGACAGTGCTTTACTGTGGATAACTGGGATGAATGCTAAAACGTGAGAAAGGATGTTATAATATCATCGTGCTGGCGTTATGCAGGGACCCATACGTTTTTCATAAAGGGGAGGATGTGATCTGCAAGATGTGACTGAGGAGAGCCGCAGAAGAATATTAATTGGCATCGCAGGTCCGTGTGCATGGTCTTTTCGATATCTTCTATGAAACGTCACCTTTCTCAAACAGACAGCATGTATGGGAGTAATATTTGAAGCATTATTCACTTGATTTGTATATGATTTTGAGATTTCACTTAACGTATGCTCCCTAAATGCAGGTACGGCAGAGTGGGGAGAAATCTGCCGCCTGTCGTGTCAGATTTCTAGGACCTTATTTTGTGTTGTGTTAAATGTTTGTATTAAAACGTCTTGTCATTGAAAACCAGCGTTCGATATCGTCTCATTCATCCAGCATGTAGTTCTGCTGATGAAAGCGTCGCGCGTGGCTTTAAATGGGATTTTCCGTGGCATGTTGCTATGCGATGGAAGTCACACTGTTATTGTCTTGGATTGATTAACAGTAAATGTGTCGTAAATGTGTCAAATGTATTTGTTGTTTCGGGTAAGCCACAATTATCAATATTGCGATACTATTTATCCAGGCGTGTTTTCGGTTTGATTCATTATATAAGATTCGAATCTTTTGAATCAGTTACAGTAAAAAGATTTGTTCAGTGACCCTTTCCGCAGGGTAGACAACATCGTCAGTAATGGCCACAAGTCTGAATTCGGAATAGCACAGGCTACTAGTCTTACTATGGCATAACAATAAATTAAAGTGTACTAGTATGCTAATTTGAATTAAGTTTGTGTGTCTTGACTGAGTCGTTCAGTTGATTCATTGCAAACACTGAGTCGTTAGAAAGTCTTTAATTAAACATTTTCGTGAGGCTACAAATCTACCAAATGAGAGATTGCGCTTACAGCTGTATTCAATTTTCTTTCATGTTTTTTTTTCTCAGGTCAATAGCACAAAAAATATTATCGCTGTACCGTGATGCCACCACAGCATCAGTGCTTTTTTAATATTATAATTTTTGAATTAACTTCTGTTTTTATAAATATTTCAGTTTTCATTTTTATTTACTTTTTAATTATTTTAAGTATATCTTTTAAACTTACATTTACTTTTACTTAAAAATAATTTTAGTACTTCAAATATTTAGCGCTGTCAAATTAATCACATCTAACATAAAAGTAAAGTTTATACATTTTTATCTAAATATTAAAAAATGTAAAATAAATACAAAAATGTCAACATTATTAATATTATTAAAATATAATGTCCACCTATTACTTTTTTTTGTCTTATTTGAAGGATTTTTTGCATTTCCGTTGACATCCATCTAACATTTATATTTAGGCTACTTTTATTTCTTCTTTGTTTCAATACCGAAAACACTTTTTAATCATTTTAGTTTTAACAACACTGAACCGCAGCCAGACAAAAAGCACTCATGACTCTTGTAGAGGTGTGGCGATTATATCATGTGGTTTTGTTTTACAATGCTACACTTTCCTTCAGCCCACATCATAATGCTTAGTTTGTATGACAATCAGCAGATTTGCTCATTAAGATTCTCATTTTGCCTGTCATGGCACATAATGAACTGCGCTTCTATAATTGAAGCTCTTAAGTTGAGCTCCCTCTCTCAAGTCTCACTATGTTAACTGCTAGCTGAGGATGGTGTATGTGGTTGGAAGTGTCTAGACTCTGAGTCACTCTGCTTTGCACAGCACAGATTTCTTGCTCCATCTAGCACTGTGTATTTTCAGCAGATCTCCTTTTCTGACCTCCTCCCTCTCCAGGGTGCAACAGCAATAAAGAGTTCAAACTGAGTCAATTGTGGCTTGATGTTGTAGCCATGTGTAGACAAGCAGGCACAAAAGACTCATGCTGGGAATTTCAGGGTAACTTCATTTAAGCTTGTTATTTTCAACCCGTCTTGTAGCTTGCAGGGTTTTGAAATATGTCAGTTATGAAGTGACAATAGAGGCAGCAACTACATGCTGAAAAAAAACATCTATGTATTGACAAAAACAACACTAAAACATTTTTCAAAATTGCTTCTTTTGTGTTCCACAGAAGACAAAGTCATGACACAATGATTACAGTAGTTTTAATTTTTGGGCGAACTATCCCTCTAAAGTCTTGAGTCATCACCACTAATTACAGTGCAGGGTGTGAGTGTTAGTGTCCAAACAAATGGCTTTCTGTTATCTGTCCAGCTGCCATGTTGTCTGACCCCAGGACAGGGTCTGAGGTGGCAAAACACTGTCTCCACCCCGGCTAGGCTGTGAATGTATACATGTTTTCACAGAGGGATTTACCACAGTATTGCCAAGCTGTGGTCAGCTTTGTTGCAGACTGTCCGTTTTGTCTTTGTTTATCCAGTAGCAAAGAAAACACGGAGGGAAGAATTTCATCTTTGGGTGGACAAGAAAGAGGATTGAGCAATTACTCAGGCAGAAATAACACAAATTTAAGCCGCCTTTCGACTATTCTATGTGAGAGTTTGCTTCATGTTGGCTTTTGTGAGGCTTTGATGTTCTGTAGTGCAATACTGTTCACATCATCTCTGACTTGAAACAGTTTTTCATCTAAAAGGATAATAGTTTTACCTACTTGGCTGCTCCTAACTTAATCTAACAAAACATAGTGTCACGTTAAGTTCACGCTTGTTCAGACAGACAAATATTCTAGAAGAAACCGATAGATTGACTTATTTTAAAAGACCTAAAAATGTTGTTCCAAACCTGTATGACATTCTTACTTCTGTAGAACATTAAAATAAGAGTTTTAAAAAAATCTAATTGTTTATTTGACCTTACATTGTTTCAGGGCTCTCAAGCGTCACGCATTGAGCGTGACAGTCACTCATTTCGGTCTTTTGTCACGCACTCCCGCCACACATTGTATTTCTCACGCAGAAAAACTATTTATCATATATTTAATATGCCGCAGCGCCCAAATTGTCTCTAGCCGCTTCACTCTCATAGTGGAACGCAAGCGCGCGCGTCTCCCCTGCTCTCGCAGCCTGTCGCTTTATCAGCCAATCAAAAAAAGGAAAGGGCTACACAATTTTAGCCAATCAGAAAATAGCACTACTGTATCTGGGTAAGATTTAACGCAACAACCAATAAAAAAGCATTTCAAGGAATTGTTCACGTGATTCTGCAACAACATCTCTTCCAAAAGTTTCGTTCACCCGCAGAGGAAACGACTGGAGCTCCGAATATCACTGAGCAGAGTAAGTCATGAGATCTCCTGTTTTAATGTTACAACAAATTTACAAATTGTTTGACACAAACAAAGACAACTTGACTGCTGTTAGAGAATCATATTTTATAATTATCCTGGCCATGGATGCATTAATCATTGCATATATGTCTTTCAAAGATGTCAGGTAAAAAGCAAACGAGCATCCTCTCATTCGCCCTGAGAGGAAAGCCCCCTAAAAAGGCTAGGTTAGAGGATGCTGGCCCAGAGAAGGTGGCCAAAAGGGTAGGCCCATTAGAGGAGGAGACGGTGCCATGTGTCATACATTTTCTGCAAGTCTCAGCAATTAATAACAACACAAAAACACTAATATTAATATTATTAATGAAACACCCACATTCCAACGACCCCCCCCCCCTCAACAACCAACAACACCCCCCCCCCCCCCCATTGGGGCGGGGAATGTCACTCTTGCCTGTCTTCAAAACTTGAGAGCCCTGTTGTTTTGAAGCCTAAGGGCAGAAAAAAGTCATACAGGTTTTTTGTTATTGCTAACTTCCCCTTTAAGAATGAATATAAATAAGAATAAGAGACAATATGATCCCTAAACATTTGCACATTAATGGACCAGTGACATCGCCATAATGCTACCTTAGGTCGCACATGTTGTAGGGAAGCTTTTTGTCACTTACTTTAATGACCGGACTGCAAAAAAATAAGGATATACAGTAATATACTTTCATAGAAGATCACTTGTAGAAGTATGAAGGGTGACTGAATAAACAGACGATCTGTTAAGTCTAAGCATGTACTATTAAGTGCTTAATAGGGCAGGCCCTTGATTCTGTAGCTACTAAAAAATGGGTTGAACATAGTGATTGTTGTTTGACCCCTGTAGCTGATCTGCAGAGATCAAAGCACGAGAGAGTCAGAGGTTGGCAGGACAGCAGCTGGTTGTTCTTGTGAGAATCAGATGTAAGGAGGAAGGTTCGACTCCTGGTCAAACTTGCTTAGATGAAGGAACCGTATTTCATTATATTGAGCACAGTCCTCTTTTATCAGTTCTGCCCTTAACTAATGGTCTTTCGTAGATTGCTTTTGACAACTTTGTTCACAAATCGCTGCTATAGGGTTACACAGCTTTCAATCATTAAGGAATTAAGACAGACTCGACACTTGCCAGTGTTTTTCCTTTTAAGCTCATTTGAGTTCAAAGTGCCCCTATCATGCTATTTTAAATTAGCTTTGTGAGGTCTACTACAGCAGGTTTACATCCATCCATATAGTCAAAAAACGCATATAATGTCATATAATATCCATTGCATACACTTCTTGTCTTTCTCACAGTGTCTGAAACACTCAAGAAAGGATTAATAAAGATCTCTAAAACCTTACTGTGCTCTGATTGGTCAGATGGCCCAGTCTGTTGGGATTTGTCTACCTGCTTACAAGCGAAATGTCTGAAAACGACGTTCCGTCATTACCATATCTGAATTTCAGGTCCGGAGGCTTCCTCAGCACTTGCAAACATTAACAATGGCATCGGTGTTACCCTATCAAATCCAGCGTGAGACCTCATCCTTTGGAAGTGCATGCTAAATGGAGTCGCAGCACAGGAAACTGCGTCTTCTAATCTCAACATGTCGACATGTTTCTTCAACATGTTGCTTCTCAAGTTCTAGGGCGGGAAAAAGTAGACATTGTTTGCGGTCAACCAATGAAGAACATAGGCTGCAAGCAAATTTGTTACAAACCTACGTAGAAATGTTACAGAGTTGACACTGGATTTGCTGTCAACTCGTTTCAGCAGTTCAGAATCGATTCTTTCTTTAAGGAGACAATAACTTTATTTGGCGTACACTTCGATCTTTAAAACTTTGCAGACCTTTTACATTCACAAACAGCTATATTACACACTAAATAAAAGATAATACACCAAAAAGGCATAGGTGCACTTTAATAAACTTACTTGTGTATACTGATTTAATATGTAAACTGTCTTGACCTACAATTGTTCATATATTTACATCAAATTGTTTTAGAGATAGAGACAATTAAATGTGTCCTCAATTATGTATTTTTTGTTCACTTACAAAATGCATGATTACCCTCAAAGCTATGGGGTTACATTTCAATCACAATTCTGCACGCACAAGATCACAATTTGAGCATGCAAAATGGCATTTCATGAAATTCATATTCCACTAATATTAATTACATAACTTGGAGTTCAGAAAGAAGTTAAAACTACCACTTGAGGTGTAGGAAACACTGGGAAATGCCATTATGTACAGTAATAGTACGATTTTATTTTGATTAAAATAAGCTAGTAACGTGTGGTTCAAGATAGTAGAAATTTGAACTTAAATTAAATTGTTCAAGCCATTAAAAAAAAAACATCTCTTCCACCATGTATTTTTCCTCTTCTGCTGTCGGTGACGCCGGGAGTCTTGTGATATTAGTTGTTAAGCCAGCCAATCAGAATTGAGCAGCCTCATCTCTGATTGGGCTGGAATTGGCTTTATGCATAGCTGCACTACTTCTTGAACTTCAGTCAGCTCCTTGTTTCCTGTCTGTCATTATTGGACAAACTGATTAATCCAGGTGTGTCTGATTATTGTTGCCGTGACTTACTGAGGTCAGGCACACCTGAATTAATCAGTTTGTCCAATAATGGCATTTTGTAATCGATTGTAACACTGGGTCTGTGCTTGAGAGAGCGCTGAGGCTGGTATGAGAGAAGCAAGAAAATAAAACTTTACACACGCGAAAGAGAGACGTATACGCACATCCATACTTATTTTCGTTTCGAAATATTTTCTTGAGACGAACATTTCTCCGCAAAACTCAGTTCACGCGTGTGCGAAATGCCCTTTTGCATGTGCATGCGCATAATTGTGACCAAAATGGAACCCAATACAAAACATGCCCCATTAGACGATGCTCAAATACTCTTGTCTGTGACCCAGAAACATTTCTTCATTGCACCTCTGTTGTATTTTGAACTCTGAAGTGATGCAATGGCCAAAGAAAGACAGAGAGTGAGAAGGAGCGTAATCTCCCAGCAGTAATCCTCTGATTCTTTGTAGTGCCAGAGCCTATTGGTGTGCTAAAACAGGCCAGTGCAAATGAGAGACAGGTCATGACAAGTCCTTGGAATTACCTTTGTCTGCTTCTGAGAAAGCACTTCTCCCCCAAGCGCTAATCTCAGCCCCTCCAATTTCTACAATAAGGTCTCATGGCATGGTCACACATCCCTCTGCTATTGCTGTCTTGCGGACTAAAAGTGTGTCATGCATTTTTAGGGTGCATGTTCATTTCATCATGCTCATGTCATTTTATATGATAGTGTTGCAGCATTTGTCAGAAATTCTAACTGATCCCATGAAAAAAAACTAGCTATTTTAGAAGCTGGTCTTTCATATAAATTTTTGTTTCAATAAATTCAATGTTTCGCATACAGGGAATGTACGACTCTTAGAAGATCCAACCCTAAAATTAAATATCAGGTCATGTAACTTAAAAAATAAAATAAAAATAAAAAATCAGCAAAACATGTAGCCTACACTTCTCTAAAACATCAGTTTAACCAAAAAAGAAATGCAGTTAAATGGAGGAAAAACATTGCAGAGAACTAATACCAATGTGTCATGTTTAGTACTTCTGAAAGCTCGATAAACTCATTTTACGTTCCAAATTGTCTTTGGTTGATTCTTTAATAAAAGTGTCACCTAATAACAGACTGACTTTGCACTGAATCAAATAACAGAATACTTGATCATTTTAAAGCTTGGTAAATCTGTTTTAAAAACAAATAAATGATCTGTGATATTTTCACAGTTTTCTTCTGAAAGTTTTACAGTTTTTCTTCCAAAGCACAAAATAAAGCTGTAGAGGAATGCTGTATGCAGAGGTCAGTAACTTGCTGAAGTAAACACTCCTGACACTTAATGTTTGTTTGACCACATGACTATTGACCTAAAGGAATAGTTCACCTAAAAATGAAAATTCAAAACCTACATGACATACTTTCATCTGTGGACTGATTTATATATTTATATATTATTGTCACATATGCACATATATACATACACATATACATACATATACACATAACATATATACACATACATACACATACACATATATATATATATATATATATATATATATATATATATAAATCTTCCGTTTTTTTCAATTCTTTAAAGCAATGGGCTATTTTTAAAGGGCTAGTTCGCCCCAAAATATTTTTTTGACTTGAAGCCACAGTTTTTTTTTTCATATGCTACTCTTGAAGTCCGCTGAGGTCCATTAATTTGTTTCCTGACCCATGTTCTTCAAAATATACGTCTTTTGTGTACTGCAATAAAAGTATACATTCTTGTCTGTGACGTTAAAGTTAGAAACCACATGGTTGTTACGGACGCCACAGCCTCACCTGTCCACTTTCCAGATCAAACCATTGAACTTGCCAACATGATCTGCATTTGTATAGCTTATTTGGACTTAAATTCGATTTTATATACAGCCGAATTGCCTGGACAGATCCCAAATGTAATTTATATATAACTTAAAAATGTGTAATAAAATGTACTTGTGTAGGCTATGTTCAATATGTTATTGCCATTTAATGAGCGTGTAACCCCCGTCAGCGCATGTAAATGGTTTCTGTCCTTGTTGCCTTTAGGGCTCGTAGAAATTACTGCTTGAGTTGCAACTTGCAACGTCTGCAAAGAAGAAACGCGATAAACATTTGATGTCGTACATTAAAGCACAACTTTCTAGAGTAGTATGTTAATTAAATCGGACATGTAATGAAATAAGCAGCTGTTTTTCTCTCCTTTGTCGGATATCTTCTTAGTGACTTAATTCGGTCAAGGTAAGTCCTTTCTTGTAAGGCACAAAAAGTTTCTGCAGTAGCTCATGCGTGTCGCATGTGATACATAATTGCTTTCAAAATGTTAGTTATTTAATTGAAATTATTTTTTTCTCTCTTTTGACTTGTGTTTGTTGTTTAGTTGATGGTGATAAGTGATAACAATCTATAAAATTAAAATCTTAGCCAAGAATACGCGCAGCATTTATATTCACATCGGTTACGTTGATTTTGTGAGTCTCTTTACATGTGTTTATTTGACACTTGGATGTCCTGTAATAATAGATGGAGTCTATACACAGCTGTGTATACAGTCTCATCTGCCGCCACAGCTGTCAATAACATGTCAGTTCACACACTCGTATGTGTTGTTATAGATGGTTGTAAACATTAACAGATCAGTCATTTCAAATAGACAGTTATGTATGCCTATCAAAAACACGTATAAGCCTACACATGTATTCGATTTTTTTCCATTAAAAATTGTTGTCATAAGTTGTTCCAAACCTGTAACATTATTTCTCCCATAAAACACAAAAGTTTCTGAAGTTTACAGTCAGTCACCATTCACTTTGACTGCATTTTCTCTGTTCTGCTGAAATCACCTACACTGTAAAAAAATATTTTCATTTTTAATCACATTTTTTTTTCTTTTGTCAAATCAACTTAGATAATTTAGTTCAGATTACATAATATTTTTAGTCAATCTCCTTCATTGTATTAACTCAATTTAATACATTTAAATTAACTTAAAATTTTAAGGCAACCAGGTTACTCATTTTTTTAAGTTAAACCAACAATATTTTTTTACAGTGTACTTTTGTGAATGTTTTCCAGGTTTAAAATGACATCAATGTGAGCAGATTGTACTAATTTTGGCTAATGAATGTTACCCCTTAACCAGGTTTTTTAACCAATTGGCGACTCTACGCTATACCAAAATTGTACCTCAAAATTAAACTTGGATATGCAGGCACATGAATATGAAATTTTGTAAATGCATTAATTTGTTATTAATTAATCTTTCTCAGTGTTTATTTTTCAGAGATTTCTATCACTATGCGTGTAGTTGCATTTTGGTATATTCCTTTAGTTATTTTTTTTTGGTCTATTTTTTATTTGTTTGACAGTAATGAATAATCTCTGGTTCTCTTGCTTTTCCCTATCTCACACTTTATCTCTTTCACATATTGTTTCCCAGGACATTGGGTGCTTTGTCATCAAATTCCCACAAATCCCTTGTTTATATCTCTCTCATAGTTCTCTCTGAGTCAGGTTTTGATCTCTTAGCATTTATCCTCCCTCTCATCCTCCCATCATGCTCTCTGCCAGGTCTCTACTAGAGTCGAGATGTGCGATATATGTTAGCATGTGTCTGCCAGATGTGCTTATGGTATTTTAAAGAATCTTATTCGTTCAGTTGTTCTGTTGTGGAGAATGAGAGCAGCTTTTTTTAAAATATATTTTGCCCTTTTTTGCATTTATAATTGCAATATTTATTTTCACATAGTTACACTTGCTATTCTTTGTTGTCTGTTTACCCTGCACATGGTGGTTTTATGTCTTGTTTTGTTGTTGGGTGCATTTCCAGCATCCATCGTACCACATGACCCACGCCACTTCCTTATAAACAAAAACACATTCTGCTGGTTCTGTCCATATCTTGCCAGCAGGCTTTATAACCTGAGTGTGATTCATGAGCAGACTGTTTTGTGCCATTTGGCATGTGAAATGTTTTGTCTTGTTTGTGGATGTTATTATGCCAGTTAGCGTATGTCATTAAATGCATTGACATGAAAATGGACATCTTTACGCTTTATTTGAATATTTAAAACATTTTGTTCAAAATTTGGGTAGTCGTGCTTGTAAGTCAGTTGTTTTATTTGTGATAAAGCAATGAAACATACCAAATTTTAACTTAATGTTCTGACTTAATCTTTGGCCAGGCTGTCATACAAAGAAATTATGAATACATGCTAAAACGACAGAACCAACTAAATATTAATAATTGATTATGTTGATTATGTATTTTTTGCATAGTTAAATAAAATATGTGGCTGTAGTTTACCTCTTGGTTGTGAGACTCAAAAAGTTTCTGGCAGCCCCAGATTTGAACAATGTTGTAGCATTGTTGGATAACCTGGGTTTCCATAATGACCTTATATAAGCTTTCAGATTCACACCCTCGGTCATGTTACCCTCTGTTGACATGACTTCCAGAAACTAAGAGGATATTTATATATATATATTTTAAATGAACAATTTAGTGGCACAGCAACGATTCAAGTATAAAAACGATCACCATCTTTTTTCATTTATTTTGATAGCACAATTTGCCTCTCTAAATTAATGTGTTCTGGTGTCTTTAAATTGCATTTTGAGGTAGAACAAGCCATTAATCTCCCATAAGCCATCATTTAGAGGACTGAGTTACAGCCAAAAGTCATAAATAAATCAATCTTGGGAACATATTGAAGTTATTAGTGTATAACAATTATTCTTTTTTTCTTCCACACAAAGGGCTCAGCAGTAAATTGAGAAGTCGCACTGTGGCTTCCTCCGCAGTCCACCGGGATACTGCAGTATTGTGGCCCTCAACACTGAATGACATGCCTCACATGACTCAAACTAAAAGGTGATGGGAGGTTCTTCTCAGATCAGTCTCAGCTCATTGGTATTTTAATTTAGACATGTTCATTAGATATACATTTGTCTTTGTCCACAGGAGCTGAGGGTTAATTGGGAGCTACATTCACAAGACTTCCTGAAATCAATTAAATGGAGGTCAAAGGTCACCTGATCACTGCCATGAGCTTAGGTGCTCCAGGTAAGACTACTTAAATAATTCCTTGTTGAGAATCCCTTATGGAAAGCAGGGATGCACAGTATATATTATATATTTTTGTGTTGCTTGATATTTGGGGGCTTATTTGTACCATTTAAACCTATTTATTTAGATTTGTGTATGTTTAAATAATACACACTTTCTGTCAGGACCACTATCGTCAAATAGCTGATTGGCAGTTAGCATACAGTTAGGATTGCTAGTGGGTGGGTGATATGGCAAAAATATCATTTTCACGATTTTTTTAGGAAAATCACGATCACGATTTTTTATCACGATTCTTTTTCAAGTTGGTTTTAATATTTTGCATGTGGCTGTTCATTACAGTCAAACTAATGTCCCTATGTTAAAAACAAAGCCTTAGGTAGCAAAAGAAAAAAGAAACGCAAACATTTAGGCCAGTGGCGAAGATAAGAATCTTTGTCATTATTTTCTTTGTTATTAAAAAAATAAGACAAGATCAACATTACACAAATTAATATTCAAATTAAATAAATAGTGCTTTATTTTTTCAGATGCAGTAGGTGTATTTAGCATTAGCATTGAAGAAAGTAATTAAATGAACAAATATTAAATTAAAACACTACATAGACTTTACTGAATAAATTATTGATTCTTATTAAAGCTACTATTAAAGTTCTCAGTCAGTGAGTGATTTTCTCCTTGTGTTTTTTTGTTTGTTTTATTAACACTAAAGGGATAGTTCCCTCAAAAATGAAAATGGTCTTAATTTACTCTCTCAAAATGTTTTAAACCCGAATAAGTTTCTTTCTTCTGTTGAAAATAAAAGTTATTTTGAATATTGTGGGTAACCGAACAGTTGCTGGTCCCCCTATAGTTTTTTATAGGTTCTCAACTGGAAGTTAATGGGGACCAAGCAACTGTTTGGTTACCCACATTAAAAAAAATCGTCTTTTGTGTTTAGAACAAGAAAGAAATTAATACAGGTTTGGAACAACATTAGAGTGAGTAAATAATGACAGATTTTTTTTGTTTGAACTTTCCCTTTAAGGACAAGCGGCAGTACTATTTATTCCTGTCGCTTTTAGACCAGCACGCGACGCGTTTAATTATTCGCGACGGATATTACACCAGATATTCTCTCAAATGTTTGCTTTCACTTTAGACATAGTCTGTTTATGTAAACATTGTGTGTATTTAAAAGTATTAGCTAAATAAGACTCGAAAGATAACTTAGTCCAGTATTCAGGCGCTGTTTGACAGGCTTCCAGTGCCTGTGAGCGTTGGGGGAATGCGCTGAGGAAAGCGCACGTCATCAGCACTTGAATTAAATGTTTAACCGGCAAGGCTTATGCAAATAATGAACTTTTGTGAATGCAGTGTCCCGTAACTGTTACCTATTCATTAACGTGTGATGTGTAGGCTACGTCGCTTGAGGCGCCAGAACTGAACTGATAGAATGCACTGTAACATTCTATCGAATAATAACTACGATATTTCTTCAAAAGCAGATCGTGGAGACATTTTAATCGTCCACGATTAAAAATCGTCATATTGCACACCCCTAGCGGTATGGTTCTGTTCTGGGCGATAACTCTCTGTGCATCCATGCAGTCTAGCATGGGTAAGAGCAGGGAGAGCAGCAATAACCCTCCTTAGGGTAAACAGACCAGAACCAACGTGAATGTATGCTGATATAATCAAAGGGCCATCACAAGGCCAAATACTTAATGCACAAAAGAGGAGCTGGGATGGAGAAGGGTAATCCCATAGGTAGACATGGATCAGCTGAGAGTCAGCTGACGTGAGTCTGACTAACCTGACCTGACGCTTCATTTTTAACATTATCACTGTCTTTACTATCACTTTTAATTAATTTAATACATCCTTGATGAATAACATTATTATTACTGACCCCAAAATGTGTACACTTAGAATGAATTTATACAACTTTGACTCCGTCTCATGCACATTGTGCTCGTTCACAGATGTCAAGGGCTGCCAGGACAGCAAGCTTCAAGCAGAGCGAGTCACAGAGCTGCAGGAGCGAAAACAGAGTCTGCAGAGCCTTTTGAACAGTCGTCTCGGAGAGCTGCGGCAAGTGTGTCTTCTGGAGGCGGTAAGATGGTTTATTAAATTTTAGAACAGGATTTGACTTTTAGTTAGTCGCTATAAAATAGTATTCTCTCAAAGAAACAAACACAAAACGATCGCTTCAACAGTGAAGGAAATGTGTATTGGGCTGATTCAAAAAGTTCTCCCTCTTTGTTTTAAAAGCTAATTTTCTTATTTGATGTTCGAAGTGTTAGGATTTGCATTTGAAGAACTGTTTGTGATTAAGTTGTGTTTTATATGTAGATGTACAAAAAAATCTGAAATAGTTGTACTTATTAGAACCATCTGTTCTAACGAATGATAACAAATAGCTCAATATTCCTCTAATGAAGTGATTGAAACAAAGTAAAATTTCAAATGTCTTGTACAGGAGCTCACAGGGAAGCTTCCACAGGACTTTCCTTTAGGAGACGGGGAAAGACCTCCCTTTGTTCAGCGCCGTGCTGGCCTGAACCCTAATGTCACCTCAAAAGGAGAGGTGAGTCTGTTTGCTGAAAGCTAATAAAAGTAACAGTTTAATATGATAATAACTATATCTGTTTTTCTCTGTAGGATGACCCAGGTCAGAGAAGGCAGATGAAGGCTCTCTTCAGTGGTGCCTGCGCCGGAGCATCGATTATGATAAAAACACATTGCACAGTAAGAGGACTGTTCATCGGGGATGTCACACGGGTAACAACACACACACAAGCACAAATTTATATTCTGGTTGACATTGGTTATTTGGTACAAATACATACATTGGGAATGGCTCTACAGGAAATGCATGGTAACTGAGTCATTTCTCCTCACTATGTGCAACGAAGGCGCAGAGGAATCCAATTGCAGCTTTATTGGGAATGGTCAAATGGCAGGGTAAATTAACAGCAGACAAGATCAACAGAGGGAGCAAAGAGCAAGACAAGGTCACAGGCGAAGGTCAGGGCAGGCAATGCAGGTCAAGACAGGCAGAGAATGATCAGAGGTCGGGGTACACAGTTCCTAGGTCAGTAATCAAATAAGCAGACACAGCAATAAACACATGGACTGAAAGCCAGGGCAAGGCAATACTTTGCAGAGAAGTGGTGTGTGGAAATGGCTTTTATTGTGTGGAAATGAAGTGCAGGTGTGTGCTAAGACTATTGTTTTGCTTGAAAAGGACAATGGAGTAATGTTGACAGACTTTGATATAAATGACTTGATTATATGTTTTTAACCAATAGCTTACTCCAACAGAACATATTTATAAAAACTTTTATGAACTTTTAATTTTATTTAAATTGATATTTTTATTCACAAGAGCTGTGTTCAGCCTTGACAAATTGTTGCACAACGTTGATGCGTTGAACGCACTGTTCTCATTATGCAAGAGTTGCAACTATGGCAGCTGTGAAGGCCATTCTTTGTGTTCTTTGTGAAGAATTTTCGGATGAAGTCGGTATAAATATGTTTAACACTACAAAATATGCTTGATGTTACAGTTTCTGCATTTGCCGCCCAGAACACAAGAGAACATCCCAATTGAGTGAAGGGATTTGTGGAAACTGAAATGGAAGCACACATCTTACCTAATTCAGACTGAAAACATTTAGCCTCACATACTGACTTTATTTGTAGTTCATACTGTTTTAATACCCTGTATTTTTTTCTCATTTTTAGGAAAATCAGTTAATTACCATTGTTTATTTCTATACCAAATCATACACTTGCAATGAAGCTAAAATATAAACATCATTATGTTGATATCCTATATTTTTACAATAAAACTTATGACAAACATGTCTTCTAATATCCTCAGTTGTTCCGTATACTGAGCTGTATCGAACACATTTGTAATACTTTCCTTGAACTCATTGTGCGAGTTCACTTTAATACCACGTGCTTTATATTCATATAAATTGCTGCTGATTATTGGACTGCAGTTCTGACACACCCACCACATAAGAGAAAACGTATCTCAAACCCTGTTGCACGCCGTTTCCAGAAAACATGACGTTCAGACCCGGAAATCGGCACCGTTTTGAACTTGAACATGCCCCTGGACACATTAAAATAATCAAAAGTGACAGTAAAGATATTTACAGTGTTGCAAAAGATTTCTATTTAAAAATAATGCTGTACAGCAGCACGACTGTTTTCAACTTTGATAATAGTAATTTTCTTGAGTACCAAATCAGCATATTAGAATGATTTCTGAAGGATCATGTGACTCTGAAGATTGGAGTAATGCCATCACATGAATAAAAGATAAAACAAAAAAAATAATATTACATTAAGCAAAAAAATCTTTCCAACCCTAAACTGTTAAACAGTAGTGTAAACAATTGACTATAACTATTGAGTCAAGAAATAGTTTCATCTCATGATATATATATATATATATATATATATATATATATATATATATATATATATATATATATATATATATATATATTACAATAAGAACTGTTCTTTGTGCAATTATTTTAATGGAATTAAATTGAATTATTGTCATTTTTAATATTTTCAGAGGAAACTGTGAAGTCAGATAGCAGTTCAATGTCAGACTCAACATCACATGACAATGGTGAGGCCTCTTAACATTATACAACAATGAATGTGCATCTCAATACTCTGATTCATTTTACCACAGGCTTTAGTTTTTGGCAGGCTGCAACTTTGATTTTTTACAACTGTCAACTGTGGTTTATAGAGGATTCGTCTCCCAGTGTGGCACCTGAGCATCGCTCCTTGTCTCACCCCCGGCTGGCCCCAGGCAGTCCTGACAGTAGACTCTGTAGGAAGCTGTCGCCTGTGGAGATCTACTACGAGATGAGGACTCGTCGCAACTCAGCTTCAAGCTCTGTGAGGTGAGCGGAGGGGAGGAAGGGAGCTTTTCACAAGCTGAAATGGGTAAGGTTTACACTACAATTAAAACTTACGAATGTATGAATGTTCATCCAGCCCGAGTGACTCAATGCCAAGAAGTGCATCCAATGTGGAGGGCAGAAGTGTTCCAGCCACACCGCTGTTGTCCCGCACTGCACCAGTCAGTGTCCATGTGAGGTACTAACTCTTTTCTGACCATTCCTTCTGCTATTTGTACACTGTAGTGTCTACACTTTGGGTCTGTTCCAAAACCTAATGAGTTGCCTACTGCCTATATAGGCATCTGCCTTCTAAGGCAACACCCAAACTGGCATTTACATGGCCAGCAACACAGAAATAGCACAATCTGCAAGAATGATTCTAAAATAGTTTGATATTAGCTTGTTGCAAAGCTAACAATACAATACTCTTATAAGCATAGACAAACACGTTTAAAAGATAGGGGTTGTTCATATTTTTGTACGTTTTTGAAACTTGAAAACTTATGCTTACCAATGCTGCATTTAAGAAATTAATTGTGAACCATTATTACAATTAAAAATAACAAATGAATGTTTCATTTATTTTAAAATGTAGTTTATTCCTGTGATTCAAAGCTGAATTTTGGGATCATTACTCCAGTCTTCAGTTTCACGTCACATGATCCTTCAGAAATCATTCTAATATGCTGATTTGATGCTCAGGAAGTATTTCTTATCTCCTATTAATGTTGAAAACAGTTGTGCTGCTTAATATTTTTGTAGAAACAATGATGCATGTTTTTTTTTCTTTGAATAAAAAGTTATTCAAAAGAACAGCACTTATTTGAAATAGAAATGTTGGTCCCACTTTATATTAAGTGGCTTTAAGTACTATGTACTTACATCGAAAAGTAAGTACAACGTATTATTGTGATCCTTTTGTATTGTAAAACACTTTTGCTGCTATTGGGGTATGATATGGGTAAGGTTAGGGACAGGTGTGGTGGTATGGGTAGGTTTAAGGGTAGGTTAAGGTGTGAGGGATGGGTCAACTGTGTAATTACAAATGCAATTACATAAATGAATTACAGCTGTAATTACATGCTGGTATTTTTAAAATATAAGTACAATGTAAAAACATGTATGTACACAATAAGTCCATTGTATCAAATTACTAATTTCAATATAAGTACATATTACTTAAAGCCACTTAATATAAAGTGGGACCAGAAATGTTTATAACATTATAAATGTCTTTACTGTTGCATTTGATCAATTTAATGCGTCCTTGCTAAATAAAATAATTAATTTCTTAAAAGAAAATTGTACTAATCCCAAACTTTAGAGCATAAAACACACAAATATTGTGAATTAAACAATTTAAAATTACATTTTAGTTTTAAAACTTTTCAGTATGAAATGAAATATTTTACGTTTTAGAATTGTTCTTGGCTTGTCTGCCGTCTTCTCACTGAGTAGTAAAATGCTCCCTAGATTGAGCTTTAGATCGAAATTTTTTATTTTTTTTTAAAATTTTATTACCACTATAATTACCGTCTTATCTTCTCCTTCTGCTAGGCCGGAGATGTCTGGTGGTATTGCACTAAAGCAGTGGTGTGGCAGTCCAGATGTTCCTCAGTTTGTCCCACTGGCATCTTTGGAGGGCTCCTCATCTGAGCGCCGCAGCTGCCCCTACAGCTCCCGCGCTCGCCGTAGCAACAGCTCTGAGGCGCTACTTGACCGCTCGAGTTCTCCCTGAGCCCGGCCCTCCCGGCAACGGCATGCCACCCCGAGCTGGACCGTACAAGAGCTCTGAGTCCCTCACGGATGGGAAGCTCCGTCAGATATATCAGAGGCAGCCCAGAGAGTCAGATGAATGGGCTTTAAAGACCAAGGTCGAATGCGCTCCTCTCTTGGTGGCAGTGGCACTGGTTACAATGAGATTTTGATAGACTACATTTGGGGCAAACAGCAAAAGAGGCCCGTCCAGCTCCGCAGAACCAGTCAACAGGACGGATCTGGCCGGATTTCTCCACTCCTCAAGCGGGCACCCCTCCGCATTATAACGGTTTCTCTCATTCGCAGTTACATCTGGCTGCTGCTCCACCTACCTATAGCCCTATGCTACTGCGGGGTCAAGAGTCTGAACCCCGTCGGGTCAAAGTGACACGAACCAAATCCTGCGGACCCTTCATCCCACAGGATGCCGTGTTGTTCTCGGCGTATGATCTGTCACATCCCTCCTCTGGATCCACGACCTCTTCTATTCCCAACCTGCTCCCTCACCACACAGAGCTGTCCACTGCTGCAGCGTTCGGACGCAGGCCGCCTCAGTTCTCTCTGCCCACTCCTGAGGACTCCACCCGCAGTCTGCACAAGGCACTGGCTCTGGAGGGACTCCGGGACTGGTATCTGAGGAACGCCTTAGGCTATTCCACTACGGCCAAAGGTCACGACGGACTTTCCATGCGCCACTCACATACTCACCACCACCTAGTGCACCAGCCTCAGTCCATCCCAGCCGACCCACTGTACTCTGTGCACCGTCAAATACCTCAGTCAGCTTCATTTCATGGGCATCCCTTGCATGCCAGGTGAGTTTTTCACATTTCTCTTTCATCCCACAGCAGGGCTCCCATGGTTTTGGAAAAGCTAAAAAATCTGAAAATTTGAAATAATCATTCAACTGACTGGAATAGTCATGAAAATTAATATAGTAAATACCATTTTATTGCTAATCATGAACATTTTGATTGATCATTAGGTGTGGGAACCATGCTACAAATATGAAATTATAATAATAATTATTATTATTATTATTAGTAGTAGTAGACTAGTACAACTACTACTTGTAGTAGCAGTGTTATAAATGCATACAAATATGACCCTTTTGTGTCATTTATGTTTTATTATATTAGGGTAAGATGAAATAATATAATATATGTAATTTTTTTAAAAGACGTTTCTTATGCTCACCAAGACTGCATTTTTTATATTTTAATATATCGTTTTATTTTAATATATTTTAAATTAAATTGATTTATTTTTATGGCAACGCTGTTCAGAACCCATTACTTGAGTCTTCAGTGTTACATGATCCTTCAGAAATCATTCTAATATGCTGATTTGGTGCTTTTCTTAATATTATCAATGCAAAAACAAACGAGCAGTTAAGCTGCTTAATATATTTGTTGAAATTAAATTGTTTGATGAATAGAAAAGAACAGCATTTCTTTGAAATAGAAATCTTTTGTAACAATGGAAAAGTCTTTACTGTTACTTTGTAATAATTGAATCCTTGCTGAATATACACTACCGGTCAAAAGTTTAAGATCGGTAAGATCTTTTATATTTTTAAAAGAAGTCTCTTCTGCTCACCAAGGCTGCATTTTTTTGATAAAAAATACACAAAAACACAGTAATATTGTGAAATATTATGACAATTTAAAATGACTTTTTTATGTTAATATATATTAAAATGTAATTTATTCCTCTGAAAAAGCTGAATTTTCAGCATCATTACACCAGTCTTCAGTGTCACATGATCCTTCACAAATCACTCTAATATGATGATTTTATGCTCCAAAAACATGTCTGATTATTATCCATGTTGAAACAGTTTTTGACATTTTTATTTCAGGATTCTTTGATGAATAGAAAGTTCAAAAGAACAGCTTTTATCTGAAATGGAAAGAAAAGTTTGGGGTCAGTAAGAATTAGTATTTTATTTTGGGGGAAATAAATAATAAATCAATACTTCTATTCATCAAGGATGAGTTACATTGATCAAAAGTTACAGTAAAGACATTTATAATGTTAGAAAAGATTCTAATTAAATAAAAGCTGTTCTTTGAACTTTCTATTCATCAAAGAATCCTAAAATAAAAATGTAAAAAATGTTTTCAACATGGATAATAATCATACATGTTTTTGGAGCATAAAATCATCATATTAGAGTGATTTGTGAAGGATCATGTGACACTGAAGACTGGAGTAATGATGTTGAAAATTCAGCTTTTTTTCAGAGGAATAAATTACATTTTAATATATATTAACATAAAAAAGTAATTTTAAATTGTCATAATATTTCACAATATTACTGTGTTTTTTGTGTATTTTTTATCAAAAAAAATGCAGCCTTGGTGAGCAGAAGACATAAAAAATCTTTTAAAAACATAAAAAATCTTACCGATCTTAAACTTTTGACCGGTAGTGTGTATATATATATATATATATATATATATATATATATATATATATATATATATATATACGCAGTTGTAAGGAAAAAATGTATAAAAATTTTGATTGAAAATTTTAGCTACAAGTTAACTAGTTAGACATTTTCTGATGCTGCCATTTTCAGTTTTATCTTCTCTCTTCATCATGGCAGGTCCGTGGAGCTCTCTCTCTACCCAGAGCCTTTCCCATCAGAGGGGAGCACTCAAAAAGGGTCCGGCTCTGAGCCCCCTTCACCTGGAACACTGGTCTGACTGGCAGCCAACACACCTTAGGGCCTCTAATGAAACATGTTGCAAAATCCAATGCAAAATGTTACCTTCTTATAGGAATGCACCGGTCTGATACTGTGCTCAAGTAATAGTACTCCTTAAGAAAAACTGATATCATGCACCCTTAGTTTGTAGCATTAATGCTGTAACACAAAGAAAAAAGACAACAGAACAAATTAGAATTTGGTTGAAGATATTAAACATTATTTTATTATATATATATATACAGTAAATACACTGTATATATATTATAATAATTTAGTATTATATAAATTAAAAATATTTGTAACAAAGTTCACGTTCAGGTAAGTAGGAGGCGGGAACCCACGAATGTTCAACGCAAAGTATTAATCATAAAATAAACAAATAAGAAAATGAAAGTAAAGCAGCAGCTCCTTGTTGATGACTGCCACATATAAACGTAATAAATACCAACACAAACGCCCAGGCCTTGTCCTCTCTCTTCTTGCACTGTTGTCAACCCTCCTTTTATCCTTCCGGGGCTCCTCCTCGGGACTGGAGACCTGTTTGACACGCAGGTGATGCTCATTAGCACTCGCTCCGTTCCCACAGCTCTCGACCCCACTCCGCTTGCCACAACATTATATAAATTACGGCATTATTTAAAAGTACAATTATTGTACAGCATTCATCCCTATTGATTAATCCCTACATTGTTTAGCATATCAGGAGGCGTCTTTAAACAACACAGAACTGAAATAGTAGATCAGTGTGTTGGCTGTCATAGATCTAGCGCTGCGCTTGATTGTAAACTGGTGTTTACAACATACATTTTCTCCATACTCTGTGTGTGTATTAATGGGATGTTATTGTAATGTATCTATAATTTGTTTTCAAAATGTATAATTAATCATCTCCACTTCATCCTGAGATATATATTTTCAGAGAATAAAATAGATTATAAGATATGTATTCTTAATTACTATTTTGTAAACTAATATGTTTCAGGTTAACAGTCATTTAATTATATACAAGACTACTCTAAGTTTAATGAACTCATGCATTTTAATGTACTATAACAGCAGTGAATGTGTTGCATACTTGTTTGTTTATATCTATGTATCTAAATATCTATATGTAGCTATGAAGAGTATGATAAAAGCATTTCATTGAGGACCTTAAAGGGATGAGCTTTTCCTCCTGGAGGGCTTATATTCTCTGAAGTTGTAGACATGCAAACAAGCCTATGCCTGGTCTCTAAAATTAACTTTAAAGCTCTAATACAGGGATTTATACCATTTAGTCCAGTTATTAATTCCACAATTTCAAAGAACTTGAAATTGACTGTTGACCTAAAATATTAAACTGAAACGTCAGTTTTGAGGCCTGTTCACACACTAAGTAAAAAATAAAAATCTTAAACTTGCATGAGAATATTTCAAAATGAAATGATGCATCCCTATGAAATCCTTTACAGAGTACATTAAATATATTAATGTTTATCATAATATAATATTTTTTTTATTTAGTTATTTTTTTGTTTCAACAATTTTGAGAAAGAAAATTGTTTTCATATATTTTATACTTTCATGATTAAGTCGCATCCGACTTGGCAACCCCTTTAATTGATATTCTACAGTATTTAACAAATATATCTGAGAATTTACTGTAGTTTTCATGTTGAGAATGGCATAAGCTGGTCTTATGTTTGCACTTTTTGGAAGCAAAATACCTTGTCTAAACAACATGTCAGTATGTCATCAATCTGTTTACTAACTAGTTTGACGACTTGTTACAGTCTTTTTGTTACAGTTCCTAAGTTGATGCTTTAGATTTTCTTTAGATTATTCTTCCTGAAAAGCTAATTCTGTCATTAACGATTATTACCCTTGAAATCAGTACAATTTGGTGTCCACAATTAAAAACAAGACTAGACTAACTGTTCCCTATGTTAAGCCTACGTATTATCGCTAAAATGGCAGAATATAGGTCATATGATGGTTTAAGTTTCAAATTATGATGGTTTATTTAACACTTTGTTAATTAGACTTGAAGAATTCATGTGTATTTACTACTCTTCATGTTGCTGGTTTGTGAGGTGCCTCAAGCTGGTATCTGAAACTCATGACCAAACAGCTGTGCATTGCTAGTCTCTCTTAGTGTTTTTGGTGACATAAATGTCTGTACTGTAATTAATTATAAATAACGAAAAATACCTATATGTAGCAACTTGAAAAAACAATATATATTGTATATTTATGAACTGATCAGATTTTGTATACATATTTATTTGCATAGTATACATGCCTCTTGTTTGTTTACACCAGCGAAAGAGACTCTTGTTGTCATCTTTATGAATGACACCCTGTTTTGGCGTTAAATTGTGCTATCATTGCAGCTTTTAGAATCATAAATGTGTTGCTAGATTTTTTTATATACTGTTTCCATTGTTTATTTTTTTTACATTTCACATCAAGATGGTCTGTTCTGTTGGGGGAGATCATAATAAAGATCATGATATAAAGTCTCATTTTTTTCAAAGATGAATCACACCTAAGTGTATATATTTTAATTACAATTCATGATGTAAGCACGAATTTGAGGTTACACAGTACATTCTGAAAGGCTGTTCAGTTCACATTCCTTACATTTATATCTTTGGTATTTGCTAACATCACTGCATGCCCACTGAACACTTGGAATGTGTTGGAGTGTTTTTAGGCCACTTCAAGTGATTCTCGCCTATTCAAATTGGCGTACAGGCAGTTTTCTTTGAGACATGCTTCATCTTTTCTAAAATCTATTCATAGTTAACTGATTTCTAATGTTTTAAGCATAAATATAACAGAATTTAGTAAGTTAGCTCAATGCACTCAACCCCTTTTAATCACTGCTTGAAATGAATGACACAGGTGAACAAAATCTTGTTTATATTTTAATTCTTATAGTTATATATTCATGAAGTTAAATGAGATGAAAAAAAAATACAAAACAATTTTTTAACAATTTAAAATTCACTGACAACTAGACCTAGAGCTGTTGAATTGTGAAATCCAGAACCCCATTGTTTTGAAGCAACAGTTTAAAATGTGCAAATTTGATTACGAACAAAACGAATTGTGAATCGGTTCAATTGAATGAGTTGGTTCACAATTAAAAGATTCGGTCGCTACCGCGTGCTTTAACAAAACGTAAACAACTCAGAGGGGAAACTTTCAGCGAAGAACACTTTAAATCCCTGTATGATTCTAATCCATCATATGATTTCAGAACTTGAATATTGGAACATTCGATTGATCGCTTCTGTTCGTTATATATGAACAGCTGAGAGAAAGAGAGAGAGAGTGACAGAGGAGAGAGAGAGAGCTGAACAGTTGCATTTCCATCTTTGCAGGTTGCTTATAAGAGAAGGTCCTTTAGTGTAATAGACATTTTGTAAAAGGAAAGGAGAGGCCCTCATCGAAAGTAAGTGCTTTTTCTCTATCATTTATTCTTAAATGGTAATTTATTCTCATTTTTGTCACTTGCTGTTTTTGTTGTTGAAATATGAACAGTCAGAAAACGCTGTATGCTATCCACCATGAAGAATAAGATAATTTACTTGAATTGCCTTCTTAAAGATGTTGTCCATTTATTACATCATTTATTATTGCACATTTCCTATATGAAAATATGTTGTGTTCATAATAATGTTACATTTTCCAGACTTTCCTTTCATAAAATAATAACTATATTTTTATTATTTGGCGATGTGTCATTGTGTATGTGCTGTGTTCACTTTGTAAATATTTTTTCTAGGCTTGTCTAGTTTAAAATTGAAACCCAATTTACGTTTAATCTATTTTAGTAAATGTTTCACAGTGTGTTCTGGTCAGCCGATACCAATTATCGTGTTTGCACATCACCGAAGACAGAACAGTCTTTTTTAGTGTATCACATTGTTCACTTTAAAGTATTATGTGGCTCTAAACTTTAACATAGCATGTAATATTGATATGAAATAATTTATAATTTATAATAAAATCCTTGTGCTATTTAGCATTATTGCTGCGATGCTTGCTATTGCAGTGTGAATTAACATTATAATACACACATACTGAACTTTTTCAATGCATTACATACACTGGTAAATATTTACAGCAATGAAATTTGTGAAAGCCAGCCTCTGTGCTTCTCTCATTCCTTTCTGACACCCATTTGAGAGGATTTTCTCACTGACAATGGCTGTCCAGCATTGTGGCTGAACTCTGCATTCCACTCCAGACCCCAACTACATTTGTGTATATATTTTAAGAAAGCCTGAGAAGATCTTGTCATGGTCCTCTCTCAGGGGTGATACACTCTTTGTCTAATAGCTCTTAACCTTGTGCTTGTTGCCATGCAACTCTAAAATCCAACTTGGTAAGTGCATTTCTTACTCTTCATGACTACTCTATTAACAGATCTTCTTTTTTGTGATAAAGTACATATTTACTTTGCAGTGGATATATTTACTTAATGTACTATTTATTCTATTCAGCAAAAAAACAAAAAAATGTTTAGTTGTGTAGACAGCCTGCATGAAAAAGGAATACTTTGTCTGTCTGGTGGGAGGAGACAGATTGCAGCCTTGGTGGGCCAGATGGAACCTGGGGGCCGAACGGACAGGCGTAGCCAGAGCCAGTTTGTGTGGAGAGGCTGATGGACCAGGATGACATCCATGGCCCAGAAGCCCAAGGTGTACTCACTGGCTCGTCGGACCAAGGTGGATAAGGGGGCTCAGCAGACCGGGGCGATGACGGAGAGAGGAAGCCGGTGGGAAAGAGTAGCCTGGTGCTTGACTGAGGCTCCCCTGGACGGACGAGGGGGCCTGGAGAAGACCTGGGACTGACAGACCACGGTGGAGTCGGAGGGAGTGCAGAGCTTGGGCGAAGCCATTGGGTAGTCAGACAGAGGAGGAGTTTTGGGCCTGGAGGACCAAGGTGAAACCTCAAGGTGAAACCCAGAGGCGAAATCCAGGGAACTGGCTGGAACCAGTGGCAGGGATGGGAGCAGGGAGTTGCCCAGGAACAACAGAGGAGGAAGATTTTCGAATGAGACCAGAGCACTGAAATATCAGGCTCCAGGATTGACTGGTCAGGGGCGCATACTCAAGGCAGTCAAACTCCACAAGAATTCACTGGAATGATTTTAGTGGCTGTCTTTGGCTCTATGGTGGAAGTGGGCTGGAAGTGGGTGGAAGTTTGGCTCTGTCTTGGACTTTGACTGGGTCAGGTTTAACACACTCAGTTGAAACCCTCATATATGGGTAAGCAGACTCCAGACAGATGAAGATGTATTTCCTCTAGGTGTTTCACACACACGAAAAAGGAATAGAATTTAATAATAAACTCAGGAAATCACTAGGAGCACACAGGAGATAAACAGCACATAATAACAACAGAGGACAGAACTGAACAGGGAGTGTATATGCAAGAGATAACAAGGAAATGAGACACATGTGATAATTATAAGTTTTTTTAATATTTATTTTTTTGTATCACATGATTTGAATTAATTGTCACATGTTTTGGAGTGTGTCTAATTAAGGTGATTATCTGTGTCTGTAAGAGTTGGGTTTTGTGTCCTTGTACGTGGCTGTGTGCGTGTCTAAACCGGAGTATAACTGTTGGAATCTTGTTGTCTCAATTCATTCATTCATTCAAGAAAGTGAATGCTAGATTTTCAATTTACATTGTGGTTCAAAATTTTGGGGTTGAGAAGATTGTTTAATGTTTTTGAAAGGAGTCTCCTATGCTCACCAAGGCTGCAATACAGCAAAAACAGTAATATGGTGAAATATTAAAACAATTTTAAATAGATACAAATATTTTTCATGAAAATCCAGATTTCATGCACAGGCTGATAGGTCCTTAACTCAATCTACTTGCAATCATAATTTTCTATAGGGCTCAACTGATTGGTTCTTGCTGTAATGCAGCCAATGAGCTTGCTGCTCAATGTTCAAATATTTGGCCAGCATCTGCAGTTTGCAGCTTGCTTTCAGATGTCCTCCACCTTCCCCAGCTCCACCTACATATACAAATTTCCGTGTGAGCGAACAGCCGAACCACGTCAAAAAGTCACGGTTATATAAATACCCGTGTTCATGTGGACAAGGCCTAAGGAAAACACACATTTTGTGAGAAAATTATAGTTTTGTCCCAATCCCAATATCTACTTCATGGGCAGATTGAGCTAAAGCAACATGTTGTAGCAATAGCAACCAAATAATCACATGAGAGAGATTTTCAGGCTTGATTTACTGCATAGTAACTAACCACCCATCTCATTAGATCAATACAATAGAGGAATGGCCTGACAGATGAAAGCACAGTACTGAATGAGAACATTCATTACCATATACATTCATCTCATGACCTGCTGGAGTACAGACCTGGGCTCTTTTAGAGTGTAATTATATTGCAATATTGTGTGCGTGTGTGTGTATGCCTTGAAAGGTGATACTATTTTACTGTAGTTTTTTATCAAATAAATTCAGCCTTGGTGAACAAACAAACGCCTCAATTATCCTAAACCTTTAAATGGTGGTGTATATTGATTTCCAATTTGTATCTTAAAAATGTACATTGTGGCAAAGTTAAATAAAATAATAAATAATACATGTCTATAATTTCTAAAATACTTAAAGCAATGCAAACGCTTTAAATAGACATTTGATTTACTTTATGTTGTGATTAGATCTGTACTTTATGTGATCATTAGTGCTGGGCAACGATTAATCGCACATATTTCATGCATGTGTGTATTTATATATACAAAGTAATTATACGCAGTACACACACATGTATTATGTAAACCCAAACTTTTATTTTGGGTGCGATTAATCGTTGCTCAGCACTAGTGATTATCAACTTAATTTAAAAAAAAATATTCTGATGGTTTATGCATCTCTTTGTCTGGCTCTAGTATGTTGCTGGTGTTGCTGTGCTGGTTTGTCGGGGTCACAGGACTTTTATATGTCTTGTACTCCTGGTTCATCCCTGCTGTTGTGCAGTTCAACGGCAGTCTCGCGTTACTCTGGCATGATGTCATTGTTAAGCATGCTCTTGATACTCTGACCAGATCTACTCAACCACAGGTGAATCAATTTGTCCTGCTTTAACAGTTTTCTATCTCAATACATAGGCCCATATGGCCCATATAGTAAACAAAGTCATCACCATAACCCTTTATGTCTTTGTTGTGACCAGCGTCTGATGAAAGCAGTACGGAAGGATGCAACCCGAGGTGACCCTCAGAGTGTGATCTCGGCCATTGATCATTACTGCCGACACAGGGAATGGGCTATGAACGTTGGAGATGAGAAAGGTCAGAGCACTGCTTTTGTATTCCAGACTTGTCAAAAAAAAAAAAATATATATATATATTTTCTGAAGATGACATGAATATATTTGCTTCAAAATAGGGAAATAGGTTTTAATTTATTATTATGTAATTTTTATGTGGGGGGTCAGATATTTATTTATTTATTTAAATAAATAAATGTACTTTAATTCAGTAAGGGTGACTTTGGTTGATCAAAAGTGACAGACTTTTACATTGTTACAAAATATATTGAAATAGAAAACTGTTATTTTCAATTGTGATATTATTTCACAATGTTACTGTTTTACTGTATTTTTGATAAAACAAATGCAGCCTTGTTGAGCAGAAGAGACTTCCTTCATAAACATAAATAGTGTTCTGTATTCCAATATATGTACTCAAATTCTCAAATTTGTGGAACTTTTGCTAAGCCAGCTATATAATTTTAAATACTTGTCAAATACTTGTCACTTGTTTAAAGGTGGGATTGACTGCTTTTTTTCTTTGCATGATTGTGTTTATGCGGTGCAATATAACATGTATTCGTGGTTTTTCTTTTTTAAAAGTTTTTATTTTATTTTTCATAAACTTCACCTTTATTGTCAGCAGCGCTTTCCTCTGTCCCCTGAACGAGTGGTTCACTTACTGATTCTATGAAAACACTCCCTCAGAAACACGTCGTGGGCTCAGATTGGTTAGTTTGGGCCAGTGTCTAAACTGTCGCTCACGTTGTCCGGAAGGTTAACGCCCATTACCTTTACGGTGGATACCATAGACGGTGGATACACGTAAATAATGACGTCGAGACTGCTCTATCAGTGAGGCAGAATCAGACCGAGAAAGCCGCGATGAAGAGAGTCAGTGGTGTGGAGAGAACCTCACCACACATGGCTCTTAATAAACGTTCTGAATGATAATTTGCTACATTTTTTAACCATATACACGTTTGTTTTACACAATAGCATCTGACTGGCAACGATAGCAACTGACTGGCTACTAATGTTAAACACAAACAGCATTGGCAAGTTTACGTTCTTGATCAAATCGAAAATAAAGTCATAAAGCGTATATACATAAAAAATACATTAACAACAATAGTACTTATAAAAAATTCAGGTCCATAATGTTTGTACGCGTTTGCCGTAGACACAAAATAGCCTAACTAGTAGCCCGTAAAGCCAACATAGCCAGCGCTGGCATTTGAAAAGAAATAAAACACAAGGCTACGTCGGGAATTATACATGCAAATACAAATTTAAAATTATTAAATCTTAGCCTACTTACAGGTTGTGGCCCAACAACTGCTGCCTCTGGTTTTAAAGTTGGAACTGCTTCATGTTTTAGTAACAGTTTAAAAGTGAAATCGCAGTCAACCTCCCCTTTAAATACTTGTCTCAAAACAACCGATTTGGGAGGATATTTTACTGATCCTCACCCACTAGTTAAAAACTTATAATTCGTCCAAAACGGGTTATTAATTAAATGTAGTGTTTTGCACATGTTTCTTGAAGGATATGTTTAGCGGTATAGGTTGTGTTATCCCAGGCCAGCAAACAAATTTAGGTTCTGGGGACATTTTGGGAACGTTAGTTTTTGGTTCCCAGAACGTTCCTAGAACTTTCCTTTAAGGTTAGGGAACGTTCCCGGAACATTCTCCTTACATTATAAAAATGGAACCTAAAAATAACCTACATGGAACGTTCCTATAATGTTCTTGTTTGGTTCCCAACGTTCCTATAACGTTCTTGTTTGGTTAGGGGAACATTCTGTGTTTGCTGGGAGAGGCCATACAAAATATCCTTAACCTGATAAAAAATCAATTGAAGTCTATGCAACCTTCTCAATAATATAGTGAAACAAACGTGTGTGTGTTTGTGTGTGGCCTGGTAAACCCTACATTGTAATATTTGAAATCCTAGTCCTTGTGGGGAGGAGACATTTTTTGGTCCCCATGAGGAAAACAGCTTATAAATAATTATGTGATGTTTTTTTATGTGAAAGTGCAAAGAAGATTAGGGGTAGAGTTGGTGTGTAATGGGAGAGAATATACAGTTTGTACAGTATTAAAATCATTATGGCAATGGGAAGGACCCATAAAACAAGAAAACACAACATATGTGTGTGTGTGTGTGTGTGTGCACTCAGGCTCTATCCTGGACTCAGTGGTGAGTGAGTTGAACCCCGAGAAGGTCCTGAGAGTTGGGCACATACTGTGGATACTCTACAGTGCGCATCGCTCGCCTGCTTCCTCCTGGAGCTCGTCTGATAACACTGGAGTTCAATGCAGATTATGCTGCAATTGCTCGAACAAGTAATCGCCTGGGCAGGTCTTGAAGACAGAGTAAGGGCCTTGTTCCTTCACAAACACTTAATTTACACACAGTAGCCGTTATTTACTCTCTACTCTCTGCAGACATTATGTTTGTAGCCTATATTTCAAATGAAGGGAGTTTACTCCTGTTTATTATGCCTTGAATCAATGTTTTACTTCATCAGGTCCAGCTTGTAGAAGGTGCGTCTGAAGATTGGATCCCGCATGAAGGAGCACTTCGGAATTGAAACATTTGATTTGGTTTTTCTGGACCACTGGAAGGACCGTTACCTCCCCAACACAAAATTAATGGAGGTGTGTTTGATTCTGACCACTGTAATTTCATTCAATCTCGGTTCAGAGATTATGGTGAATTCAGTTGCAAGTTCAGTATTTTCCTCTCGATTTTCCTGGAAGCATATATCCAACCTGTTCTGTACTTCTTTTTTAATGTCTTCTTTATTTATAGGATTGTGGTTTGCTAAGGAAAGGCACCGTTCTGCTTGCTGATAATGTGATCTGTCCGGGAGTCCCAGACTATCTTCAATATGTGCGCAATAGCCTTTCCTATAAAAGCTGCTATTTTAAATCCCATTTAGAGTATACCAAGGCAGAGGACGGCTTGGAGAAGTCTGTGTTTTTGGGCTAGAGATATACAGAAATGGTTCATATGCTTACCTTTTTTTGCTCGACTTTTTATGCTAAGATTTTCGCTGACCTAACATTTATTATCATAAGTCCTTAAGACTTACTGTACTTAAAATCTGTGAATCGGTGCACAGTTCTGCACATTTGTTCAAACAAAACCACTCTTTTACCATTGTGAACCACTAGAGGGTAGGATTACATCTAAAATGGCTTGTCTAGACCCCGTCTTACAGTGTAACCAGAAATTTTATCTTAAAAATATATACTAGTGACTTTGTATTTATATTTTTTACAGAAAATGTAACCTTTTTAGAGTATTTTACTTTTTATGTTCTTCATAAGTCATTTAGAGTCTGTTCATTTTGGCTGTTTTTGCAGTATTGATAGTGGCTTATATGGATGGCAGTTTTATCTACGTTTTGGTGCGTATTTTTGTATGCTTTAATGTTGCAAATTTATCTGCCTCTTGCAATAATGTTTTAGTCATTTAATTTTTAAGGTGACATTTTAATTAGCTTTTTCTATTAGCTTAATCTAAGCTACTGTCTTAATGTTAACTAATAAGTTATAAAACACATTTTCATGTCCTCACCATTGCTTGTGTGTGTGTGGCCTGGTAACCCCTACATTATGGGAACAAATGTCCCCACAAAGATGTCAGTATCCGAATTCTTTTGGGTTTTTTGTGCCCCATGAGGTAAACAGCCAGGGTAGGGTTAGTGTAAGGGGATAGAATAAAATTTGTACATTATAAAAATAATCAAGTCTGTGAAAGTCCCCATAAAACAAGCCCCAATGCTTTATTTACAGACATAACCAAATAACAAAAACTTGACCAGAGTAACAAAAAAGTTAAGACTATGAAGACTATTTACAAAACACAAGACACTTACATTCATTTATTATACGTATCCATCCCTCTCACATTTTATAGTGTCATATTTCATAACTTAATTTAACAGTCATAAATCTTTAATAGCATTGAAAATTAACCACTAGAGCCCAGCCACACATTTTAAAATAATACATCCACAAGCACACTTATAAATAAAAAAACATTATAGACACCTTAAAGGAGTAATTCACTTTAAAAAAAACAAACTTTTGCTGATAATTTACTCACCCCCATGTCATCCAAGATGTCCATGTCTTTCTTTCTTCAGTCGAAAAGAAATTAAGGTTTTTGGTGAAAACATTCCAGGATTTTTCTCCATATAATGCACTTTACTGGGAACCAAACGGTTCAAGGTCCAAAAGACACTTTCAGTGCAAACTGTAAACTGTGCAAAGGGCTTTAAGCGATTCCAGACGATGAATAAGGGTCTTATCAAGTGAAACGATCGCTCATTTAATAAATAAATAACAAAGTTTAAGTTTTATAAGCTCAAATAGTCGCCTTGCTCTGTTCTGTGATACGCGTTCGCTTGTTCATCAAAATGAACAAATCTTTTCAGAGTCAATTCGTTCATTTCGTTCATTGAACTTGAAAAAAGATTAGTTAATTTTCATGAACAAGTTCCAATAGGAAGAGCTTAAAAAACTTAAACTTTGTTATTTATTTTTTAAATGAGCAATTGTTTCGCTTGATAAGACCCTTAAGCATCGATTTAATTTAAAACCCTTTGAACAGTTTGCAGTTTGCACTGAAACTGTCTTTTGGACCTTGAACCGTTTGGTTCCCAGTAAAGTGCATTATGGAGAAAAATCCTGGAATGTTTTCATCAAAAACCTTCTTTTGAACTGAAGAAAGAATGACATATATCTTGGATGGAGTAAATTGTCAGCAAAAGTTTTTTTAAAGTGAACTACTCCTTTAACCCTCTAGTCTATGGTACAGTGTTAGCCTCCAGAGCTTGGAGATGAGGATGAAGATAAATGTGAAAACTTGATATGATAACTTGATATAATTTTTTGGTGATACTTGTGTTCATGGTACAATGTTGCCTGAGAGCAACAGCTGGAAATTAAATTAATTAGAATTAAATAAAAACAACTATATACATATAAAAAAGAAAGTTAATGCATTAAAAGGATAAATGTGTTTGTTCAAGTGTCTGGTTAAAGAAATGGATGTTTTTAATAAATAACCCATATATTTTTTTTTCTGAGTGAAAATGTCAATTTTTAAAATTTGTATGTTGTGGCAATGTCGCCTAAGGCAACAAACTTAAAAAAATAAAAAATAATAATAATTAATGAAAAAGTTTATTGATAATGTCAGTGTCCTCTAAAAAGTGTTTCTCTCGTTGATATCATATTGGGTACCATAGAGGGTTAGATTATCTGTGAACAGGGAATACTCATCCCTGGTTTGCTTTAAAATTTAACAGAGATGGTACGTTTATTTGAATAATTCATTCATAACATAAAGCCAAAGATATCCAGAGAGAAAAAAAGTAACCAATAGTAAAGAGTGCAGAGTCAATATGTTGGAGATGAGAAAAGCCATTAGCCCAATACAGTCATGTGTGTCAGAATAAAGTCCAGCGACGGTATTATGGACCAGAGTAGGCTATACATACCATTTAAAAACACACGTGACAGTGAGGTCAGATAGATTAAATGTGTTTATAAAAAGACAAAGAATAATTCTAAAATCTACTAAAATAGATCATATAAATCATTATGACGAGAACTAGGGTCTCACACCAGATTGTTTCATAAAAGCAGAAGGTCTAAACGCAGAAAACTATCCAGCAGTGTTCACATTAAAAATATATACCGGTCCATCCCTCTCAGAGACTTTTCAAAAGCATGCATGATGTGGTAATCCCAATCTGTGCCCATTGAGAGAGAGAGAGAGAGAGAGAGACGAGAGAGAGCAAGGAAGAGAGGGAGAGTGAGTGGGTAACAAAAGTGTAAGAGAGAGGGAGACAGAAAGCGAGAGAGTGAGCGAAAGAGACAGACAGAGTGAGGGGGCTTTTAAAGGATTTGACAGTGATTTGTAGAATCACAGTTGTGGAATGTTTGGTCTTTTCCAGCGTTTTATAGTTTCTTAAAGCTCTCCATATTTTCTACATTAAATTCTCACCTTCAAAAATTCAAATGAATCTTTAGATTGTCGTTGTGTGAGAAGACTGTGAAGTGAGGACATTTTAAGATGAGAGCTGAAGACTCGGATGTTGGGGACATCTACTCTCGTGCTTCAAAACCATCCAACTTCAGCTCCAGATGGGCTCTCACTGGCAGCTGCATCAGTTAGTGAGTTTTGACATAAACAATAAATTACTAATCGTTATGCCAACACATGGAATGTAAATTCCCTTAAAATGCTGTAAAGATGTCTGTTGAGGTCTCGCGAAACGTGTAAGAAGCAGGGCTGCTGTTCCCAAGAACACTTAATCAAACGGGTGTGCGTGTGTCTGTCTCCCCGCGGGAACTTCAGCTTTCAATCCAAATATAGCTATTTTTCCGCTCACTTGTTCCTTAATATGTATCAGTTAATTTGCATAAAATATGAATACGCTTGCCTATACATGCCCTCTATTCTCAGCGGTCTGTTGAGTGCGAAGACGAAAAAGTAAGTTAATTTTCCAGAAGACAGACTTTGGGTTGAAATAGCCTAATAATTTTTGTGTAAAATAAATTATTAATAACAAACGGAGGCTATACACTTAATGTAAATGTATAGGCTAAATGTAAATGTAAAATAATATGCTGCTGTGGTGCCCTTAAATAAATCTAATATGGTAATAATAACATGTCTTTGGTCACTACTATAATGGCATTCCTATGTTTGTTTGTTTTTTAATGTAGGCCTACCTTACTATATCATGGTATAATATGGTATTATGGTATAAATGGAACACCATAATATGGTATAAAGAACCAAGTTGGTTGGTAAACTTTTCATTTTTTGCTGAATAATCCTGGTAAAACAAATAAAATGGGCAAATTAAAAATGAAAATACTGTTTTGAACTAACTATTAAAACTAAGTAAAAAAAGTCAATTTTGTGGGTTTGGTTGGCACAGTTAATCAAGTATTTAAACAAGTAAACAAACTAAAAAGATGCTACCAAACACAATGCTGTGTGTGTGTACTGTATATTATATTATATTAAATTAATTCTATTATATTTAATAGAAAGGCTCTCAACCAGTTATAATTTAGTTGTCTCTTGGTAATATCAATGAGCGTGGGTCAAGAGGTCAAACATTTACCTGCACCTTTAATGCATTATTACACAATCTATCTGCAAAGCAGTGCTGTCGAAAGGCATATTTTGTGCTTAATTTTCATGTACATCTTTTGTCTCATTTCTCCACAGGAGACACAGGTAGAGAAGAAAGCATTGTGCTTTAGCAGAAGAACCAGCCCCTTGCATGGCAGAAACTATGACTCCACATCAACACGCATCATCACTATGCCATCACTACAGGATCAGCAGGGCACCCAGACAACACGTGGGCTCCCTGATTCACATCATATGGATGGTGGTGATGGGATTTACTCCAGAGTCCTCGGCCTCCTCCTCAGGAACTCATTCCATAAAGATCGAGGGTGACATCACTCTTGGAGGGCTTTTTCCGGTGCATTCCAGGGGCCCCGCTGGTGTTCCATGTGGGGAAATTAAGAAGGAGAAGGGGATCCATCGTATGGAGGCCATGTTGTATGCGCTGGACCAGATCAACAGTGACCCAGACCTGCTGCCTAACATCACCCTGGGTGCCAGGATACTGGACACGTGCTCCAGAGATACATATGCACTTGAACAGTCCCTCACCTTTGTCCAGGCCCTCATCCAGAAAGACAACTCAGATGTTCGCTGTTCCAATGGAGAGCCTCCCATCATTCCAAAACCAGAGCGAGTGGTGGGGGTCATCGGGGCTTCGGCCAGCTCAGTGTCCATAATGGTGGCCAATGTTCTTCGACTGTTTGCGGTGAGGGATCATTTTTAACTTCATTTTAATTAACTACATTTTAATGTTGATTCTCTCAGTCTCAGCAAATGCTTAATTTAAGGCAAGACATTGCAGAATAGTTTAAACAAATAGAGATCACCATACTTTCCCCAGTTTATTAATCACAGTACATTAAGACAATTGTCTTGTTATTACAAGTTTCTGAAATTTTAGATTGTTTAACGAGTTTGTTTGCCCATAAAATCTTTTAAGATATTAGGTTAACCTTTTTTGGCTTGCTGTTCTATGGAGAGGGGCTTGATGAAGCAGCCTCAACTCGAGCTCTTATATTTCACCATATTCCAAGGAATAAAATATTATAAATCAGGCAAATCTTATATGTACAAACCCTTCTCTAAAAGCTTTCGGTATATAGATATTTTACAACTGGAAAGTTTGGTGGAAGTCCTACTGAAGTGGAAATGTCTGATTCAGTACATGAGAAAAAAACTCAATGGCCTTTAAAGATATGTTTTGTAATTGCAATATAAAGATGCAAATAGTCGGATGTAGTGGGAACATAAATGTACATTATGGATGTGTTCTTTCCACTACTCTGAAAGAACCATGTTATGAAAGAAAAGTGACCACAAACAGTGTCTGAAAACAATGTGTTTGCCTGTGGTGCCATAAGATGTTTGGCACTTGTATGGCTCTTTTTAATGTTGTATAAGTGTGGCAGTCACTGGATTTCCTTCCTCTTGCATGGTGTTGCTGCAAGCCTGGATTCTGCAGTGCTGCAGATAGCGCAGGGCTACAGGAAGTATAACTAATTCTGTTAAAAGGTTTGGATTGTGTTTCAGCTCACTGGCCTCTCAGCAAGAGCTTCTTAAATGATATAGATTCTTTTTTTATTTTGTTGTATAGTATCAGATTTTCCTTGAAGTGAGAAGTGTTTTTGAATTACGCACATCATTGACCTGTGTCCTTAAATCATTGAGAACCACCGCTTTGAAATGTGCTGCGTGCATGTCATTTAATTTCAAATCCTTTCTCATTTCTAGATCGTCATTCAGCTTACAAATCCGACACCTGAACTACATTCAATTTCATTCCACCCTCTGCCACGTTTGATCTTTTTTATTTATTTATCAGTTTTAAAGGGGTCATATAATGGTACATGCACTTTTACAAGTTGATTGGACTGAAATGTGTGTTGGCAGTGCCTATACACAACCATTAGCCTGGTTAAAACCAGACCATTCTCAGTTTTAACTGAGATATGGTCTGGCAAAGCGTCATAGACAAATCATTTCCAGAGGAGCGTCACCAATGGACGTCGCGGGTAGACCTAAAACCAATCAGAGCGATGAAGGAGATGACGTATGCAGAGTGGCGGCCGGCGGAAAAACATCTCTGAGTGTTGTTCTTTGCTCGGATTTTAACAAAAAGGAAATGTTCAAATCGCTTAAAAACAGACGCAAAAGCTGATTCGAGCGAGTGATGTTTGACTGCGGCATCCATCTTTGTAATGTAGGCTACAAAATCCTGATTGGTCCTGATCTGATTGGTGCCGCGATTTCTGCGGACTGTAAATGGGTTTGAATGAGCTCTTTGCCAGACTAACTTTCAGAGCAAATCTAAATTTGCTGGAAGTCTGGGTTTTCGCAGACACAACCATCATATAATGATAAAAATCCATCCAGTGTTTTTGTCTGGAAAACATCTCCTTAAATGTTTTCCTATGTCTCAAATTGAGCCGTTCGATTTTGTGACATCACTAAAATTGGACGCCCCTCCCACGATTGTTGATTGACACCAGCGTTTAAACACATCCCCGCCCTAAGTGAGCTGCGTAGTCCGTCATTTTTGATACGCTGGAGCAGAATGGCATCTGTGATTGTGCGATTGTGTGTTGTTCTGTTCTTGGGTGTAATAACAAATACAGCAGTCATTTTAATGATCCTAAATCGGAACCACTGAAGATGCAATGGCTGGGTTTTGTTTTCGAAGGGAATATTCCCCACAAGCAACATCAATGCTTTCGTGTTTGCGCGAATCATTGCTCAACAGACTGCTTTATAAACAAGGGTCAGTATAAAGCTGGTTTTGCTAAGAAGCTGCACCTGTCAAAAGAATTGGTACCAACTATTCGTGTCCCTGCTGCACTTCCAGAAGAAGTGAGCGTAACGTTTAATTACCCTTTACATTAATCTTTGCAAAGCAAGAAAAAAAGTTGTTCATGACCATTAACTGTAACATCAATCTGTCAATGAACAAACATATGTACAATCTCATGGAGATCCGTGACTCAGGAGAATGGATGTTGAACCGCCAGACGGTGGCCGTGATCTGGGAGGTGTTCGGGAAAGCGGAAGTGGACCTCTTTGCATCCCAGGAGTCGTCCCAATGCCCGCTCTAGTTCTCCATGAGTCCACCTGCTCCATTGGGGATAGATGCATTCGCCCACCTGTGGCCGATACGGAAACTCTATGCCTTCCCGCCCATCAAGTTGATCCAGGCGGTTCTGTCCAGAGTGAGGGAGAGTGGACTCCGCCTCCTTCTTATAACCCCATTCTGGTCGTCCCAGCTGTGGTTTTCGGAGCTCATTCCTCTGCTGGAATCCTCCCCCTGGGAGATCCCGGTCAGGGAGGATCTACTTTCCCAACATCAGGGCAGGATTTGGCATCCTCGCCCCAACAATTGGAAGTTGTATGTTTGGCCCATCAGAGACCGCTAGCTTTAAGCTTTGATCTCCCAGCTGATGTTCAGGAAACCATCGCAAGTGCGAGAGCCCCTTCTACGAGGAGGCTGTATTTCTCCATGGTACTCGAGTTATGGTACTCAGCACATGCTAAGAACCCAGTTAGCTGCCCAGTTGGCTCAGTGCTGGAATTCCTGTAAGATAAGTTTGCTTCTGGAGCAGCCGCTTCCACTTTCAGAGTATACGTAGCTATTTCCGCTCATAGAGAGTCAGACGAGATTCCCCTGGGCAAACTTAGGCTAGTTTAGACCTTTATGCGTGGGGTGAGGCGCTTGAAACCGGCACGCTCCCCTGGAATTCCCTCGTGGGACCTGTCAGTCATCTTGGAGGGCTTGACAGAGGCTCCCTTTGCAGCCCGTTCTCATCCCAAGACTTCATCTAACTGACGGTTTTGACCATACGTCAACATCCGACGTTTTCAGGGCACCCTTTGGACGTCAGTCAGATGACGCTATCATAATCCTAACCCCCCCGCTTGGAAGATTTTTGTGTGGTGGCAGACTGGTCCTCTCTGCACAGTGTTGTCAGATTCTATAGTTTCGGATCTTGATATGACTCTGACTCTGACATGATGAGGTTTGGAGTAATTTTTAACCGGTCATGTAAAAATGTCTGGTCTTGTACTAGCCAGGGCAGCGCTTTAACTTGGCGAGTTTGGTATTTCGTTCCCACTGCGTCTTAAAACTATGCAGCATTGAGTGAACCTATGAAAGAGAATGCCTCTGGTTACTTGCGTAACCTAGGTTCTCTGAATAGGGAACGAGACGCTGCGTTCGCTGGCAAGCTCCTTGTGGTGCCGACAAGTTTTCCTTTTCGGCAGAGAAATCTGAGGAGCAGATGGCGCACGCACGTATATAATGTTACGAATGTAAGAGCGTCGGGATGGCGCCCGCGCCATCAGCCAATGAATTGGTGTGATTCTATAAGGGCTTCAGACAATCGGCACACACAGAGGGCGTTCCCAGTGCTCTAAAGCTACGCTTAAAGCTAGTCTCATTCCCTATTCAGAGAACATTAGTTACGCAAGTAACCAGAGACATTTTTGACCAGGTAATTCATATTAACTTTAATCGTTTGTGTTCTATGTGGTCAGCGCTCAAAGCTGCGTGTGCTGATAACCTTGTCCAGAAGTTATTTGCAATCATTTTCAGTCACCATGGGTTCAGTGAAGAACAATTCACAAAATAAAAGTGACTCATCAAAGCCCCATTTGGTTTTTCTCAGGACATTATCCCTGGAATTTATGCATCCTAATCGTATTTTGATGTGGTTGTTCATTACTTTTAGTGATACGTTCTGGAACAGGGCTGGCAATCATATCTCAAATTTTTTTTTGCTTTTTGATGCCCTTGGACAGGGCATAGGCACACAAATGAAGCAATGAAACCTGAGAAATATTTACTGCAGTAAGTGTCACCCAGACTTTGTATATCTCAGTTTTTATATATTTGCTCTGAAATTTGTTATTAAGGCAAGACAAAAACATGGTGACAGTATTTTCTGTAAAAACCTTTAACTCAAATAGACAAATAATGTAAAAAACTTATAAATAAGAATTTTGAACCTGGCTTTATCCAGTGTTTAGATTTCTGTACTGAAATATATACCAATCATTGCATATTTAGTTGGATGCATTTTTTACCACAGCATTTAAAAAAACTTGTAATACAAAACTTTGATTAATCAACAAGGGAGGTATTGCGGTATATATTTGTTGAAATTTGTATTCTATTTTACCCTGGTGTCTTAACATTGAAATTATAATACAGCTAATTAGATTCATGTTTAATGCAAGTAAATCACAATTAAAATCTTAAAAATAAGACTTTATAATTAATGAATTTATAATTAAGTACAAAATTAACAAGGCATGTCAAGGGAAAAATATTTTATTTTTAATTGATATAAAACAATGCAATTAATGAATTAATGAATTTATAATTAAGTACAAAATTAACAAGGCATGTCAAGGGAAAAATATTTCATTTTTAATTTAAACATTCATATTTTACTCAATGTTTTTGTCATATAATTTAACAATCAATTTAGGGACTTTCATGAATATTTTGAATAATAAAGAGTTTGAATCGATTCACTGAAAAGGGTGTGTAAGGATGTACCACAATACTTTAGTAACTCAACAACAGCTTTTGTCGTCAAATATAATCTTGAATCATGTTCTATGTTTATATTTACAAACTTGTTCATGGCCATGTTCCTCCCTGAGTGTAAGTGGTAACTGAGGGAAGACAGATATTAACTACAGCATTACAGAGGATCCGCTCTCCATTAAAGCCCTCTCTCCAGCTTAGACTCCTGATGGAAAATCAAGCATGAGCCTGGAGAAATGCAGTTGCTGTGTTATCACCTACAGGCAGCTTCTGTTCTGTGGCTTTAGCTGAATGAGTGCTGGCTTTAACACATAAGATCGACAGAGACAGATCTCATTTCAGTCTCTAGATCTGCTTGATCCTCACATTCTCTAAATCGAAGGGTTTCACTAATTGATTTTAAAGACAACACAAGATGTCTTTACATAAAGATTCATGCACCATTCTATATCAGATTCTTTTGATATGGTGGATGACATTTGGACTATAAAGCATATTTTTGTAGAATTGGATTAAGTCCCATACAAGACTAACTTTAAGTATATATTTTTTCATATCTTGTAAAAATGTGACTCTTCAAAGAACAATTTATGATTTCATTCAACTTTATGATCACATTAACTGTTTAATCAGAAATATTATTTAATCTGGATGAATCAACCTGAATATTTGGGTTATATTTGTACACCACCATCAGTGAAAGTCATTTTTAAGGGTCAGATCATGATGATTTTATTTATTTTTTTCTTTCACATTTTCAGATGCTTCAGGGAGCATGTCTAAAACGGATGAAACACTTCTAGGTAATGTTTGCATGTGACTGCTGTTAATGTTGACATGACTCATGTGTGGAAAGGCTGGAAGGCTGAAATGCTTATGATGCATAGCAACACGTTACGTGAGTCAAAATCTTTCAGCAGCGTCCTCTTAGCCACGTTTTCCTTCATATATATTTGCATTGATGCTTTGAAATGGGATTGGATGAGGGAATGCGTTGCAAACTTTGAATATTGTTGTTTCTAATGCCAGAAGTGCCTGAATCGGTCATGGGTGGTGCAAAGGTTGTAATATATATGTGATGGGGGAGGAGTGGTTAAATCTGTCATAGCAAGTAAGCTAGTAGAATTAAATATATTGTATGGCTTATGGCTGAGAAATGGCAACCTTGTCTCTTGATCTGTCTCTCTCCCTCTGTGCTTAACATAATTTGACTAAAACCCCTCTAATCCTTCCAGATAATCTGTCAAATGGTCCTCTCCTCTTCTCTCCTTCTCCGGTCTGTAACTGCACCTTTTCCTCACTGTCCGCTTGCCCGCTTCTTAAAAGAACCTTTCAAGCCATACGGGCTTCGGCAGACATTAGTCGCGCAAAGCTTAGCCCAATGACATCAACTGCATCATTAAAAAACTAGCACAACGGTAAATTAATCTTCTCATCTTTTTTTTTATACAAACAAATGCTTTTACAGTGGTAGCTCGTGCCATCTGTATTTTCCCAGGATTTCTATGTGCTGCAGCAAACACTACCACTAAATCTAGGGGTTGCTTTTGCTGCAGGAGACCAGTGTTTCTGTGTACATGCCTAAGCAATATTACTTAAGCAAATGTGCTGTTGTGCTGAATATCACTATCTTCAGACATGTATTATATATCATGTATGATAGGGTGACCATATTTTGATTAGGGATGGGATATCGAGAATCAGAGTATCGACTTGGAACCGGGACTAGCTTTTGCTTTCTTGGAATTCGCTCAAAAGTTAAAATTTCGATTCCCAGTTTCGATATTCATAGTCCGCGAACCGGAAGAAGAAGACCGCTGAACAACACCAACGAAGAAGCGTCTACCGGAAGTGTTGGCATAACTCGTGCGAGTCGAACTTGAGTAGCTTACGTCGGCGGTCCAAAGTGTGGCTTCACTCTTCTAAAAATAACGAAATGCAAAATTTGTGACATAAGTAGTATTTGTGACAGAAGGAGTATTTCCTTCAGAAAGACCGTTGGTTAGCAAGGTTAGCTAAACTTTTTTGACCCTGCCTCTTAAAAGAATCGGAATCGAAGATCGTTAGGAACCGGAATCGAAACAAGGAATCGAAATCGGAATCAGAATCGTTCAAATTCAAAATGATACCCAAACCTGAATTTTGATTACCAAAAACCAGGACACTCGGCCCCGGCAAACAGTATGGGCCTACTCAAATGATACTCTGAAGTTTACTCAAAGAAACCTTATTAATTTCAATACATTTAAAGTATGTTATGCCTCCTCTGTATGAATAAAAAAATGGTTATATTGTTATATGAAAACAGGACATGTCCTGGGAAAACAGGACAGTTGGTCACCCTAATGTATGAGCATGATATTTATTTTATACAATAGTTCAGTAAAACAAAAGATTAACCCAGTATTGCCAGTAACTTTGTCTTTTTTCACTCCGCCAATGGAAATAGTTTAAAGGCACAGTTTTTTATTAGTTCAGCGTCTCTGAGTGCATTCCTAAATCAGTGTTTTCTGAACAAATCACTGGAGTGACACTATATACTATGCATGTACTCGTTCGTGTTGTCTTATGAACATTATACGTTTTTTTGTTATCCAGCACCCTACATAAGGAAAGCTGCAACAGTTGAGTCCATCAAGTGTCCAACATTCCACCACCCCTTTCGGTTAATAAGTTCTTTGTCTGGGTGTTTGAAATGCAATTTTCTTTTTTGAAATTTTCAGTACACACTTCTCACATTATTTATACTACAAAAAGGCAGAATAGTGCATACGTAATTTGAACTGCACTGAATTTCATTCCTGCATGAATATGAGTGAATGATTCAGTGACTCACAAATGGCTTCATACAAAATCAAGTACTTTCTGAGAAGGCAATTGAGTGAGTACTTGCTTTGTGACCGACCGTTAAAATAAGTGAGTGCTTTATTGTTTAAATGTAATCTGGATATACCACATTTCCCATGTTTTCATTGTAATGTGGCCTTTCAATGTGTCTAATGCACACTATAGAATTTCGCTGTGAGTAGTAGGTCATCCGGGTACTCTTTACCTACTCCTTTCGAATAATGTGAATTCTGACAAACCGGTATTACTCACACTGTTTTTCACCTACTTTATAGTTCAGATAGAGCCAGTTTTAAATTAATTGATGGGGAAAATGTTTTATCTGATTCACTCATAACACAGTAACTCATCGCCACATACTGTTGTGATGATGTAACATATAGCAACAATCACTCAGAGATCCCCAACAACACACTCTTTAAAATAAAGGTTCTTTAATAGCATGTTTGTTTCCAACATCCCCGCTGAGAAAACTACCTTTTGGGACCTTTATTTGTAAAAGTACCCAACCTCAGACCTGTCCACGATTTTAACCGAGGGGTAACACTCATCCTCCTGTTGTATAACATCATCAAATATGAATTTTATCAGTCCAGTAAAATCCATTTAGCAGATCAGAGAAATTCATGAAATTCATGTCAAAGTGAGTCCTGCTGTTGCTCACTGTTGTGTTCTGTGTCTTCCATTTTTGCAGATTCCTCAGATCAGTTATGCTTCAACAGCACCTGAGCTTAGTGACAACAATCGCTACGAATTTTTCTCCCGAGTTCGTGCCGCCAGATTCCTTTCAGGCCCAGGCGATGGTGGACATTGTCAAAGCCATGGGATGGAACTACGTTTCTACTCTGGCATCAGAGGGGAACTATGGAGAGAGTGGTGTAGATGCTTTCATCCAGATATCCCGGGAAGCAGGTACAGAAAAGTAATGAAAAGTGGCTTCAGTGCTTTTAAAGTTTTTTATTTAAATCTACATATGTAAATCAATATGTCCTTTTGTTGTAAGCTAATTTATACCTGATTTAACACACCATGTTTTTCCAGACGTTACTGATGAGGAATTTATCACAGTCTATCCAACAATTTAACACACCTGATGTTGTATTTGATGAGAAAAAGAGGATAATGATCCAGGGGATAAAGGTTTCATGTGATTTCCTGTGTGTAAACAATTTATTAGTCACCTAGACTAAATGACAGACATGCTACAGATTGAATGGGATGTTATATTATATTCAATCTAAAGACCCTGCAACCATCATTCTCTTATGAACATATCAGAGTCCTTCAAAACTATTCGTCATTTTAATTTGTTTTATTCAGGGGGTCTTTGCATCGCACAGGCCATTAAAATCCCTCAGGGAGCCAAGACCAGGAGAGTTTGACAAGATCATCAAAAGGCTAATGGAGACATCCAATGCTAGAGGGGTTATTATCTTCGCTAATGAAGATGACATCAAGTGAGTTGTCTTTTAGTAGTAATTCTGAATGACTCGGAAGCAGGAGATATAGCCTTGGAAAAGGTTTGAAATGGTGTGGGAATAGATCAATCACCCTACAACTGTAACATCAGGAGTCTTAGAAGTAATAATGGCAAATTAATATATTACAGAGTGAATTTTAATCTAGTTTAATTTGCATTTTGTAATATAAGCTTAAATGAACCTGATAATGACACACGCACGTACGCACACACACACAAATCAGCAATAATCAACAAATCACAACTATAATGGGTCTGATTTCCTTTATCTTTAATGAACCTGCCTTTTCTGAGATTTTTGAATTCATTTATTGTAGGCGTGTCCTGGAAGCAGCAAAGAGAGCCAATCTTACAGGTCACTTTTTATTTGTGGGATCTGATAGCTGGGGAGCAAAAATCTCACCCATCCTGGACCAGGAGGACGTGGCTGAGGGTGCCGTTACCATCCTCCCCAAACGGGCGGTCCATTGATGGTATGAACTTGTAGCAGTGTAAGATCAACAGATCAAATTCAGACTCAGTTGTTCAAAAAGATTCTGCATCTATGCCCATGTATTAAGCACTTAAGTAAAATCAAGTCACATACTTATGATACATACATATTTATGTACAGTATCTATGCTATACAGATTTGTTGATTCAATTCTGTTCAATAACTGTGTAAATGTTGCAGTTAATCAATTATGAAGTTGTATTTAGCTATAAGCAGCTCTACAGAAGGCTATCATTTCTATTACTCAAGAAAGTTGAGTGTTGATTCAGTTCAGTTCAATAACAGTGTCAATATTATTAAGTTATGTCATCATTATCGCAGCTCAATTCAGTTCAAATGAAGAGTTCAGATGCAAAAGCCTCTAAGTGCCATTTGAAATTTTCTTCTAAAATGATCATTTTTATCAAGCTTGTATATTAAAGTTCAGTAATTTCACTTAAATGGCAATGAAGATTACCTATTAATTGTCAATTAAGTGAAATTACTAAACTTAAATATACAAGCTTGATAAAAATGGTCATTTTAGAAGAAAATTTCAAATGGCATTTAGAGGCTTTTGCATCTGAACTCTTCAAATGTTGTTCATATCCAAAAGTTTCAATGCAGATAAATCAATAATATTAGATTTGTCTTTTAAACCCCAACTGAGCAACCCGAATGTGACAGAGGCAAGAAAAACTCAATAGTAACAATAGTAGAGGGTAATAAATGACAATAGTAGAGGGTAAAAAAAAACATTGCAGTTCTCCTATCGCAAAAGGAGAAGTTCAATGTCAATGTCATTCCAAATCTGTATGCTACTTCTTTTTCTATTGAACACAAACATTTTTAAAGAATTATAATGCAGCTTTTGCCATATCGCTGAAAATGACAAAGACACTAGATTTCACTTACAGTATGTGTCCCACAGAAAAAATAGAAGAAGAAAAAACAGCATATGGTTTCGCAATGATGACATATTTTTTTATTCCGGGGTGAACTACCCCTGTAACCTGTTTTTCAGGGTTTGACCAGTACTTTGCCTCAAGATCTCTGGAAAACAACAGGAGGAACATCTGGTTCGCTGAGTTCTGGGAGGATGACTTCAAATGCAAACTGACACGACCTGGAATCAGAGGCGAAAGCGGGCTGAGGAAAATGCACAGGCGAGGAAATCATTTCCAACAAATTACTCCCATAAATGCTGTAGTACTTGAATTATCATGCATTCTTATGCTTTTAAGATGTGCAAAGCACATATAAATGGATTATTCCTCCAGCAAAGCCTGTCATGTTGCTTTCGGTTTTTCAGAGAAGAACGAATCAGCCAGGATTCGGCATACGAGCAGGAAGGGAAAGTGCAGTTTGTGATCGACGCTGTGTATGCCAGTGGCCCACGCTCTCCATAGCATGCACATAGACCTTTGTCCGGGTTCAATGGGCGTTTGTGACAAAATGGACCCGGTGGATGGAAAAATGCTGCTGAGCTACATTCGTGCTGTCAATTTTAATGGTAAGCCTTCTCAAGGACACAGCTGATGTGAGCCATTCCAAACATTGTGAACGAGACCTTGAGACAGTCAGAATTTCCGTAATGGCTTTGTATTCATACACGACTAATGAACTTCACAGCAGTTTGAATGTAAGTTATTATTTCTGAGGAATGCTTTGTTTGAATCTGCCAGGAAGGTTGCACGTAAGAAACGTGCACTTCTTGAGAATAGAGGATATTGGTATTACTGTGAGACTGACAGGTGATAATAGGTGAAGAGTAGTTTCTGCCAAGAGGGGAAAGGACAGAAAAGAAGCTGCTGTTTCCTAGGAGGAGGGTTGTGAATCCCATGGGTTAGTCAGAGTGCGGCTGCAGAGAGGTCAGCACTCAATCCCAGCCTGAAGAGATCCACTAATGCACAATGCAGCGGCACACGTCTACCTCGTCTCTCTCTCTCCTTGTCTATGATTCTCCCTGGGGCAGCCTCTCTCCAAACACAAGGCGCATTTCCTTTTCAGTGCTATCTTTCGCTGAAAATCCCTTCTTCTTTGTCACTCGCTCTTAAGACATTTCCATGAAAAGCACAGCTATTCAGTTTACGCACAGTGGACGTCCTCACGCTCTTGTATGGAAATCTTTTCGGCTTTTAGTGCCTAAGGGGAACAGAACACTGTGTACAGACTTTCACTTGCGATTCGTAAACTCTTGGAACATTAAATTGAGTTTGTACCACATTTTTCCTCATGGAATTATATTTTGTTAGTAGCACTTTACAGAAAGAATAATTAATTCAGTTAAATGCATTGCTTAACATGAACTATCAGACAATCAAAAATATTTCTAAAGGATTTATTAATCTTAGTTAATGTTAATTTCAAACATTAACTAATACATTATTAAAATCAAAACATGTAGTTAAAGGAGTATTCACTTTAAAAAAAACTTTTGCTGATAATTTACTCACCCCATGTCATCCAAGATGTCCACGTCATTCTTTCTTCCAGTCGAAAAGAAATTAAGGTTTTTGATGAAAAATTCCAGGAATTTTCCTCCATATAATGGACTTCATTGGGAACCGACGGTTACAAGGTCCAATTCAGTTTCAGTGCAAACTGCAAATGCTTCAGAAGGGCTTTAGAACAATTCCAGACGATGAATAAGGGTCTTATCAAGCGAAACTATCACTCATTTAAAAAAAAAATAACAACAAAGTTTGAGTTTTATAAGCTCAAATGGTCCCCTTGCTCTGTTCTGTGATGCCGTGTTCGTGATTCTCCTGTTCATGAACTCGTTCATCAAAATGAAACAAAGCTTTTTTCGTATAATTTGGTTCATTCAACGAACAAGAATATACGAATTGACAAGATTTGTTCATTTTGATAAACGAGTTCAAACAGGAGAGTCACGAACGGGCAGCACAAGACAGACACGGCAAGCATTTGTGCTTATAAAACTTAAACTTTTTTTTTAATGAGCGATCATTTCGTTTGATAAGACCCTTATTCATCTTCTGGAATCGTTTAAAACCCTTTGAGCTGTTTGCAGTTTGCACTGAAACTGTCTTTTGGACCTTGAACCGTTTGGTTCCCAGTAAAGTGCATTATATGGAGAAAAATCCTGGAATGTTTTCATCAAAAACCTTAATTTCTTTTCAAACTGAAGAAAAAAGACATGGACATCTTGGATGACATGGGTGAGTAAATTATCAGCAAAAGTTTTTTTAAAAGTGAACTACTCCTTTAATGCATTTATTAATGTTAAGTAATGGGACCTTATTGTAAAGTGTTGCCATTTTGTCAGTTACAACTCAATATTTTTTTAAGCAAGCTTTGATCTGGAAAAGTCACCTTCAAAGTTATGCTACCTTAAATCAAAAGGTGAAAAAGAACAATGGTTTGCAGAAGCGTGCATTGTCACGCATTAGTACAATTTTATGCCATTCCAGTGGGACGTTTCTTTTAAATACTCTGTTGTTTCAAATTATTGCATTTGAAATACGTAATAACTAGTGATGTTGAATATCAAAACCCTGTGTGTTTACTCTGAAGGCAGTGCTGGTACTGGTGTGATGTTTAATGAAAACGGTGACAGCCCAGGACGATACGATATCTTTCAATACCAGCTTTCCAATACCACCAGCCCGGGATATAAATTCATCGGCCAGTGGACCAACCACTTGCGACTCAGTGTAAGCATGTTAAGATCCTTTGTAGTTTGGGACATTTCTGAATGCGTGTTCTTGAAATATTCCCCTCTCTTTCTGTAAGGCTGAGGAAATGCAGTGGTCTGGAGGGGATAAAGCTGTTCCAGACTCGGTTTGCAGCTTCCCCTGTGAGTCTGGGGGAGAGGAAGAGGATGGTGAAGGGCGTGCCATGCTGCTGGCACTGTGAACTATGCGACGGCTATCAGTACCTATTGGACGAGTTTAACTGTGACATGTGTCCCTTTGACATGAGGCCCACCCCTAACCGCACAAGCTGCAGACCCACTCCCATCATCAAGCTGGAGTGGAGCTCACCGTGGGCCATTATCCCGGTATTTCTGGCAGTGCTGGGCATTCTTGCTACATCAGGAGTCATCATCACCTTCATCCGCTTCAACGACACCCCCATAGTCCGTGCTTCGGGCCGAGAGCTCAGCTATGTTCTCCTGACGGGCATCTTCCTCATCTACCTCATCACCTTCCTCATGATCGCCGAGCCAGGCCCCGTGGTGTGCGCGTTTCGCAGGCTGTTATTGGGGCTGGGCATGTGCATCAGTTATTCTGCCATGCTCACAAAAACTAATCGAATCTATAGGATCTTTGAGCAGGGAAAAGAAATCAGAGTCACGCCACCAAAATTTATCAGCCCCACGTCCCAGCTGATCATCACATTTATTTTGATCTCAGTACAGGTGCGTGTATGTCTGTTATACAATTTACATTCATTTAGCCAACGCTTTTATCCAAAACGATCTACCAGATCCTTGAGCAACATACATATTAAAACTGCAAAATCATCTAGAAAGATTTTCACGTAACTTTCTAGTATTATCACATTCTGAAAACTGTTTGTTTTGTGTATTCAAAAAAATTGTAGAATTAATAAATAAATAAAAATAACATTTCCAACAAACTAAATCTGAACAATATTCTGCCAGTTCCACTATTTTTTTCTTTTTTGAACGCACAAAACATACAGTAATTCAACATATGTGGGAATGTAATATATATCAATCTTTTTGTCAATGAAAATTTCAAATATTTGTATAATTTTTATCTAAATGAACTCTTGATCGGCGTAACTGCTTTGTTTTGTGTTGATAGTGTTGTCACTGTGCTTTATGTCTCCAAAAGATATTTTGGTCTAAAGACTTTTCGTCCGTTAAATAATTAAAGAAGCAAGCTTTTGAGTATAGCACGGAGGGCTGCAATTTCACTGAAAGCTCTTCTCTTTTTAGTGTCCTCCATTAATGGTTGTTTATTATTAGAGAAAACATTTAGAAACATTCTAATTTAATGGTATTAATGATATCAAGGACCTTTATAGTAGTTGATTTTGTGTGAATGCTGATTCATGGCTCTTTTCTTCTCACAGCTCCTGGGTGTTTTCATTTGGTTTGGAGTGATTCCCCCTCACACGAATATTCGACTTTGATGAGCTACGGCCCCCCAACCCGGAGTATGCCCGTGGGATCCTGAAATGTGATATGTCAGATCTGTCTCTGATTGGCTGTCTGAGCTACAGTATGGGGCTGATGGTCACATGTACAGTCTATGCCATTAAGTAGCAGAGGCGTTCCTGAGACCTTCAATGAGGCCAAACCCATTCGGCTTTACCATGTACACCACCTGTATCATCTGGTTGGCCTTTGTTCCCATTTTTTGGCACATCACAATCCACAGAAAAGGTAAACTGTAAATAATAACAGTATGTGTTTGAGCCTGTTGGCATATTTGATATTATCATTTATATAAAATCCTAAGTCTTGCTTCCATGATATTAGTGTTGAAGATTCGTGGTGCCTGACATTAACATGTTATACAGAAATATGATCTTCACCCTGTATGTCTAGACATACATTTCTCTGGATAAGATGGCTCTGTTTCAGTTAATGATGCTGGAACATTTACTCGTGAACGCTTCAACCATAATCAGATATTAGAAACCTAAAAAACTGTAGCTATATCTGGTTAACATAATTGCTATTTAATTGGATTATGTTTTTGTGTTGGACTAAAAGCTGTTAAGATGCTAGCCACACTTAATGCATTTAGTCATTCAATTTTTCATGTCTATTCATCCTGTGGGGGATGGTTTTGCTTACAAAGCACAGGGATTTAAAAATGGAAAGTATACTCTGACTAATAGAGAGGTCTTTTAGTGGCCAGTCAACCGCAAAAGCTTTTGACCCTCAGGTGGTCTTCAAGTTTTTTCATTTCTTGAAAATGCATGGAAAAGTAATAGACTCAGAGTGGGCTGCAGTGTTTATGTATATATATTTTAGATGTTTTTGAGGGCTGTTATTATTTCACATTTTATTATACTGAGATTCAATTTTAAAGAGTTTTTTTTTATAATGTTAATAAAAAACTGTTTTCTTGTGTGACATCGCTTTAGATTTTTTAGAATGGCAGTCATACGGGTGCAGTCCACATAATTTCATGAAATTTAAGACCTCTTTAGGGGCTATTATGATATTTATATATTAATGAACACAACTGTGTTTTGCATCTTCACCAGTTGTCATATATGAATGACTCACATGCCAATAAACATGGATGAGATCAGGCTTTATTAATTTGGCTCATATTAAAGAGCGCATAAAATAGGGAGTCACATCGCTGACCTCACATCAACCTTACTTGAATACATAATTAATGTATGCAAATTATATGTTGCACTAAGACGAGATACTATAAACTGGGTCATTACACTGATTACACTGATTTCCAGGGAATGACTTGTGACTATCAACAGAGTATGTATATAAGTGTAATGTGGAGTGCTAAAGCCCTGACAGCTGATCTACCACTTGTGATAGGTCGCAGCTGAGGCCAGGCTAAAATATTACTCTTAATCTTTTTTCCGCCCTGAACCAGATGTTCATTCAGACCACCACCCTGACTGTATCCATGAGCTTGAGTGCCACGGTGTCCCTGGGCATGCTGTACATCCCCAAAGTCTATGTCATCATCTTCCACCCTGAGCAGAACGTTCAGAAGCGCAAGCGTAGCTTCAAAGCCGTGGCCCAGGCAGCCACTGTTTCCACTCATCTCTCGCAGAAATCCAACGACAAGCAGAACGGAGAGACTAAAATTGAACCTGATAGATCCCAATAAAGACCACAAGGTAAAAAGTATTTTGTACCTGTATATCTTACCTGCATGCTTATATTTATATATTCACACAAACACACATATCAACCTTCAGTGTATATATACTGTATATATATCAAAGTATTCAACCCCCTGAGTAGAATCCCTCACAACAGCACAAATCTGCAAAACAGATGTTGTCTCAAGCACACCTGATGCGACCAATCAAGGGCTTCATTAGTTGCACCAGGTGTGCTTGAGCTTGAACACATGAAATATCAGAAATGGCTAGGTTTTTGGAGTGTCATGTTTGATTGCATGTTAGAAACATGGCTATAAAAGAATGGTCCAAATAAATAAGAGGAAAAAATCATCACAGTTTACAAACAAGGAACAGTATACAAAAAATAGCGAAGCCACAATGTTTCTAGAACAACGTTGGAAACATAGTTTGCAAGTTCAAAGTTAAAGGAACAGTGGTTACTAGAGATGCACGGTTGGCGGTTACAGCCACGGGCTCGGCGGATAAACCGCATATCGGGCGGATGATGTGACAAAAAAAATATTTTATTTAAATTTGGGCGGTGGCGGCGGTTGAACCAAATTATGTGCCAAAATGCGTTTTCTATTAGGCTACAATGAAAATATTGTACAGTAGCCTATCAGATAAGGTCAGTGTGAAGCGGTTCAGTGTGTGTGGAAGGAGAAGACAGAGTCGGCGTGACTGGTACTCAGTTTTTTTTCAGAAAACTAAAAGAAACGAGGCCCACAGTAGCGCATTCGCCACCATAAACAAAACACGCAATTCAACATTGTTGCGGCTTTGAAAATTGGTCAAAAACTTTGGTTTCGGATGGATGGCAGACAGATGACGAGTTTTGTGATGCAGTTGCGGATGAAATAATAGCCCATCCGCGCATCTCTAGTGGTTACACTACAGAAAAAGGAAGCTATCAACGGCTGCAAACAAATTTCTGAGAAGGCAGGTTCAGAAAGACAACTGCAAAAGACCTGCAGAAAAACTTGGTGGCAACAGGCACTGAGGTTTCAGCTTGCACAGTAAGGCACACTAAACATGCCAGAACTTGTACATCACTACTGATCCAAAAGCACAAAAATTGGCTCAAATTTGCTAAAAAACATATAAATAAGCCACAGAAGTTTGTGGATTCTGTTCGTGGAGCGATGAAACAAAATTGGAACTTTCCGGCCTAATGGATCAGTGGTATGTGTGGAGAAAGAAGAATAAAGGACATGCTGAAAGTACTTGTGCTCGTTGATGCTCTGGGGCTGCTTTGCATTCTCTAGCACTGGAAACCTGCAGGGTGTGGAAAGCAGGATGGATTCATTAAGGTATCAGGAAATCCTAGGAGAAAAAAAATGTGGCGTCATTCAAATGAGGGAGCTGAAGTTTGGGTGTCATTGGACCTTCCAACCGGACAATGATCCCAAGCATTACTTTAAATTCCAGCTAGGCTTGGTTGTAGAAGAAGTCCTGGAAGGTTCTACAGTGGCCATCAGTCACCTGACTTGAACCCCATAGAAAATCTCTGGTGGGATTTGAAGAAGGTGGTTGCATCATGCAAAGCCAAGAATATTACTGATGTGAAGGCCATCGCTCTAGCCTGGATGTCAGCCCGAACCCCACCTACAACATTTTTTGGTCGGGAAGTTCGGTCTGGACTCGATCCATTGAGGAGTAATTATGATCAGGCAAAAAGTGTTTGCGCCAATCAAATTGCCAGGGCGGGCTTTATACGATGATGGACAGATGATCTGCAGGGACGTAATCATCACTTTATCAAAGAGCGGCGTGCTTAACTGGTTTCCCTCAGAGATGACTGCAGCTGAAGAGTTCGCATCTGTTGTAAAATGAATCGACAGCGAATTTTAATAGACAAACTGCAATCAAGGCAGTTGTCGATCAGGAAGATATTTTTGCCGTCCTTCTTACATGATTCGTCAAAAGTGTAACTTGTCAGCTGGCTCTGACAGTCGCTAAGTTAAGAAGATGGGACGTAATGAAAAGCCTGTGTTGGTTGTGGTTTCTCCTTTGTTCGCACTCATGGAGGATCAAGTGAAAGAAGCAACACTCGTTATTTTACTTCTAAAATAAGTAAGTTCTGTAGTTGAAAACTGTGCTATGCAAAGTATTTGACTTACTGCGTTGCTCTGATTGGTTGTAGGTTCTCTGGACTATCCAGCTCAGTCCAGAGTTTTTGTTTTTCCTGGTTCGGTTAAAGACACGCCTCATAATCAAAGCCCTACAAAATGGTATCAGACTCATATTCTGACTAATAATATGAGTATGACGAAGTCAGGCTACCATCGCTCATGAGAAATGGGCTAAGATTCCCCAGAAACGCTGTCAGAAGCTGGTGTCTGGTTATATATCCCGTTAGCAGCAGGTCATAACAGCAAAATGGTGTTCTACTAAGTACTATAGATGCTTACCATGAAGTTGAATAATTTTGAGACTGCAGAAGTCATAGAAAAAATGCATTGTAAGTTGAATTTGGAGAACACTTGAAACATTTCTTGTGTTGAGCTATTCCAATTACTTTAAGTTGTTCATTGCAAACCGCTGAAAGTCTGTAAATGTTGCCAATAAACCTGATTTACAATGGGGGTTGAATATTTTCGATATATATATTATATATTAAATATGAGGACAAACAAAACACTAAACTTAAAAAAGGTAAACTACTGCATCAGGTTTTATTTTTCTATGGAAAAAAGGCATATAAAATCCAAAAGCTCAGAGGAAAAATTAACTACAACACAATCAGTTATTAATATTTCATTGGTTCTCTTCTTGTTTTTGCATGTGTTCATAATTTATTTGTATAACAACCTGACCAAAACCTGTTGTTTTATAGACAAATTGCATTATATAACATATATGCTATCTATCTTCAGGTGACCATGCAAGGCCTGTGTACATCCTAATGAAGTAGTCTGAGGAGATAGTCAAGGCAAACTGCTGTTTGCTAAATCATTCATTTTGCAACCTCAAATGAACAAAGATCACCAGAGAATGTGTGGATTTGTAATATCTGCAACAGGAGAAGAGTCTGGCTGAAATAATGAATTAATTGTACAATATGTACAGAAATTAGAGGATCAATGGATTCTTTTTAATGTGGAACTCTCACATCAGCTTTGAGACTGGAACGTATTTGTCCCCTTGAATATTTTCCTTGACACCACAGCATCACCAACCAAGTTGAAATTATAGATTTGTGAATTCATCATGAAGAAGAACAAAGTCACTGGAGAAAAACAGTAAAACATTTCTTTTACCAGCATTTCTTGAAAGACTAAGTGTTTGCATCTAATGTATCCAAATGGAATCTGAAGTCACATTCAGTTTCAGTGTCATCTCCATCCTTACCTCCTTAAGTACATATCATAAATGATGACAGAGCTACAGAGACAATGTTGGGATCAAATATGTTTCAACAGTCAAGCCAGTAGAACGCAGACACAAGGAGGTTTCACTCTCTTCGAACTCTTTGCTTTCGAAAATGTGCCATAACTTATGTTTCCGAATAAATGTTTTAAGTGTCTTGTGTGCAATCCTTATAATAGGCAATCCTGTATTCTAAATCATATTTATTAAAAATGATAGATTACCAAGAGAAAACAATGACAATCTGTAATGACAACAAAGTTTTGATTAGAGATGTTTAGTTTTATCATGTTTCCTTGAGCTCCCCAAGAAATACTGATTTTTAAACAAAATGTATGCTAATGATCAGTATTTGATGACTGATTAAAATAAAAATAGTAACAAGTCGACTTTAGAGACTGACGTTCAAATCCTTTTTATTGTCACATGCAACTAGCATTCAGAAATAGTAACTTACATATTTTCCAAATGGGAAAGACTGTGCATTAAGTACATTGTTTGATTAGTGTTATTTGCAGCATTCAAGAAGCATTTAATATTAAATGATGATGACCATGCAGTTACTGTAAACTCAGGTTACAAGTTGGCTTACTTAGCCTTGATGAATTTTGAGGTGTATTGTTTTCATTTAAGAGGTAAAAGAAAAAACACTGGAATAAAATGTATTGATTGAATGCATGTTGGGGAAAAAATATTTAATAAAATCCTGAAAACTCAATATTGAAGAAATCATATCTTAATGTATAGAAATCAGTATGATTGTGAGTGTCTTTGTTCATAGTTGTTGTAAGACAAAAACACATCCAGTGGTCCTTTTACCCCGGGCCTTTTCATCCATTGTCCTATCATCTAAAAGTCTCATTCACTTAATATCTGTGAGGGGTGACGTCTTAGAAAATCTGTTTAGATTCATAAAGTTACAAAAGAATACTGAAGTAAGAATAATTGTCGATAAACTGTTGAATAATTGAAAATATGTGCACACCAGAGGTGTAGCATAACCTCTTTGGGTCATGGCCACATTATCACCAGGGTGTGCAGCAACTTTTCAATAATTTCAATAATCTGGAGTCAATTACTGAACCTATTAACAACTCACCCAAACTATAAGCTATTTGAAAGCATCACTCACTTTAGAATGGTGGTTTGTTTCTAAGCAATTATTGGTCATACAAAAAGAGAAACAGCATACTTTCTATACATTTAATAGAAACTGTGCATCATTTTTATGGAATTTAGTATGGCTTTTCTAATTATTGTTTCATAGAAGCCTATGCTGCATATTATGGCAGTTTAAATAATGTGGCAAAGTGATAATGTGGTCAAAAAACCTGAAACAAGTTTATAGTTGCAGTTATAGATCATTTGTTCAGCAATGTTGGAGAATGTCAAACATGAGGCACACTATTGCCACTTTAAAATGAGTGTCTACCGATAAAACATTTTTAAACAGTCACATTTAATAGTACCTATTTTTAAATACTCATATAGGTTGAGTATATATACACGGTCACAAAAAATGGTTCTAACGTGTGGTAGCCTATTGAATTACATTTTCTTTACTAAAAATGGGTCAAAAATCACTTGGAAAAATCACCGTCTATCGAAGGGTTGATGCGGTAGGGGGCAGTGCAAAGAAGTACGAGCCCATTTTGTCAACAAGAAGCAGAGCAGGCATCGGAAGTGACGTGAAATCGCATTGTGGTTTGTTGATGTTTGTGTCAAACTCTCGGTCGGTCGTTGTTGCGAAAGAAAAACCTCGAAACTGAAAGATTTGTGACGACCCTACTATTTCACCGACATCTCGTATTATGTCAGAACGGGGTGACTATACATGCATCGAACAAACTGTGTATATACAAGTTTGAAAGGCCGTTTATTCTCCGTGGTGTAACACATAATAAACACAAATCACCGCAAGCTGGCCAGCGATGACAATCCTCCCAAAGAAGAAACCGGCCTCTACAGCCGGTGGCGGTGATCATACGGACGAAGCGGACCGACGAAGCGGCTCTGAGTCGCACCCACATCCACTCGCAGGACGATCGGGGTCCCGACCCAGGGCCTCTCCGCCGCCGTGGACGTACCAGGCCACACCGCACACGTCCAGAGAGGAGCGGCGCATCGAAGCGAGCGCTCGCCCGCAACAGGCCTCCCCACAGCCCGGTGCCGCTGGAGCTCCGGTCGTCGCAGTGCGAAGGGAGCTCGAACTCGGCTGTGGTCGCAGGTCGTGTCGAGTTACCGTGCGGCGCAGGTGGTGTTGGAAGCTGCTGCTCGGGACCCGGACTCAGCAAGCGGAGACGGCAGGCTGTCTGCTCCAGCGGTTTGACAGGTGGAGGAGGTAGAGTGGGAGGAGGAGGAGGAGGAGGGGGCGGTAGTCCAGTATCGGAACCCGAAGAGGGAGCTGGAGGCAACAACAGTGAGGATGAGTATGAGAATGCGGCCAGACTTCAGCTTGTGGACCCCGCCACGGTCGAGCAGGTTCTAGATATTGACAGTTTTCTTACTAGACTGCTTTCTGTGCCAATTTGAATGACCCATCAAGCATGCTGAGAGCTAACTATATAATCATTTAGCCTAATAAAATTCAAATGTTTGAAACTGTGCCTTTAAGGGATAGTTTACCCAAATGCATTTATTTACGCACTACAAACCTGTTTGACTTTTGGTTGTTTTGAGTCTTTTAAAGGGATAGTTCACCCAAACATTCTGTCATTATTTACTCACCCTCATGCTTGTTCCAAACCTGTAAGACTTTTGTTTATCATCGGAACACAAATGAAGATTTTGATGAAATATTTTTGATGATATCTGAGCTTTGTGTCTTTCCATTGACAGCTAAGCAACTACCACTTTTAGGCTTCAAAAAGTTCATAGAGATCATAAAACTAATTCACATGAATTGAGCGGTTTAGTCCAAATTTAGAATTTGAGATTGAATCAGATTGATATTAGGCTTTTATTCACTTATAATAAACCTTGATCAGCATACAAACAAGCTCAACCAAAACTACTTAAGAACAAACCTCATTGGTTCTTGCGGAAGCTCAAACATGCTGCGTAACACGAGAATGAACCTCATTGGTCGCTCATCAAGCAAACTTTGATGAATTTTTTATATTTGAATAAACCGCTCAATTCGTATAGATTAGTTGTGCGACCTCTTTTGAGATGTCAAAGTGTCAGTTACATAGCTGTCATTGGAGCGACAGAAAGCTCTCAGATTTTATTTAAAAAAATATATATCTTCATTTGTTTTCTGAAGATGAACGAAAGTCTTACGGGTTTGGAATGACACGAGGGTGAGCTTACGCAATGACAGAATTTTCATTTTTGGACGAGCTAGCCTATCTCTTTAATTATTACAGTTTTGGTTCATTGTTTATCTTCTAATTAAAGCCTATATCTAAAAAAAATCATAATTATGCCATTAAGTCTTAGTTTTTGACATAAGTAAACTTTTTGTCACAATTATGACAAAAATCCGAAATAATGATATTGTGACACAAAATCAACATAATCCTACATTAATCCCCCAAAAAACTGAAAGTTAATGGTGACTGATTTCCAAGTCAATGGTTTCCCATTTCTATTAAAATTACATTTTCCAAACACTTTTTGGGGACACTGTCTGTTTTGGAAATTGGAAAAATGTCATATGTATTTATTGTACTATATATAATACACTCTATATATATATATATATATATATATATATATATATATATATATATATATATATATATATACTATAATTCTTTCTTTCTTTTTTGACCTACAGCAAGAAGAATGGTTTGAGAAAGCCTTAAGAGAAAAGAAAGGCTTTGAAATTAAAAAAATGAAGGAAGATGGAGCATGTCTTTTCAGAGCAGTTGGTAATAAATTTATATATAACTTAAACATTTTGGTTATTTGCTAAGACACCATTTTAATTTTTTATTTAAGTTTTTTAAGTGTAAGTTTTTCATTTTAAATGAAGTTTTTCATGTAATCTTTGTTTTATTTTATTTTAGCTTTACAATGACATAAAATGATTTCTGATAGTTTTATTTAAAAATAACTATATATTTATGAATTTTTTTTGCTTTCTCTTTTTTAAAGCTGATCAAGTATATGGGGACCAAGACATGCATGATGTGGTACGGAAGCAGTGTATGGATTACTTGGTGAGTCAGTTAAATATTCAAGAATAAATTATTTGCAATTAAAAAATAATTAGCTTTCAAATGTGGGTTTGGCTTTTCTTTTAATTATTGACTGATATGACGTTTTGATTAATTGTTAATGCTTCATTTGCAGACGAAAAATGCGGATTACTTTTCGAAGTTATGTCACAGAGGATTTCACCACATACATTAACAGAAAAGGAAGAACAACTGCCACGGGAACCACATTGAGATGCAGGCCATGGCAGAAATGTTCAACCGGCCAGTGGAGGTTTACCAGAATGGTGCAGGTTAGTTAATGTCTGAATTCCTGCCATCAAATAGGCTGTCTGTGGTATATTTTAGGATAGAAGAGGAAAATTTATATTATTTTCACGAATCCCGTCTTACAGAGCCAATTAATACGTTCCACGGCATCCAAGAGAACAACGACGAGCCGATACGTGTCAGTTACCACAAGAACATCCATTATAACTCTGTGGTGAATCCCCACAAGGCCAGTGTTGGGGTGGGGCTGGGCCTCCCCTCCTTTAAACCGGGGGTAGGTGTTGTGAAAAAGACACATAAATTCAAGTATTTATTTATATGAAGATTTTTCTCTGCTAATGTCTGTTATACTGTCTCTCTGTAGTACGCTGACCAGAGTCTGATGAAAAACGCTATAAAGACGTCTGAGGAGTCTTGGATTGAGCAGCAGATGCTGGAGGACAAGAAGAGAGCATCAGATTGGGAGGCCACCAATGAGGCCATCGAGGAGCAGGTGGCCCGTGAGTCCTACTTGCAGTGGCTTCAGGACCAAGAGAAGCAAGCGAGACAGGTATGAAACCATCCCACGACTATATCAAAGCAAGTTCAAACAAACAATTTTGACAGACTTCCCTCTCTGCTTTTCCATTCAGCCTCGTAAAGCTAGTGCCACCTGCAGCTCTGCCACAGCTGCCACATCCAGTGGCTTTGAGGAGTGGGGATGCAGGTCCCCTCGCCAGCGCAGCTCCGCCCCTCTCCAGAGCATCCAGGCCCGGCTCACCCCGAACCCCCGTCAAACCCCCCTCCCCAGCAGGAGCCTCACTGGTTCTTCCCAAACCTCCATCACCATGTGCCCCAGGTCTGTATATGAATGTTTTCTTTACTTGCACTTATGCACACTTCTCGCTTACTAACGGTTCTTCCTCTGATTTCTTCTCAAGGTCCAAGTCATCAGTCTTCTGCCAACTCTTCCCTGGTGTCTCTCTACCCAACCCGGGGGTACAGGACACTAATGCAGGATATGTCACCTGCTGCCTTTGGTACGGCATTATAAGCTTTAGTGGAAATGTTTGTTATATTATAATTCATGTCTTGAATTAATTAGGTGGTTCATTGTTTTTTTTTTTAGGTTTTACAGATTGGGAAGATGATGACGTTCTGGCTTCAGTTCTGGCCGCTTCACAACAAGAATACCTCGATAGCTTGAAGAAAAATGCAATGCACAGAGAATCTTCCCCAGACTGCAGTTGATATATTGGACAGCATAACTTGCAGCACAAACCATTGAACAGCTGCATTTCTTTATTTCAACACCATGCTATGTGTCCTCACCCCTCTTTATAAATACCACTGTTTACTGACTTTTTTTTTTTTTTGCTAATCCATTTTCCTTTTCATTAAACTCCATGGACCTAGTTAGGTGCATGTTTAAATATACATTGTAAAATTAATATTAAAATATCATCTCAACTGTTTATTATCAGGTGTTTTCATTATTTGAGCACAATAAATTATACTAATTAGTATATGAATGTTGAAAATGTTGTGATCTTTTTTCCTCCTAATTTTTGCTATATATACCAATGCAGCACAGCAAGCTGCAGGACACAAAGATAATCAATAAACAATTCAAAGTCATATGTTGATGTTTGTACACTGTCAAAAGCATTTAGTGAACCCTAAGATTTAATGTATTAGGTATATTAAAGGAGTAGTTCACTTTTAAAAAAAACTTTTGCTGATAATTTACTCACCCTATGTCATCCAAGATGTCCACTTCTTTCTTTCTTCAGTCAAAAGAAATTAAGGTTTTTGATGAAAACATTCCAGGATTTTCTCCATATAATGGACTTCAATGGGAACCAAGCGGTTCAAGGTCCAAATGAATTTCAGTGTAGCTTCAAAGGGCTTTAAACAACACCAGACGATGAATGAGGTCTTATCCAGGACCCTCCAAGTCATGACTCGAAAAAAGATTCATTCATTTTGATGAACGAGTTTGAACAGGAGAGTCACGAACGTTCATCAGAGAACAGAGCAAGGCGAGCATTTGTGCTTGTAAAACAAACCTTTTTATTTATTTTTGAAATGAGCGATCGTTTCACTAGATTAGACCCTCATTCATCATCTGGTGTCGTTTAAAGCCCTTTGAAGCTCCACTGAAACTCTCATTTGGACCTTGAACCGTTTGGTTCACATTGAAGTACATTATATGAAGAAAATCCTGGAATGTTTTCATCAAAAACCTTAATTTCTTTTCAACTGAAGAAAGAAAGACATGGACATCTTGGATGACATGGGGTGAGTAAATTATCAGCAAAAGTTTTTTATTTATTTATTTTTTTTTAAGTGAACTACTCCTTTAATATACTACAACACATCTACAAACTGCTACAATAATTGGTAAAAGAAAAGTTTGTAAAATGTAAATATTTTTGAGTAAAGTAAAAAAAAAGGCGAAATCTCGTGTGTTTGTGAGAGAAAGAGAGAATGTAAATACAACTATTCATTGTAAATGGCCGGAGTATTTTTCTCTGGTAGTCTCACGCTTTTAAATATATTTGTTGTGTATTTCATTAGTCCTCTATTTTGAAAAATGTCAACCGGAAGTGGTTGTGGATATTTGTTTTGCAGTGTTTTTAACGTCAAGCTTCCTGGAGCACCGGTTGCGGCTGAGTCAGTTGCGCTGAGCTGAAACGAAAGATGATTTTGGTTTTTAATGATCGTTAATAATTTATTCCACCAGACATGAATGTGATTATGACGAGTAGTGAAATAGTTCACTCGAGGAGTCATTTATCGGGTAGATCATTATCTTTTTTTCCATAAATAACGTAGATTAGCTTTCTGTCTGGTGATCTGGTTATACAGTCCTAGGATTTTAACCAGTTAACTTAGCAGCTAATGTTATTTATTAAAGTCACCCATTGTTATTAAACTATCTGCGGCAGAAGACGTTCGTGACTGTGTTAAACTCCACGAGCCGTTCAGATATGGGATAACAGCAGTAATCAGATTAAACGTGTTCGACGTCACTGTTACACGAAGTACGAACCTTAATTAGTTAAATGCGTACTGATATATTTGCTGTTTGATGGGTGTCATTAAGTCACTTTCTCAATTTAAAGTCATTAGTTTTGCATGCTGTCATGGATCCGAGCAGTCAACAGAGTGGGAATATGGAGGAAGTGAAGATATTTGATCCATCCATTCTTTCACAATGTCTTGATCAGATAGGTAAGTCAACGTTGGTTTGGTGGTGCCGTTTTATTACTAGTTTAAACTTGTGTAACATGCTGATGCAGACTTGATTGTACCCTACTCTCCAGATGTTGCTTATTCGGACAGTGATGTCCCATCAGAAAACCACTGTGTGAATGAAGATCACAGGATGCCTTCAGACCCAGAGGGGCTCTTGGACTCAGCAGACCCTACATCAGAGAGCAACCAACCGCAAGAGCCTTCAACAGATTTGCAGAAGCTCCACATCTATGATGACAGGTCTCTGTGTGCCGGTGGTTCGGAGACTGATTCTGGGAAAGCATCCGAGGACTCAGCATTAGTTGACAATGGCCATGATGACTCGAGTGAGTTTGTTGTAACCGTGTTAGCCCGGGGGAAGATGGAAGAGCAGGGAATGGGAATGAAAGGAGCCTCATCCCCTCTAAGCGAGACCGGCACACCTCTGGGACCTCCTTCGCACAGGAACGAGGATGTGATGGCGGAAAGCTGGAGACAGCACAGGAAGCATGTGTTTGTGTTGAGCGAGGCTGGGAAGCCCATTTATTCCCGATATGGAAGTGAGGAGGCTCTGTCCTCCACTATGGGAGTGATGATGGCGCTGGTGTCCTTCGTGCAAAGTGGAGACAACATCATTCGTTCAGTCTACTCTTGTAAGTTCTTTGTGATGTTGAACTGATGGAAAAGGGCATGATTTTTAGCCAATTTTCTCGTATCTTTGTCTTCTGGGAAAACAGACTGGAAATATTGATGACTCATCTTGCACTCAGGGGTGTATGCAAATCTTTGTCCAATCAGCTGCTCTCTATAATGAGCTAGCTCCTCCATCTCATGACACTGACTAGGAAATCATGGATCTTTAAGTGTTTAATTTTATTGCACTGGTTTTAAATGTTTATGTAGCCTAGTTGAATATTGTTAGGTTTGTAACATGGACTGTTTTAAATGTGCAAAGTTTGTCAGACAAAAGACCAGTCTATCTTTTATTAATCCTTTGTTAAATTTTATGCAAAAAAAAAGCTTTTAAGCTTTTTATTTTTTCAAGAAAAATGTGACAAACATGCATACAATCAGTGTATTTGACTCAGTTTTACCAACATTTATTAAGTTATTTAGCTGTTTTAAAGGGAAAAAGCTTTTTTTCTCTTCTTTATTATTAACCCTCTGATGGTCCTCTGTCACTTCTGACCGAATAATTTTCTGTTTTGAATTATTAAAAATCACAGCTTCATCGGAAGGTTATGATACTTGGTGACTTTTTTGGCATTTGGTATGTGAATACAAAAAAAATTGAGGTCATGATCCAAGCATGCTAAGTGGTCGTGAAAAAATAGTCACACTCGTGGTCTTCGGTCAGAAATGACCGAACCCATAGGAACTGAATGGGAAATTTACAAAAAAACAATGTACAATCTACAAATTGGCCACGATTCTTAAAAGAACTATACCGCAGTAAAGGGGTGACACTCTACAACATCAAGAGTGCAAAAAATGTATTTCTGGCATTAGATATGTGAACACACAAAAATTTTAGTTCATGATCCGAGCATGCTAAGTGGTCGTACAAAAATTAGTCATGATTTTGGTCTTTGGTCAAAATTGACCCCCCTGTGTTTGACAAAAACACAAAAATTCACAACTTTTTATTTATTTTTATACATTTTTTAAATAAAAAATAGTTTTTGAGATTGTTTCAATTATATATTCAAATAAAAAAAATATATATATATAAAATGTGTTCATAAACAGCTGGGGAATTCACTTGCCTCTCCATAGAGAGCTGTACATACCATCTAGTGGTTACACCATGATTCTATGCTTTTTATCTATACTGTAACCAGATGGTGCTAATTTTCTTCAAAAAATATTTTTTTTCTGAAGGCCTAGACTCTATATTAAACAAAAATACTGCATTAATATATTAAAAAAAAAAAAAAAAAAAAAAAATATATATATATATATATATATATATATATATATATATAGAAGAAAAAAAATTATATATATACAAATATATTTCCATTGAAAAAAATAGACCATAAATATTAATAAATTCAATCAAATTGTCTCAAAGTACTAAATGAAAAAGAATAAATATTATAGAACAAAAATAAATTGCATTGGTTTTACTGAGATGGAAGAAGTTTCATTTTTAGGCCTCCAGTCACTTCTGACCGGGAAGGCCCAGGACGTGACTCATGAAGGAAGACCATCAGAGGGTTAAATAATGTTATATAAAAACATACACCACCATTCAAGTTATTATTATTTTTTACGTTTTTGAAAAAACTATTTTACGCTTGCCAAGGCTTGCATTTATTTAATCAAAAATATAGTGAAAACAGTAATATTTACAATAATATCACAATTTTAAACATCTGTTTCCTATTTTAATTCAAATTAAAATGTAATTCATTCCTTTTGGCAAAGGTGCATTTTCAGCATCATTACTCCAGTCTTCAGTGTCACACATTCCTTTAGAAATCATAATTCTTTTAAATAATTCTTCATTATTACCAATGTTAAAAAAAGTTTGCTCCTTAATATTTTTGAGAAAACTGTTAATACATTATATACTGACCCCACACATTTGAATGGTAGTATATTTTATTCACATTTGTGAAAACATTGCTGATGTCTATTAGACCAAAGAACAATGAATCATCTACCAAAATAACGATGAAACGACAGCTTAAATTGCTTTATCTGGTTTCCTCTCTCCTGATAGACGAGCACACGGTTGTGTTCATGCAGCGGGGTCCTCTGGTGCTGGTGTCGGTCTCCAGCAGCCGTCAGTCAGAGCAGCAGCTCCGGAACGAGCTTCTCTACGTCTACAACCAGATCGTCAGCATGCTCACGCAGGCCAGCATCACCCGTATCTTCGAGCACAAGAAAAACTACGACCTGCGTCGCCTGCTGGCCGGCTCGGAGAAGATTCTCGACGGCCTCCTTAACCTCGTGGACTCAGACCCCAGCCTCTTACTCTGCGCCGTGCACTGTCTCCCCTTGGCCTCGTCTCTCAGGGACTCCCTCAGTCAGATTCTCCAGAAGGCCATCACGCCAAACCTGGTCTTCTCCATCCTCATAGCCAAGAACCAGCTGCTCACCATAGTGCAGGAAAAGATGGTCATCGACGACGCCCGACTGCAACCCGCCGACCTCCACCTTCTGCTGAACCTCATCGGGGCGTCGTCCGCGTTCCAGGCCGGGGAGATCTGGACGCCCATCTGCCTGCCCAGTTTTAACCCTGACTGTTACTTTTATGCATACATCTCCTATCTGGACCCTCCTGAATGTACTGTTTGTCTGGTTCTTCTCTCCATCGAGAAAGAGGCGTTTTATTCTGTAGCCGAGTGTAAGAGGAAGATCGAGGAGGCTATGCAAGCGCAGAATGCGCTGAAACGCCATATCGAAAGCTCACTCGTACAGCGTTAGTCAGGTGGGAGTGTCTGACCTCAGGCATTTCATGTACAAGCCCTTCGATGTGCCGGACAACCATCGGCAGCTGACGCAGTTCACCAGGTGAGTCATTTGCATTGAGGATTGAGAGTGTCATGGAACCTTCTGAGAACATGTCCATCTCATATTTCATCGTAAAAAAATAAGAAATGATATTTTTACTTTAAATGGTACGAAAATAAGGCTTCATTTTCTTAAAGGGATAGTTCAACCAAAAATTTCAATTCTGTCATCATTTACTCGCCCTCAATTTGTTTCAAACCTGTATGAATTTCTTTCATCTGCTAAGGATATTTTGAGGATATCGGTAACCCAAAAAGTTGATGGACCCCATTTACTTCCAGAGCATTATTTTCCCACACTATGGAAGTCAATAGGGTCCATTAAACGTTTTGGGTTACATACAATGGGGTTATGTTACATTTTTTGGGTGAACTATCCCTTTAAGATCTGCATTTGATCTTGTATCTAAAGGCAAGGCAAGTTTATTTATATATCACAGTTCACACACTATGGCAATCCTGAGTCTCAGTATGCTGATTTAGTTATTGCTTTGACAAGATTATTGAAACTAATGTCTGACTCCAGAATCACACCGAGATTTCTGGCTTGATTTTTTGTTTTTAGACCCATAGCGTCAAGGTATGCATTTACCTTGAGAACTTCATCTTTGTTTCCAAACGCAATGACTTCAGTTTTGTCTTTGTTTAACTGAAGAAAGTTTTGCCACATCCAACTGTTGACTTCATCAATGCATTGGCACAGGGAGTCAATAGGGCTGTAGTCGTTAGGCGATAGGGCGATAGGTGTGTCGTATGCATAGCTGTGGTGAGCAATTTGGTTCTTTCTCATTATATGACTCATTGGGAGCAGGAGTGGCGCAAGAATTGAGCCTTGGGGACTCCGCATGTCATGGATGTCCACTCAGACTTATACTCGCATAATAACCTCTCCCTTCTAAGTATGACCTGAACCATTTTAGGACTATCCCAGAAAGCCCCACTCAGTTTTCCAGCCTGTCAAAAAGTATGTTCCGATCGACAGTGTCAAATGTAGCACTGAGATCGAGTAGTACTAGAAGTGATGTTTTGCCTGTATCAGTCCGTATTTAACCAAATATTGTTTATTATCTTTATGAGCGCTGTCATGTGGTCGAAAACCAGATTAGAAATTGTCAAACTATCCATTGAAGAAGATTTCCAGTGATCTTGCCTATGAAAGGAAGATTTGAGATCGGTTTATAGTTGCTCTCAGATTGCTCTTTTTCTGGACGGGCTTTACAACTGCAGTTTTAAGGGACTTTGGAAAACTGACTGCAGGGTTTTTTTTGGGGGTTGTTAGACCTCAGAGTCTACGTTAACAAAGAGTGCATGTGTTATTTATGTTTCGGTTTATAATATTTAAGAAGAAAGTCTGTCTAGCTTTGCCTACTTCCAGATTGAAAGCATGGATGTGTCTTTATATATTTTATAATGTACTTATAATGGACAATGAAGTTTTTTTTGCATTTTTTTTCTGCTCTTCTGCATTGTCTTTTCATATTTTGCACAGCTGTTGAGTTTCTTCAAGGTGCTTTTTGTCTACCACATTTGTTTCTCTAATTCTTATTAACATGTTGTAAAAAGGTCCCATTATCATTATGTTGTGGCTGATAAATGCAGATATTAAAATTCTATTTTGTCAGAATAAAAATAATAATATATATAGAATATATATCACTGAAAGTGCATTATTGTATATTACATAAAATATCTTATTTTTCTTTATGTAAGATAAAATAGCTTTTATTTTATCCTTTAGATATTTAATAGAATGTGACCTGGATATTTTATTTTATTTATTTTACTAATATGATTAACTTATATTTTACTGCTTGTTATGACCACCTTGCGATTCATCGGATGTAGTAGTGATGCAGTATGGTTATTGTTAGCTAGAACTAAAACTATTAAAATTGTTTACTAATTGAAATAAAGATAAATTAAAAATAGATATAAACAAAAATCCATAATATATCAATAAATGTAAACAAAAATAAAAAATGCTGCCTTGGTAACTACCTGAAATTAAATAAGGTGAAGCTGAAGTGCTAAAATTACTTAAACTAAAACTGAAATAAAAATAAATTAAAGCTAACTAGAAAAAAAAATGAAAAAAACATAAAATGAAAAAAAAAAAAAAATTACTGAAAATACCAAAAAATAAAAGATCTTCAAAATATGACCAAGTGCTATATTATTTAAACAATACTTGTTTTCAATTGGCAACTTTTTCACATTGATTTAGTCAAACACTGCAAATGAGAAAAAGCCTTTTCCTAATGCTGACATCAGATTTGTCCTCATAAATAACTTATTTTTAAATAACCATTTTTTAACAGTATCTCTGAGCATAATATTTTCACTGTAAACCACTCACATATTCCCACATTCATCTCACTAAGGACCGAAATCAGAAGCACGCTTTCTTCATTTATCCTATTGTTTGATGCCTTTTATTGTGAGCACTCTGTTTGTCATGAGATGTTCTTTACAATATAGGACCACTAATATAATATCTAATAATGTTGATGAATGACATAGAGAAAAACAATGGTGTCTTTGTGCTTTACATCTCATTTCTCTGTCTGTGGCTTCTCTGCTGCAGCCCAGAGATGGAGGCCCCTTACGGCAGTGAGGAGGAGCAGATGAGACTCCTGGACCTGTACAGAGACATGCACAGCCGGATCCACAGCACCTCACGCCCCCTCAAGCTCATCTACCACGTGGCCGAACGCGAGACTCTGCTGGCCTGGGTATGTGAACAGTAACTGCTGTCACACGCATCTGTTCTCAGTACTCTGAGAGCAAAACATGTTGATGTTGTGCTTTCCATCTCGCCTGGTGCTTTCACACGCTCTCCGGCAAGACCTTGAAAACATTGAGTTACCTTTAAGGCCTCTGAGCGGCAGTCAAAATTTGCAAATGCAGATTATGCAAATTAGGATCCTGACCTTGCTCCAAATGGGAGTCGCTTTGTGATTGATTATTTAGATGCGTCCTTGAAAACATTCTCAGGTTAATATATAAGTTGCCCAAAGCAACTGAATTCAATTTCTCATTTCAGGTCACAGTAAATTTGAGTTGTACACGTGCTTCAGCCCCCTTGTCACAAAAACCTGTGCCATCAACGCCATCGCGAAACTGCTGCGCTGAGATCAAGAAGGAGGAAGACCGTCTGTTTATCCGATACCCTCCGAAATACTCCACAACCCCCAACCCCAGTAAGAGCTCTAAAGGAGGTAAGGGTTATGATTTCTTGGTCTTTTACAAGATTACCTCCATCTACTGACCATTTGCATTGATTTGGTTTCAGATGGACACTGATCACACCGACCCGCAGCGATTCGTCGCTAAAACGGCAGGACGTGCATCTCAGCATTCTTAACTGTTTAGTAATTCAATGGAGATGATTCAACCAAATGATCCACCGTGGGTATTGGTAAATAAGTTATGTAAAGCTGCTGTTTGTTTGTTTGTTTGTCCATTTGACATCCTGGACTGGATCTGATTTTATACATTTAAGTAAAAATAAATAAATAAATAAACATAATTGCGAAAATTATAAACACCAGAAACAACTTTTTACTCAGCAAAAGGTCCAACAAAATGTGGATTTTTTTGTTTCTCTAGAACTGGTGGCAATGGCTGATTATTGAAGCTGTAAATTAATTATTTTACTTTAAAGTCTTTTTTTTTGGTCATGTAATTTTATATAGATTAGAAACTGTTAATGCGATAAACTGAGATGATCAAATTTTGTCCCGATGTCTGAATCAGCTTAATTTAGCTCTAAAGTTAACATGGCTGCTCCGAGCTGTGCATTATCACTATGCACCTTTTCTGTCTGTTCATTGGTGTATTCTTTTAGATGTTCACTTTGACTGTCTTATATGGTTTTGCATTTGAAATCGAACCAACCAAACCTTGCGCATTTTAATTAAAGAATATAACATGAGCTGAAACATATCAGAAGATCTTAAAATTGTATGTTTATTATGGGTTTAAAGTTCTTTCATTTCTGTTTTCAGTTAGGTTACTGCACAGCATGTGTAGTTTAATGTTTTGTGTGAGTTTTTGTTTCCTGTTGGATTTGCCAGTCATAAATTGTGACATTTACTTTTCTGGCATGTGCACTATGACGTCATCAAATCATAAGATCAAGATCACCATAAAATGTAGGTTAAAACCACTGAACATAATAGGAAAATGTATGATAAAATACAATTTTCTCAAGTTTGCTTTTCTGAAAAAAAAAAAACATTTGTATTCAAGAGGAATAATATATTGGTGCTGTAATAAATCTAAAGGTTGCTCAAGTACATCTTGTATTTTGAAATCTTATTTACTGATTGCTAAATTCAGAAAGGGTAATAGATCAAGATCAACTTGTACAGTAGGTGGACAACCAGAATGCCACTTACCACCGCAGTAAATACACCGTGGCAAAAGTCGCGAAATAACCACCAGGTGGCGCAAAGGGACATTTAGCGAAAGCAAAACGTAATTATGTAAAAGTAGCCTACATTTTAAATAGAATATAGCTTTAAATATAATAGAAACTTTTATAGCAGAACATTTTATTAATCAAAAGTTAAAAAGGCCTATCTCGCAGTCACTGAAAATAAATTGGAATATTGAGGAATGAGAAGACTGAAGAGCGCTTCTCTCTCGCGTGCACACACTGACTGCTGAACAACCGAACTTCTGTGCTTTTCTCAGTCATAGATATATACACTAGACCTCACCTTGGGGTTCTAAGCATGCGTCAGAACCGCGCCATCTTGGAACAGGGGTCTTGTCATAGGAAGTAGGTAACGCTGCTATCTCTGCCTTTACTTCGAATTCATTGATGGTGGCGGACTTTTGTGCAGTGTATGTTCCTGGATGAAATCTGAACTAGGAAGAATGTTAAAAAAAAAAATTCTTTCTGGAATCAATGATAAATACATGTCTGACCGTTGGAACAAACCAAAAAAACGAAAAAAATCGCATTCATGATGATTTATGGTGATTTTATTTCCGTTAGACCTGTGTCTACTACATTGATGCTGATGCATTAAAGAGGAGGGGCTCCTCTGTTTCAAGATGGCGGCTCTATTGACTCATTCGTTCCAATGAACTGCCGTAGCCAAGGTGAGGTCTAGTGTATGTGTCTGTTTCTCAGTGAGCAAAGTTGTGGTCGAGTGGTAGGTCGAGTGGTAGAACTTAGGTTCAATCATTTTGATGACACTGTTTCAAGTCCTGAATAAACATTTCCATTTTACACTATGGAACAAATCTCTTCCAACAGATTGACTGAATTTACATCTTCAAAAGCAGTTATGTTAAATGATAAATAAATAAATAAATAAAAACTTAATGGGGTTCCATGTAGATTTGATTTTTTTTTTTTTTTAACATAACCAAGCTAAGCAAGTTGCGATTTGCCGGTGGGGTATTTCCCCTCCACTAATCAATGCTATAGCCTAAATAGACAATCAAATATGTATGTATATATTTTTTTAAAATGTGCAACACGGCACGTTTGAACATCAAATAACAAAATCTGAAGCAGCGCTTCTGCTCCTGTATTGAGATATAACATGCAGCGCGTTTCAGTTTCAGTGGCCTTAATACATTGTTTGACAAACGCGGCGGTGCTCATTTGAATTTTACTTTTATAATAGGCTAAAGAATAAATGTTTTCTTGCTCATTTGAGCGAACACACACTGGCAAAATAAATGTTTGGGCTCCTCCGTGGACGTGAGTTGAGATATGCCCGAGTGGTAAAATTTACGGTTCTACCACTACAAGGACATGGGTACGAAGCTCGATCAAACATGGATTACTGTAATTGTATTTTATATTTAGGCTATTAATGCAGAAAGATTTGTTCTAAAACACTGTTACACCATTTAGTTTTTTTGCTTATATTTATAAAATAAAATTACCATGCATTTCCATTTTACACTAAGGAACAAATCTCTTCCAACAGATTGACTGAATTTACATGTTCAAAAGCAGTTATGTAAAAAATAAGAAAAGAAAACTTAATGGGGTTCCATGTAGAGTAGAATGAAAAAACAAACAAAAAAAACATAACCAAGCTAAGCAAGGATTTGCCAGTGGGGGATTCTCCTCTCCACAGTAATCAATTTGCCTAAATAGACAATATCAAATATCTATCTATATATTTTTAAATATGCAACACGCAGGTTTAAACAACGAATAATAAAATCTGAGCCAGCGCTGTTGGGGATAATATGCAGCGCGTTTCAGTGGCCTTAATACATTGATTCATGGCTTTTTTAAATGTCACAAAGTGTTTTGAGGTGGTTTTGAACGAAATATTGAAATATTGAGGTTTATAATTGAGTATTTTGACACACCACGCCGAGTGCGTAGGCCTATTCTAAAATGCTCACTTGAATTTATTTTTCTCATAACAGCTAAAATAAAATCATCTTTTAAAACTGTAAAAGGTGTACTTTTTCATGTAAAGTAGGCTTACACTCACAATAGGTTAAAAACAAAACGTTTTTTTTGCTCATTTGATGGAACACTCAGTGGAGAAAGTTTGAGCATTTCTCTGAGATGAGACATGGCCAAGTGGTATAACTGATGGTTCGAAACCTTACAGTGACGTGTTCTAAGCATGATCATACATGGTCTATTGTAGTTAAATTTTATATTTAGGTGTTAATGCAGAAAGTACTAATTTCTTCAAATAATTCAAGAACAATATATGGTTTATTTTTGTAAAACTTTAACTGGCCTTTACTTTTCTTGACGATTCCTCTGGTAGCTTTTGTGTGAAGGCATTCAATTGCTCCAAAAACACTAATGTTAGTAAAATTAGCCTACAGCACTTTATCACAACTGGTTACCCGAATGCGCTCGGGAAGTCATCTGTAAAAAATATCTGTTTTTTTTTTTTTGGGGGGGTGGGGGGGTTGAAATTTTGAGTTTCTCCGATCTTCTTGAAACTCTGGATTCTGATAGAGGGCCATGGGACTTAGACCTGAGTGCAAAAATGGAGGCTCTAGACCCTTCCAGAGCTGAGATATTTATGACCTACTGAGATATTGAGCCATTATAAATATCTCAATATCTCAGCTCTGGAAGGGAGCCTCCATTTTTGCACTCAGGTCAAAGTCCCATGGCCATCTATCAGAATCCAGAGTTTCAGAGAGATTGGAGAAACTTTTTTTTCGCACAAAAAAAGAAAAACATAAGGGGTACCACTGTCGTTTTTTTTTGTGCAAAAAAAGTTTCTCCAATCTTCTTGAAACTCTGGATTCTGATTGAGGGCCATGGGACTAAGAGCTGAGTGCAAAAATAGAGGCTCTAGACCCTTCCAGAGCTGAGATATTGAGATATTTATAATGGCTCAATATCTCAGTAGGTCATAAATATCTCAGCTCTGGAAAGGGTCTAGAGCCTCCATTTTTGCTCTCAGGTCTAAGTCCCATGGCCCTCTATCAGAATCCAGAGTTTCAAGAAGATTGAGAAACTTTTTTTTTCGCACAAAAAAAAAACAAAAAAAAAAAAAAACGACAGGGTACCCCTTATGTTTATTGTTTTTTTTTGTGCGAAAAAAAAAGTTTCTCCAATCTTCTTGAAACTCTGGATTCTGATTGAGGGCCATGGGACTAAGACCTGAGTGCAAAAATGGAGGCTCTAGACCCTTCCAGAGCTGAGATAGTGAGATATTTATGAGATATTTGTGACATACTGAGATATTGAGCCATTATAAATATCTCAATATCTAGCTCTGGAAGGGTCTAGAGCCTCCATTTTTGCACTCAGGTCTAAGTCCCATGGCCCTCTATCAGAATCCAGAGTTTCAAGAGACTTTTTTTCACACAAAAAAAAAAAAAACATAAGGGGTACCACTGTCGTTTTTTTTTTTTTGTGTGAAAAAAAAAAGTTTCTTGAAACTCTGGATTCTGATAGAGGGCCATGGGACTTAGACCTGAGTGCAAAAATGGAGGCTCTAGACCCTTCCAGAGCTGAGATATTGAGATATTTATGAGATATTTGTGACATACTGAGATATTGAGCCATTATAAATATCTCAATATCTCAGCTCTGGAAGGGTCTAGAGCCTCCATTTTTGCACTCAGGTTTAAGTCCCATGGCCCTCTATCAGAATCCAGAGTTTCAAGAAACTTTTTTTTTTTCGCACAAAAAAAAACATAAGGGGTACCACTGTCGTTTTTTTTTTTGTGCGAAAAAAAAAGTTTCTTGAAACTCTGGATTCTGATAGAGGGCCATGGGACTTAGACCTGAGTGCAAAAATGGAGGCTCTAGACCCTTCCAGAGCTGAGATATTGAGATATTTATGAGATATTTGTGACATACTGAGATATTGAGCGATTATAAATATCTCAATATCTCAGCTCTGGAAGGGTCTAGAGCCTCCATTTTGCACTCAGGTCTAAGTCCCATGGCCCTCTATCAGAATCCAGAGTTTCAAGAAACTTTTTTTTTTTTCGCACAAAAAAAAAAAAAAAAAAAACATAAGGGGTACCACTCGTTTTTTTTTTTGTGCGAAAAAAAAAAAGTTTCTTGAAACTCTGGATTCTGATAGGGGGCCATGGGACTTAGACCTGAGTGCAAAAATGGAGGCTCTAGACCCTTCCAGAGCTGAGATATTGAGATATTTATGAGATATTTGTGACATACTGAGATATTGAGCCATTATAAATATCTCAATATCTCAGCTCTGGAAGGGTCTAGAGCCTCCATTTTTGCACCCAGGTCTAAGTCCCATGGCCCTCTATCAGAATCCAGAGTTTCAAGAAACTTTTTTTTTCGCACAAAAAAAAAAAAAAACATAAGGGGTACCACTGTCGTTTTTTTTTTTTTGTGCGAAAAAAAAAAGTTTCTTGAAACTCTGGATTCTGATAGAGGGCCATGGGACTTAGACCTGAGTGCAAAAATGGAGGCTCTAGACCCTTCCAGAGCTGAGATATTGAGATATTTATGAGATATTTGTGACATACTGAGATATTGAGCCATTATAAATATCTCAATATCTCAGCTCTGGAAGGGTCTAGAGCCTCCATTTTTGCACTCAGGTCTAAGTCCCATGGCCCTCTATCAGAATCCAGAGTTTCAAGAAACTTTTTTTCGCACAAAAAAAAAAAACATAAGGGGTACCACTGTCGTTTTTTGTTTTTTTTTTGTGCAAAAAAAAAGTTTCTTGAAACTCTGGATTCTGATAGAGGGCCATGGGACTTAGACCTGAGTGCAAAAATGGAGGCTCTAGACCCTTCCAGAGCTGAGATATTGAGATATTTATGAGATATTTGTGACATACTGAGATATTGAGCCATTATAAATATCTCAATATCTCAGCTCTGGAAGGGTCTAGAGCCTCCATTTTTGCACTCAGGTCTAAGTCCCATGGCCCTCTATCAGAATCCAGAGTTTCAAGAAACTTTTTTTTTTTCGCACAAAAAAAAACATAAGGGGTACCACTGTCGGTTTTTTTTTGTGCGAAAAAAAAAGTTTCTTGAAACTCTGGATTCTGATAGAGGGCCATGGGACTTAGACCTGAGTGCAAAAATGGAGGCTCTAGACCCTTCCAGAGCTGAGATATTGAGATATTTATGAGATATTTGTGACATACTGAGATATTGAGCCATTATAAATATCTCAATATCTCAGCTCTGGAAGGGTCTAGAGCCTCCATTTTTGCACTCAGGTCTAAGTCCCATGGCCCTCTATCAGAATCCAGAGTTTCAAGAAACTTTTTTTTTCGCACAAAAAAAAAACATAAGGGGTACCACTGTCGTTTTTGTTTTTTTTTTTTGTGCGAAAAAAAAAGTTTCTTGAAACTCTGGATTCTGATAGAGGGCCATGGGACTTAGACCTGAGTGCAAAAATGGAGGCTCTAGACCCTTCCAGAGCTGAGATATTGAGATATTTATGAGATATTTGTGACATACTGAGATATTGAGCCATTATAAATATCTCAATATCTCAGCTCTGGAAGGGTCTAGAGCCTCCATTTTTGCACTCAGGTCTAAGTCCCATGGCCCTCTATCAGAATCCAGAGTTTCAAGAAACTTTTTTTTTCGCACAAAAAAAAAAACATAAGGGGTACCACTGTCGTTTTTTTTTGTGCGAAAAAAAAAAGTTTCTTGAAACTCTGGATTCTGATAGAGGGCCATGGGACTTAGACCTGAGTGCAAAAATGGAGGCTCTAGACCCTTCCAGAGCTGAGATATTGAGATTTATAGATATCTTGACATACTGAGATATTGAGCCATTATAAATATCTCAATATCTCAGCTCTGGAAGGGTCTAGAGCCTCCATTTTTGCACTCAGGTCTAAGTCCCATGGCCCTCTATCAGAATCCAGAGTTTCAAGAAACTTTTTTTTTCGCACAAAAAAAAAGCATAAGGGGTACCACTGTTGTTTTTTTTTTTTTTTTTTTTTGTGCGAAAAAAAAAAGTTTCTTGAAACTCTGGATTCTGATAGAGGGCCATGGGACTTAGACCTGAGTGCAAAAATGGAGGCTCTAGACCCTTCCAGAGCTGAGATATTGAGATATTTATAATGGCTACAATATCTCAGATATGTCAGCAAATATCTCATAAATATCTCAATATCTCAGCTCTGGAAGGGTCTAGAGCCTCCATTTTTGCACTCAGGTCTAAGTCCCATGGCCCTCTATCAGAATCCAGAGTTTCAAGAAACTTTTTTTTTCGCACAAAAAAAAATGACAGTGGTACCCCTGTATGTTTTTTTTTGTGCGAAAAAAAGTTTCTTGAAACTCTGGATTCTGATAGAGGGCCATGGGACTTAGACCTGAGTGCAAAAATGGAGGCTCTAGACCCTTCCAGAGCTGAGATATTGAGATATTTATAATGGCATACAGAGCTGAGATATTGAGATATTTACAATGGCATAAATGCTACGTGAAATCTCAATATCTCAGCTCTGGAAGGGTCTAGAGCCTCCATTTTTGCACTCAGATCTAAGTCACATGGCCCTCTATCAGAATCCAGAGTTTCAAGAAAATCAAAATTTTGACCCGAAAAAAAAACGACAGTGGTACCCCTTACGTTTTTTTTCGGGTCAAAATTTTGATTTTCTTGAAACTCTGGATTCTGATAGAGGGCCATGGGACTTAGATCTGAGTGCAAAAATGGAGGCTCTAGACCCTTCCAGAGCTGAGATATTGAGATCTCACGTAGCATTTATGCCATTGTAAATATCTCAATATCTCAGCTCTGTATGCCATTATAAATATCTAAATATCTCAGCTCTGGAAGGGTCTAGAGCCTCCATTTTTGCACTCAGATCTAAGTCCCATGGCCCTCTATCAGAATCCAGAGTTTCAAGAAAATCAAAATTTTGACCCGAAAAAAAAAACGTAAGGGGTACCACTGCCGTTTTTTTTCGGGTCAAAATTTTGATTTTCTTGAAACTCTGGATTCTGATAGAGGGCCATGTGACTTAGATCTGAGTGCAAAAATGGAGGCTCTAGACCCTTCCAGAGCTGAGATATTGAGATTTCACGTAGCATTTATGCCATTGTAAATATCTCAATATCTCAGCTCTGTATGCCATTATAAATATCTAAATATCTCAGCTCTGGAAGGGTCTAGAGCCTCCATTTTTGCACTCAGATCTAAGTCCCATGGCCCTCTATCAGAATCCAGAGTTTCAAGAAAATCAAAATTTTGACCCGAAAAAAAAAACGAAGGGGTACCATTGTCGTTTTTTTTTCGGGTCAAAATTTTGATTTTCTTGAAACTCTGGATTCTGATAGAGGGCCATGGGACTTTAATCTGAGTGCAAAAATGGAGGCTCTAGACCCTTCCAGAGCTGAGATATTTAGATATTTATAATGGCATACAGAGCTGAGATATTGAGATATTTACAATGGCATAAATGCTACGATGAAATCTCAATATCTCAGCTCTGGAAGGGTCTAGAGCCTCCATTTTTGCACTCAGATCTAAGTCACATGGCCCTCTATCAGAATCCAGAGTTTCAAGAAAATCAAAATTTTGACCCGAAAAAAAACGACAGTGGTACCCCTTACGTTTTTTTTTCGGATCAAAATTTTGATTTTCTTGAAACTCTGGATTCTGATAGAGGGCCATGTGACTTAGATCTGAGTGCAAAAATGGAGGCTCTAGACCCTTCCAGAGCTGAGATATTGAGATATTCACGTAGCATTTATGCCATTGTAAATATCTCAATATCTCAGCTCTGTATGCCATTATGAATATCTCAATATCTCAGCTCTGGAAGGGTCTGAGCCTCCATTTTTGCACTCAGATCTAAGTCCCATGGCCCTCTATCAGAATTCCAGAGTTTCAAGAAAATCAAAATTTTGACCCGAAAAAAAAACGTACAGGGGTACCACTGTCGTTTTTTTTTCGAGGTCAAAATTTTGATTTTCTTGAAACTCTGGATTCTGATAGAGGGCCATGGGACTTAGATCTGAGTGCAAAAATGGAGGCTCTAGACCCTTCCAGAGCTGAGATATTTAGATATTTATAATGGCATACAGAGCTGAGATATTGAGATATTTACAATGGCATAAATGCTACGTGAAATCTCAATATCTCAGCTCTGGAAGGGTCTAGAGCCTCCATTTTTGCACTCAGATCTAAGTCACATGGCCCTCTATAGGAATCCAGAGTTTCAAGAAAATCAAAATTTTGACCCAAAAAAAAAAACGTACAGGGGTACCACTGTCGTTTTTTTTCGAGGTCAAAATTTTGATTTTCTTGAAACTCTGGATTCTGATAGAGGGCCATGGGACTTAGATCTGAGTGCAAAAATGGAGGCTCTAGACCCTTCCAGAGCTGAGATATTTGAGATATTTATAATGGCATACAGAGCTGAGATATTGAGATATTTACAATGGCATAAATGCTACGTGAAATCTCAATATCTCAGCTCTGGAAGGGTCTAGAGCCTCCATTTTTGCACTCAGATCTAAGTCACATGGCCCTCTATCGGAATCCAGAGTTTCAAGAAAATCAAAATTTTGACCCGAAAAAAAAACGTAAGGGGTACCACTGTCGTTTTTTTTTTCGGGTCAAAATTTTGATTTTCTTGAAACTCTGGATTCTGATAGAGGGCCATGGGACTTAGATCTGAGTGCAAAAATAGAGGCTCTAGACCCTTCCAGAGCTGAGATATTGAGATCTCACGTAGCATTTATGCCATTGTAAATATCTCAATATCTCAGCTCTGTATGCCATTATAAATATCTAAATATCTCAGCTCTGGAAGGGTCTAGAGCCTCCATTTTTGCACTCAGATCTAAGTCCCATGGCCCTCTATCAGAATCCAGAGTTTCAAGAAAATCAAAATTTTGACCCAAAAAAAAACGACAGTGGTACCCCTTACGTTTTTTTTTCGGGGTCAAAATTTTGATTTTCTTGAAACTCTGGATTCTGATAGAGGGCCATGGGACTTAGATCTGAGTGCAAAAATGGAGGCTCTAGACCCTTCCAGAGCTGAGATATTGAGATTTCACGTAGCATTTATGCCATTGTAAATATCTCAATATCTCAGCTCTGTATGCCATTATAAATATCTAAATATCTCAGCTCTGGAAGGGTCTAGAGCCTCCATTTTTTGCACTGAGGTCTAAGTCCCATGGCCCTCTATCAGAATCCAGAGTTTCAAGAAAATCAAAATTTTGACCCGGAAAAAAAACATAAGGGGTACCACTGTTGTTTTTTTCGGGTCAGAAATTTTGATTTTCTTGAAACTCTAGGATTCTGATAGAGGGCCATGGGACTTAGATCTGAGTGCAAAAATGGAGGCTCTAGACCCTTCCAGAGCTGAGATATTTAGATATTTATAATGGCATACAGAGCTGAGATATTGAGATATTTACGTAAGCAATAAGGTACGAGAGGCTGTGCTGTATCGTGAAATAAGTAACAGCTGAAGGGCGTTGTTAGGCACGACGCGAAGCGGAGTGCCTGCAACCCCTTCAGCTGTTACTTATTTCACGATACAGCACTTGCCTCGAGTATCTTATTGCTTTTATAAAACGGTTGCCACACAATATTAAAGTAAAAAACAATATAAGTGCAACTTTCTTGAAGTAAAATCACTAAAAGCTTACCTTCCGCTGGAAAAAATAGTCCCCGAGTGTGAACAGCAACAACGTTCCAATGTGTAAAATGCATGAAAGCTCAAATAAAAACAACATAGAACCGCCAGTGTTGCGCAGCGATCAATAGAACCGTTGGGTGAAGCGGTCGTAGGCGTGTTTATCGTGAATAAAGCACAGCTCTTGACCAATCAGAATCAAGGATTCGAACTACCCGTTTTCTAAAATGGCATAAATGCTACGTGAGATCTCAAATATCTCAGCTCTGGAAGGGTCTAGAGCCTCCATTTTTGCACTCAGATCTAAGTCCCATGGCCCTCTATCAGAATCCAGAGTTTCAAGAAAATCAAAATTTTAACCCGAAAAAAAAACGTACAGTGGTACCCCTTACGTTTTTTTTTCGAGGTCAAAATTTTGATTTTCTTGAAACTCTGGATTCTGATAGAGGGCCATGGGACTTAGATCTGAGTGCAAAAATGGAGGCTCTAGACCCTTCCAGAGCTGAGATATTGAGATTTCACGTAGCATTTATGCCATTGTAAATATCTCAATATCTCAGCTCTGTATGCCATTATAAATATCTAAATATCTCAGCTCTGGAAGGGTCTAGAGCCTCCATTTTTGCACTCAGGTCTAAGTCCCATGGCCCTCTATCAGAATCCAGAGTTTCAAGAAAATCAAAATTTTGACCCAAAAAAAAACGTAAGGGGTACCACTGTCGTTTTTTTTTCGGGTCAAAAATTTGATTTTCTTGAAACTCTGATTCTGATAGAGGGCCATGTGGACTTAGATCTGAGTGCAAAAATGGAGGCTCTAGACCCTTCCAGAGCTGAGATATTGAGATTTCACGTAGCATTTATGCCATTGTAAATATCTCAATATCTCAGCTCTGTATGCCATTATAAATATCTAAATATCTCAGCTCTGGAAGGGTCTAGAGCCTCCATTTTTGCACTCAGATCTAAGTCCCATGGCCCTCTATCAGAATCCAGAGTTTCAAGAAAATCAAAATTTTGACCCAGAAAAAAAACGTAAGGGGTACCACTGTCGTTTTTTTTTCGGGTCAGAAATTTTGATTTTCTTGAAACTCTGGATTCTGATAGAGGGCCATGTGACTTAGATCTGAGTGCAAAAATGGAGGCTCTAGACCCTTCCAGAGCTGAGATATTGAGATTTCACGATGGCATTTATGCCATTGTAAATATCTCAATATCTCAGCTGGCTGTATGCCATTATAAATATCTAAATATCTCAGCTCTGGAAGGGTCTAGAGCCTCCATTTTTGCACTCAGATCTAAGTCCCATGGCCCTCTATCAGAATCCAGAGTTTCAAGAAAATCAAAATTTTGACCCAAAAAAAAAACGTAAGGGGTACCACTGTCGTTTTTTTTTCGAGGTCAAAATTTTGATTTTCTTGAAACTCTGGATTCTGATAGAGGGCCATGGGACTTAGATCTGAGTGCAAAAATGGAGGCTCTAGACCCTTCCAGAGCTGAGATATTGAGATATTTATGATGGCATTTATGCCATTGTAAATATCTCAATATCTACAGCTGGCATGTATGCCATTATAAATATCTAAATATCTCAGCTCTGGAAGGGTCTAGAGCCTCCATTTTTGCACTCAGATCTAAGTCCCATGGCCCTCTATCAGAATCCAGAGTTTCAAGAAAATCAAAATTTTGACCCGAAAAAAAAACGTAAGGGGTACCACTGTCGTTTTTTTTTCGAGGTCGAAATTTTGATTTTCTTGAAACTCTGGATTCTGATAGAGGGCCATGGGACTTAGATCTAAGTGCAAAAATGGAGGCTCTAGACCCTTCCAGAGCTGAGATATTGAGATTTCACGTAGCATTTATGCCATTGTAAATATCTCAATATCTCAGCTCTGTATGCCATTATAAATATCTAAATATCTCAGCTCTGGAAGGGTCTAGAGCCTCCATTTTTGCACTCAGATCTAAGTCCCATGGCCCTCTATCAGAATCCAGAGTTTCAAGAAAATCAAAATTTTGACCCAAAAAAAAAACGACAGTGGTACCACTTACGTTTTTTTTTCGGGTCAAAATTTTGATTTTCTTGAAACTCTGGATTCTGATAGAGGGCCATGTGACTTAGATCTGAGTGCAAAAATGGAGGCTCTAGACCCTTCCAGAGCTGAGATATTGAGATTTCACGTAGCATTTATGCCATTGTAAATATCTCAATATCTCAGCTCTGTATGCATTATAAATATCTAAATATCTCAGCTCTGGAAGGGTCTAGAGCCTCCATTTTTGCACTCAGATCTAAGTCCCATGGCCCTCTATCAGAATCCAGAGTTTCAAGAAAATCAAAATTTTGACCCAAAAAAAAAAACGTAAGGGGTACCACTGCGTTATTTTTTCGAGGTCAAAGTTTGATTTTCTTGAAACTCTGGATTCTGATAGAGGGCCATGGGACTTAGATCTGAGTGCAAAAATGGAGGCTCTAGACCCTTTCCAGAGCTGAGATATTGAGATTTCACGTAGCATTTATGCCAGTTGTAAATATCTGAGATATCTACAGCTCTGTATGCCATTATGAATATCTAAATATCTCAGCTCTGGAAGGGTCTAGAGCCTCCATTTTTGCACTCAGATCTAAGTCCCATGGCCCTCTATCGGAATCCAGAGTTTCAAGAAAATCAAAATTTTGACCCGAAAAAAAAAAACGTAAGGGGTACCACTGTCGTTTTTTTTTTCGAGGTCAAGATTTTGATTTCTTGAAACTCTGGATTCTGATAGAGGGCCATGGGACTTAGATCTGAGTGCAAAAATGGAGGCTCTAGACCCTTCCAGAGCTGAGATATTTAGATATTTATAATGGCATACATGAGCTGTAAATATCTCAGATATCTCAGCTGGCATAAATGCTATCATAAATATCTCAATATCTCAGCTCTGGAAGGGTCTGAGCCTCCATTTTTGCACTCAGATCTAAGTCCCATGGCCCTCTATCAGGAATCCAGAGTTTCAAGAAAATCAAAATTTTGACCCGAAAAAAAAAACGTACAGGGGTACCACTATGTTATTTTTCGGGTCAAAATTTTAGATTTCTTGAAACTCTGGATTCTGATAGAGGGCCATGGGACTTAATCTGAGTGCAAAAATGGAGGCTCTAGACCCTTCCAGAGCTGAGATATTGAGATATTCACAATGGCATACAGAGCTGAGATATTGAGATATTTACAATGGCATAAATGCTACATGAATATCTCAATATCTCAGCTCTGGAAGGGTCTAGAGCCTCCATTTTTGCACTCAGATCTAAGTCACATGGCCCTCTATCAGAATCCAGAGTTTCAAGAAAATCAAAATTTTGACCCGAAAAAAAAACGTAAGGGGTACCACTGACGTTTTTTTTTCGGGTCAGAAATTTTGATTTTCTGAAACTCTGGATTCTGATAGAGGGCCATGTGACTTAGATCTGAGTGCAAAAATGGAGGCTCTAGACCCTTCCAGAGCTGAGATATTGAGATTTCACGTAGCATTTATGCCATTGTAAATATCTCAATATCTCAGCTCTGTATGCCATTATAAATATCTAAATATCTCAGCTCTGGAAGGGTCTAGAGCCTCCATTTTTGCACTCAGATCTAAGTCCCATGGCCCTCTATCAGAATCCAGAGTTTCAAGAAAATCAAAATTTTGACCCAGAAAAAAAAACGTACAGTGGTACCCCTGTACGTTTTTTTTTTCGGGTCAAAATTTTGATTTTCTTGAAACTCTGAATTCTGATAGAGGGCCATGGGACTTAGATCTGAGTGCAAAAATGGAGGCTCTAGACCCTTCCAGAGCTGAGATATTGAGATACTCACGTAGCATTTATGCCATTGTAAATATCTCAATATCTCAGCTCTGTATGCCATGTATAAATATCTCAATATCTCAGCTCTGGAAGGGTCTAGAGCCTCCATTTTTGCACTCAGATCTAAGTCACATGGCCCTCTATCAGAATCCAGAGTTTCAAGAAAATCAAAATTTTGACCCGAAAAAAAAACGTAAGGGGTACCACTGTCGTTTTTTTTCGGGTCAAAATTTTGATTTTCTTTGAAACTCTGGATTCTGATAGAGGGCCATGTGACTTAGATCTGAGTGCAAAAATGGAGGCTCTAGACCCTTCCAGAGCTGAGATATTGAGATTTCACGTAGCATTTATGCCATTGTAAATATCTCAATATCTCAGCTCTATATGCCATTATAAATATCTCAATATCTCAGCTCTGGAAGGGTCTAGAGCCTCCATTTTTGCACTCAGATCTAAGTCACATGGCCCTCTATCAGAATCCAGAGTTTCAAGAAATCAAAATTTTGACCCGAAAAAAAAACGTACAGTGGTACCACTGTCGTTTTTTTTTGAGGTGAGAGTTCAATTTTCTTGAAACTCTGCAATTCTGATAGAGGGCCATGGGACTTGATCTAAGTGCAAAAATGGAGGCTCTAGACCCTTGCAGAGCTGAGATATTGAGAATCTCAGCGTAGCATTTTATGCCATTGTAAATATCTCAATATCTCAGCTCTGTATGCCATTATAAATATCTCAATATCTCAGCTCTGGAAGGGTCTAGAGCCTCCATTTTTGCACTCAGATCTAAGTCCCATGGCCCTCTATGCAGAATCCAGAGTTTCAAGAAAATCAAAATTTTGACCCGAAAAAAAAACGTAAGGGGTACCACTGTCGTTTTTTTTCGAGGTGGAAGTTTTGATTTTCTTGAAACTCTGGATTCTGATAGAGGGCCATGGGACTTTAGATCTGAGTGCAAAAATGGAGGCTCTAGACCCTTCCAGAGCTGAGATATTGAGATTTCACGTAGCATTTATGCCATTGTAAATATCTCAATATCTCAGCTCTG
>JAQIUQ010005055.1:0-16724 GCA_030378365.1 Hybognathus amarus | reverse complement strand
CGCCTCGGACTGTTTAACCGCTCGGCTCAAAGTCCAAACGGCAGCGCAGCGCGAGATCACTAGAGCTGACGCGTTTACTCCTGACCTGATATTTAGATACACTATTCAATAAATACATTTGTTTGACGGGGAAGCTGTGCACAAAGCCCCCTTTGATGTCTATGTGTGCACGCGCCTGCCCCCATTTGACGGTGAAGTTATTTTTCTTCCTTTTTTTTATTAGTAAAAAGAAGCTGGAAATGCCTTTGCAGCGATATGCCTGTATTAACGAACATCCTGATGCCGTCCACACTGCTGAGAGGGACAAGTGGATATGTGAATGTGTTGCACGCTTTCCAATCAATGACAAAACAAACACAACAAAAATAATATCAGGGAGAAAACAGCCAAGAAAGCATCTGATCATATCGATGTGGATATGTCTGCATGAGCTCTGCAGGGACATCATGTCGACAGATGAGGTAGGCCTATGCTATTCATATTAGGTTGCACTGTTACTCGGTTTAATAGTAAAGTAGGCTATTTGAGACTATTTGAATTCACCAGTTTTCTTTTTGCATGACACGTTGTCATTGCAGTCTTGAGTTGCTCTTTTTCCGGCATTATCCCCATTGTAACATTCGTTTCATGTGTGATAGAAAGACGCAAAATGCTGAGTGATATATGTTCAATTAAAATATTGGCAATTAAATAAGTAAATATTCATATGCCTGTATGTAGCCTATGTCATACAATAATTTACCGATGATGTCATCGGTTATTAAATTTTTAACGAAATGATAAATACAATTTTGAACAATATTTGATTTAGTATTTTAAATAATGATATTATAAAAATACATACATTTTTAACAAGTAATGATATCAACATTTATTTATACATTCTGGTAAAAGTGTATTCAGGGGGACTTCTTACCCCAGGTAGTGGGCCAAATATCCATCTTTTAATAAACAGCTATGACCCCAACTCACAACTCATTTACAGTTTTTTTATTCGCTTTGGTACCTATTTTCACAAGTAAGGTGTCGATTTTCAAAACTCTTAGTGCTAATATCACAACAGATCATCAAAAGTGCACTTTTTTCAAACATCTCATCATGTTTTCATCTGTGTTAGTACAATTCACACAATCACAAAGTATCCTTTTCACAGCACAAAATAAGTGTTTCATTTACATTATTGTTTCATTCACAGTAACTGCCTTTCATAGAGCTCTTACTATCAAACTTTTGATTTGCATCTCTTTTTGTTCAGTTTAATACTTTTGTCTATTATTTAATCCAACAGATCTTAATGGTTAATCAATTAATCATTTGGTAAACCTATAGATTTTCATTTTAGCAATATACAGTATATGGATTTTGAGAACTACAGAAATAAAATGTGTGTTTGCATGAATATTTAAATTACATGTAACCACACATGATGAAATACTCGTTATAGCTAATTGATTTCACATAGTGGTAACCACAATTGGCCACTATATACAGTAACATTCATCGTGATGTGGACTGAGAATCTATGGCCAAATGCTCAGGACAGGCTTGTTCCAAATTACTGTAATTTAACTTGTGCACTAAATGTTATGTTTTGTTCTCTATTTAGTTACATTCCCTTATATAGAAAGTATAACTATGTTACAATTATATCTGAAAAATAAAAAAAACTATAATTTGACTACAGTAAATGATTGTAGAGGATGTATTCATTGATCCTTCACTTGATTACAATATATGATGGATATTTGGAAATTATAGATTATGTAAATGTTGGGTACTGTAAGTGTATTGCCTAATGTTACAGTAAAACTGTGTAATCTGTCTTTTACAGTACTGTAGCATATTCATTTCAGCACTTCTAAGGCCGATTTGAAACATGTATCTTGCATTGTTTGCTGTTGGATGAACTGATTGTTAAAAGTACTAAACTGAAAGAAGATCATATTGTTGTGTTTCAGTGATTAAACCAAATGTTCTCATTACATATTACAATAATCTTGTGTTGAAATAATGATTATGTGGACTGAAAACATGTGCAACTGACTGAAAGCATTACATCAGGTTTTGAAAGAATGACTAGCTGCGTTACAAGTGTGATCAGTTTGGATTTTTGTACTAAGAGTTTTGAAAATGTACACCTTACTTGTGAAAATAGTACCAAAGCGAATAAAAAAAACTGTAACAGTTTGTGCATTTTTTTTCTTACATATTTACTGTTGTAGCTCATGCAGACACTGCAATGTTAAATCTGACTTTTGCTTCAGAAGTCAGATAGATACTTGAGATAGTTAGATAGATAAGATAAACGTTTTTAAAAATGGATAAAAAAGTTAATGTCCATGTTGTTTGTCTATGGTGGATCTTCTGTGTGAATGTGCTTTGTGTGTCTGGATTTGGTGTTGATGGACATGTTTCTCCTTTATTTAGAGCCTCTTTCTATCTCAAATTAATGTAATAGCCTGAAGGAATAGAGTGACAAGTGCAGGCCACCCATGTTTACAGCGGACTCTGCTTTATCTCCATCCATGGGAGGAATTCCCCTGTGTGTGTGTGTGTGTTTGTGGAGTGGGGGCGAGGTGAAGGTCAGGTGAAGCACATTCCCCTCTGAGAGAGTAAACGAGAGGAAGAAAACGATGAAAGGAGGGAAGTAAACAGAACGTTTGAGAGACGGGACTGTTTGTGCAAAGAGAAAAGCAGAAGCCCCGCTCATTCACTTTGGTTTCAACTCTTAACCTGCAACGAGGTGATAAAGCAATGTGTGCTGTGTGGTAATAACAGGATGTTATTGCAGCATTGTCATCTCGCAACCTGAAACATGCAACCTGATGTTCGAATTCGTTGTTCTTCCTTTTTTCTAAAACAAATGATGGTAGTACTTGCAGTGTTTCACTTTTTAGTGTGTTTGCATTTAGATAAGCCTTGTAAACAGTTCATGGATTCCTCTGTCTGTGGACTGTGTGGCAGTGATGTGCAGGTTCATATCTGGAGAGGTTGTTCCTCTGGTCGAGTTTCTCTGGATAAGTTGCCATGTTCTAACATGAAACTACAGTGCATTCCCCACATATTCTCCCATCTCTCAGAGGATGAATGTTACACCAGGCTGTTCACTTAACACTTTCTTTGGGTTCATCTCCATTAACATTTCAATTTTCATTTGGGTATTTGGAGACACACCCCTCTCAGTCCCTGACTAGATGGCCCAATCCTTCATGGTGTTTAGAGTCAATTATACTACAGTTAAATATGCCGGTCTAGAGCAATTACTACACTACACATGTAAGCTGTAGATCCGGTGCATTTACACACACTTTAATTGCGCTGTTGAAGTCTCTAGGCTGCATTTATTTGGGAAAAAAACAAAAAAACAAAAAAAAACTATTAAAAATATATTGTGAAATATAGGGATGCACCGATATGACAGTTTGGCCGATACCGATAACCGATAATTCTTTATATTTGAAAGCCGATAACCGATATATTGGCCGATAAATCTAAATCCACATTTTTAGACAATTTTTGAGAGCCTGATTAAGTCTCCTCATTAAAAGTCAAGATACAAACACAATTATGATGTTCTTATTTTAATGTTGTGTAGCCAATATGACAGACTGCGCTGCACATTTTACACTTTAACTGGATTTTCCTTTTTAAAGTGATTTCAATCATATTTCAAGCAATTTAAAAGCATCATGTTGAACAGTGCACATCTAAAGTGCCTCAGCTGAAGGAAATAATACATTATTTATCGGCTTTTAGATATCCTTGTAGTTGGGCCAGATAACGATAACATTAAAAATTATCATTTATCGGCCGATGACCGATAATGTGGCCGATATATTGTGCATCCCTAGTGAAATATTATTATAATTTAAAATAACCATTTTCTATTTGAATATATTTTAAAATGTAATTTATTATTTGAATTTTCTGCATCATTACTCAAGTCTTCAACGTCACATGATCCTTCAATAATTCAAATGTACTGATTTGGTGCTCAAGAAACATTTCTTGTTAGCAGAGTAAGAAACAGTTAGGCTGCTTAATATTTTTTTATGAAAGTCGTAATACCTTTTTTCAGGATTATTTGATGAATTGAAAGTTCAAAAGAAATAGAAATCTTCTGTTAACATTTAAGATATCTTTGCTGCCACTATTCACAATTTTAATGCATTCTTGCAGAATAAAAGTATTCAGGCACGTGCACACATAGACATCAAGGGGGCTTGAGCACCTGCCCTTTTTATTCCTGGAGAGAAAGTGCCCTTTTTTCTGGGGTGCTTTTTTAATTTTTTAAAAAATAATATATATTCCTGTTTGCGCACAGCTTTCCTGTCAAACAAATATATTGAATAGAGTGTACCTAAATATCAGGTCTGAACATAGACAGTAGGGTCTGAAGCGTCGATCAAGAGTTAACGCGTCAGCTCTAGGTGAGCTCGCTGCGCAGCCGTTCCGGACTTCTGAACCGAGCGGATAAACAGTCCGTGAGGACGCGCGCGGTTCAAATGAGTTTCGTTCCGCTTTTGGCACATAAACTTTATCGAACTCGGATATTGATATCGAGCATTGGCGATATTGACTCGAAATTGAATACAAAAATATAAACTTAAGACCTGGCTGAATGTAATTTATGACTTTTTTTATGACTTTTTATGGCCTTAAATTCTTATTATTAAAGTTAATTACATCAATAGTCTTTCCCTGAAATTTAGAAATCTAAATTGGTGAATTTAGAAGAAATCTAGCCTACAGATGCAAACAGATGGAAGATAGTAGGTTTAAAACAAACTCTATCTAAATGTGGATTTTGAAGGTTTTATTTGATGATCAGTGGCGGCTGGTGATATTTATTTTTTGGGGGGCGCATTTTTTTATTTTTATTTTTTTATTGAGGAGGGCAAATAAATACAAAGCAGTACCAAAAACCATGTTGACTTAAATATAAATGTATGATCTTTATTTACATTTCATACCAATAAAGTACCAAAAAGCATGTTTCCGACTTGAACATAAATGTTGCTCTCTTTTATATACATTTCATACCAGTAAAGAAGTAAAAGCATGTTTCCTACTTGAACATAAATGTTGCTCACTTTTATATACAAGTAGGAAACATGCTTTTTGTTTTTGGTACTTCTTTATTGGTATGAAATGTATATAAAAGAGAGCAAAATTTATGTTCAAGTAGGAAACATGCTTTTTGGTACTTCTTTAGTAGTACGAAATTAACATAAATGTTGCTCACTTTTATATACATTTCACACCAATAAAGAAGTACCAAAAGCATGTTTCCTACTTGAACATAAATGTTGTTCTCTTTTATATACATTGCATACCAGTAAAGAAGTAAAAGCATGTTTCCTACTTGAACAGAGAATTGCTAATATTACATCCAGCCATCCACCTCCGTTTCTCATAACATGCGCGGGTGAAGCTTCGTGTGTAGCTTCGTCCCCTGTCATTGGACTGCTGTCGGGTCTAAATCGGGTTGGTCCGGTCGAGATCCTTTATCTTTTTTTTCTTCCAGCGAAAGCCTTGTGAAAGGGTTTTTTTGTAAAAAAATCACAGAATTTGGATGAACTGCTGCCATTATTTATACAAATAATGTCGAAATGGTGTCGTCTGCGCACTCGAAATAGTAGTGGAGTGGCCCAGAGCGTGAAATTGAATGACAGGTGATGAGAACCAATCAGATTGGATAAAATAATGTGCATCCAATTCTGATTGGCCAGGGACGCAACGACTTGCGCCCTGAGGAGAATCTTTAAGAAACCAATTAGAGACCAGCTTCAGGTCACATGCTGCACGAAAATTTAAACTCTCACACAGACACCCATTTGTCCGGCGTCCGAATGAAACACATTGAAAAACATAGAAAATAGTTGACCGATTAAAGCCAGTTTTTATTAAATGCTGATGCTTTTCTTAGTACCAGCTTGTACATCGTATGAAAAAAAAATATTTTATTTTTGTATTTTTATAGAATTTTTTGTATGTCTATTTCTAGATGGGGGCGGCGCCCAGCGCCCTCTATTGACAAGCCGCCACTGTTGATGATGATGATGATACAGTCTTCCCTCAAATGTGAAAACTAAGTCCATGTCACTATCAGGTGTATCAAATATATACTTGATTGAAACTAGTAGCATAGAAAACATGAACATTGTGGCATGGTTTCCTTTGCTGCTCAATAAACCTGGTAAATACTAGGGATAACATTGGATTCTGTGTGAACTGATTATTTTGCAGACATCTTTTGAAGATGAAACAATTTCGTGAATTTGAGGAAGATAAAATTAACTTTAATACATTTTATAAAAAGTCAGAGTTGTGTTAATATATATATATATATATATATATATATATATATATATATATATATATATATATATATATACTTTTTTTGTTTAAAAAAAGTAAAAAAAAAACAACTCTTTTTTGCCCTTTTTTTCACTCTGAGCCCCTGCCCCTCAAAATGTCTGTGCTTGTCCCTGAAAGTATTAATTAATTTTAAAAAGTCTCCAAACTTTCAAACTGTATGCATGATCAGAAGTCATTGTAAACATTTCATGGGGTTTGAAAAATTCGAATAATTCTTCAACAGAAATAGTTCAATGCTAAGCTACAATACATGGATCTGATTCTAGGTCAGGTGCAGATCAGATCTCAAAACTGTTCATCAAATCTCAAATACTAAACGGTAGCATCAGTTTGAGTGGCCTGAAGTGTGGCCAGACAATTTGAGGCGACATGAGCAACAATGCCGATGCAAAAAACTCCGACATTAACAACATGTACAGTAAATGAGAAGCAATCTAATGCAGTGACTACAAATGAACCAACAGCTTAGAGTAAAAAGTTGTTAATGTTGTTAAAATTCCAAGAAACCTCCTTATTCCAGCTTAAACCCTTAAAATATGGTTATATTCTGTTTTCTGAGATTAGATTCTGAGATGAGTCAATATTTCATAATTGTACAAACTTACTAGATGTTATCATGAGAGGTGAGCTGGCTTTCTGTTAGGCTGTGGTAAAGGTTGTTCTTTAATCCATGATTCACTCTTTCCCCTGATTGGATGAAGGGTACGGGAAGTGTTTGTCAGTCTTCACCCACAGGCCAAGGAAAAGACAGACACAGAGAAAAGAGAAAAAATCAAAAACAAACCCTTGTAAATGTGCAGACATACTATTGCTCAACACCAGCAACATACATGCAAACACAAACAGACTGGTTAGATGGTGCTTCACGCTGCAGGCGGATGCAGGCTTGCACAAACCTGCTATAGGATCCATTCTGTTAACACACACGTTCACAAAGCAGAAAATCAACACTTGAGGACACACACCCTAACAGGGAACCTTCTCGTAATGTTCTATGAGCAAACAAGTTCTCTGAACAAACATTTAGTAACTTTAACAGAATATTTGTTCAAAGTTACCTGATCTTTAATAATGTTCACACACATTTTAAAGTTTCTGAGAACATTCAGAGATAATGTGTTCATAACTTAATTGGCACATTGACTTTCCTTCAAATATATTCACATACTCTTCACTTTATCATTTGAACAGTGTGTGTTTCTGATCAAAAGTGCAGAGTTGCAGTTTCACTGAGGCCGGTGTTAATTAAAGGCTGTGTAACTAAATCAAGTGTGTGCTGCTTACCCAGGGACAGACTGTAGGGGACTTTCAGACAACTCCATAAACAATGTGTGCTTGCTGAGAGATCTCGCTCCTAATTTTAGCATGGAGCGGTCCCGTGGTGTTTTGTTTGTGTCGGGTGAGTCAGGCGAGACTTTAATGCTTCAGTAAGTCAGCACAGTTTGCCTCGCACTGTTTTTCTGTTCTCTCTTTCATGTGAAGCTGGTCACTGATATTAGGATGTAAAAAAACAAAAACAGTTGGCGCAATCGTAAATGCAATTTACAGAGATCCTCCAATACTTTTTTTTTTTTAAAGACACCTTTCTTTCTGTTCCAGTGATTTTTTACAGTATACCATAAGACTTAATTTTAAGTTAAGACTCAAGATGATAAGTTTAGAATTTTCTTACCCAAATGGCTGCTTCTTTTAAGCTTTAACCTTTCTGAAAACAATTATTATTATTTTACATAATTTTGCTTCTCAAAGCAAATGCAGGTTTTCTTGTTTTAGGATGTTAGATACTTTTACTGGAAAATAAGAGGGCTTGATCTTGCACCCGGCGCAAATGACTTTATACACTGACGCATTTATCATTCCTATTTTGCACTCGCGCAAAGCGGGCTTTTTTCCTCCACAGACACACGTCGGTAAACTAACAATGAACTTGCGCTTCCTGGGCGGGTTGGCGCAAAAAGGAGGCGTGTGTCGGCGCAAACAATCCCTGGTGCTATTTTGCAGTTCCAGAAAACAATTATGCCAATGACCAGAAAAAACCTGGTCTAAAGTCAGTGGCGCGTTGCGCGTATATTCAGATGCTATTTTAAGCGCACATGCTTGGCCATAATACAGAGTGTGAACAACGCACATACACTGTAGATGATTCTCTCATCAACACAGATGCATTTTACTTTTTGCAAATGATACATTATTATACGGAAAAATATATAAACATGAGGGAAATCATTGTTGTGTCCATGATGATGGGAAAAACAGGCATAAAGCTTACACATTTACCCAAATTATTATATGCATGTTTAACCCGAAGCTAATTTGGGTGGGTTTGTCCCATCCCAGTGTCCCTTCTCTTTCTTTTACGGCCCTGACGCGAACATCGTTCTCACTCGGCTGTGAACCGATGCTGAGCGCGCCTGGTAAATGCGCCGTTAAAATAGAATTGCGCCACGGAACAAGCGCATCTCGTTCATCATGCTCTTAAAGGGAATGTGATATGACGCTCTTATTGGTTTATTTCCGTTACGCCCAAACCACACCTATGAATAATGATGCTACTCCAGACCAACCCCTTTTAGATTTGCGCCAGGCGCAAGAGGCATTTATCCCGCCGGGAAAATAGCAACAGCGCCGGGATCCGCCCACAAGTTAATTGCGCTTTGCGCTTTGACACTTGCGTTTCAGATCGTTAAAATAGGGCCCAAAACATTTATTTTTATTTTGTTTGCAGTGCACTAGCATTCCCAATTAGCAGCATGCACAATTTGAAATTGACACTGTTCATTTTGACAATGAGAGTTAAAAATAGTAAAAAATTATTATTATTTATTTATTTATTTATTTTTAGGGGTGGGGAAAAATATTGATTTTCATGTATTTCGTCGATGCGGACGGTGGACGATCCTAATTCGATTTACAAATATCCCAAAATCGATTTTCCAAAAAAAAAAAAAAAAACTATATTATATATATCTTTATAAAAACGTAATATTGACGGAAAACGCGAAAGACGGAAGTGCAGTGACCGGACCGTCTGACGCGTGCACATAACAGAGACGCCATGGCGCGCAAGGTCCAAACACCCTCCTTGTTAGGTTAAAAGCTGACGTGTGGAAATATTTTGGCTTCTGAAGTTGAAGAGGGAAAGGAACTGGGCAAGAGCCACGCTAGTTGTAAGCTTTGTATAATAAACTAACGACGGAAACACGACAAATATGACAAGCCATATGACACGTTTCCAGCCATAAGAGGAAAAACACTCGGCTGTACCGGTCGTTATAATATTAATTTACTACAAGTAAGTTAAAGTTATGCTCCTAGTTCAGGCACACGTTTATTTTCCTGTTGGTTCTTTGGAATGCTAATAAAATATATTGTACGTTAATTCTTTATGGGTCATTACTTTGTACATTTAAAGGAAAGTATTTATAGTCACACACACAAAAGATTCAGATAATCGATTTGTAACATTATAAATGTCTTCACTGTAACTTTTGATCAACTTAATTTAATTTATCCTTGATAAATAAAAGTATAGATTTCTTTTTTCTTTCTCCCAAAAAATGTAAGAAAAATTCTTACCGACTCCAAACATTTGAACTGTATTGTTTAATGTCACAAAAGCTTTCTATTTCAGATAAATGCTGTTCTTTTGAATTTCTGGGTGATTCTCTGAATCGGGTGCCCTTCAAGCCCCCCAAACTTGCTTCAAAGATTTTCAATTGAAGGAAATCACAAAATGCATTTTAATGCTGTCAATTAATAGAACCAGGTGCCTTTGCATTATAATGCAACACAATTGTTCAAAAAATTATTTAAAGATAATGGGTTGCCTAAGTAGTAGACAACAAGCATGTTTGCATGTCTTCACTAACCATCATTACATTTTCATTGAATATCAAACAAATAAAAAGTGCAATTAATACCAAAATGTTGCTGCTGCTAATATAATCATATGTTGGTCTAGTGTATTTTTGTTTACTGTTGTAAAATGGAAAATCAATAATCGTGAATCGAGAATCGTTAATAATCGAAAATCGACTGTAATTCGAATCGGGACTTCAATAATCGTAATCGAATTGAATCGGGAAATCAGACAGATTAACCACCCCTATTTATTTTGTATGAAGGGGATGTTTGTATGTAAAGGGGCCCTCAAATGGTCAATGACTTGCCTGGAAAAAGTGATCAGTTGACTTATGAAAGGTGAGGAAACACTGTCTTAAATTTATTACGTAAATAAACTTTATGCGTAATTGAAAAAAATAGTTATGTGAACTCGACAATTCCTCATAACTTAATATTTTCAATTTCGCATGAAGTTTATTGATTTTAAGGCTTCCTCATTTTAATCAACTAATCACTTTTACATTGTGTGTCTAAACCAATGGATAGACCACTTTGGGATCAGGCCTAAGCTTTCAAGTTTAGTTGGTGTGAGAATGAGCTTGGAAAAGCATAGTTGCAGTTTCTGTATTATTTACTAACCAGAAAAATGGATTCACTTATTTATATGTTAGCAGTATTTACATATTGTCCATTGACATGTCTGTTAAAGTTATCTAATGACCAGTAGTCTGGTCTTCTACTGGAAGTTTATTTCATATTATTTGATGAAAGAAAGCTCCTGTGCATTTTACTGGACACTGGTGTGTGTAGAAATGCTGTGGTAAGTTCTTGCCACAAGTTGACCACATCGGTCCAAACACTGAGGGACTCGAGGAAGATCCAATTACCACTTTTTTTTGAGCTGAGAGTATATAAAACATCAGCCAATAAGGTGTAACAATCACTTGCTGTATAGCTGAACAGGTCTTAATTTTATCGGCCTGGAACTGATTGGATTTTGAAAAGTGGTATTTTATTTTTTATTTTTGGGAATAATGTGCACCAATAAATCTAAGTATTTGGGAACATTATACAAAAATGACAAACATTTTAATCTCTTGCAAAACTGCAATGACACTGAAAGTGATTTCCTGAATGTGTTTTCCTGAACACCAGAATACTTGTCTGCGGTTAGACTGGAATGTTCAAACAGATGGAGAAGACAGATTTTTGATTTCTCTTCCCCATTTGGACTAGTTCAGATCATTCTGCACTTCTGTGATAATACATATATATATATATATATATATATATATATATATATATATATATATTATTATTATTTTTTTTTTTTTGACACAATTAAATATATACGGGCCTCCGGGTAACCAGTCGAGGAAGGGCATAATATCAGCACGACATATGCTAGCAATAAAGTTTGCCAGCATATATAACAACATGTATGCTCTCTTTGCCTTTGAACTTCTGCCCTGTTTGAGTTGGAGAGTAGTTTTTAATTTATTTTCCTATTCTTTTACCCTCTGTTCTCTGCCAGTCACTCCATTTTCAAGATTCATTTTCATAGCTATTTATTATCCCTCACAAAAAGAAAGAAAGGGAGGGTGGAAAGAGAAGAAAAAAGAGTTGAAATGCCATCAGAAAAAGGAGGTAGGGAGGAGATTTTGTTACCGCTTCCCAAGTTTTATGTTCAACAGAATTAAAGTCGACTGTTTAAATGCAGCTAGCCGCGAGCGTCTCCTCTCTAAGTCTTTGTGTTAATGAATTTAGCATGCTAGTTTTGGCAGCACACTGCATTATATACTGTATGAGCTTTTGGTTCTTTTTGGCTGATAAAGGTCTGAGACTTGGGTTTTAACAGTTATCCTTCTAATCCATCTTTTTCACTCTCTCGCCCAACAAGACTAGTTTTCACTGGAAAATCAAATTAATACAAAACCCCCCTCTCACATTTCATCCACAAGTGAATGAGTTACCAAACAAGATAAATTTTCCCCTGAATCATTTAGAATTTTCCCTGAATCGGTCTGATAATTACCTCAATGCTTTCCAATACTTTTGAAATTCAACCTTAAAATTTAGCCTAATCTTAGCCAAGCTGTTTATATTCGATACCCTGAATCTGACAGATGCCCATGTAAACACTTAAAACAGACCAGTAAAAGAGGTAGAGAAAGAGAAACCAGACTGATGTGAAAGTGTGCATCTGTTCTCAAACAAGACACATGCGTCATTAAACTTATCATCAATATTTATGACACATCTGCATCTCTCATCCCAAGTCACTTTTCCGCTGTTGCTGACATCAATCGGAACTTACACACACTGTTAGTCACAGCACTTTTTGTGTGCACTTGAGATAGTTTGGGTGACAGATTTACTCTCTGCGGTGTCAGCAGTCTTGGTTAACCATTAATTATCAAGAGAACATTATCATTATCTATGCCCTGCTTATGGAGTTCAGCATTAACCAATAGTTCTCATCTCAGCTTTCTCAAAACAAAGCTCCCTGTATTGTGCCCTGTCTCTAATTGCTAAACCGCATGCCGATAATTTTCATTATACATGTCAGAGCTGTATTGTGTTTGACTGAGGTCTCAATTTTGCCCCAAGAACATGTGGATTCATCTCTGAGGACTTTTGAGTTGCAACATCTGATTTCTCAATGACTGTCAACGCATTAATTATGATAGTTTAGCTGTTAATTATTGGTTTAGCAGAGACATTAGTTATGCAGGCGTCAATTTATTATCCACAAATAAACATTACCCAGAAATGTTTTATTTCTCAGAGGTTGCTCTTTCATAACTTAAAGGGATAGTTCACTTTGAAATTACAGTATACTATCCATATTAATTTTATATCTCTACTCTATAACAATTATCTCATCTGGGTCTATTTTATGTCTCTTTTGGGAGAAACATCTGGGACTGAGGGCTCAATTAAAGGGATAGTTCACTTTGAAATTAATTTTTGATATGTTTTAGCTTACCTCAAGGGCATTTAAGATGTAGGTGTCTTTGTTTCCACAGTTTTTTCAAATTTGGCATGCACAGAGAAGTCAAAATTAAACATGATTTAATGACTCATAAATGTAAGTACACATTGATGGCCTTAGACACAAAACGAGCGGTTTGTTTGAGAAAACGAACAGTATTTATATAGTTTTTACCTCGTGTAACCACAACTGTATCTGAGGGCGCTTCGGTCTATCTAAATATGTTTAGTGAAAGGTAAAACTTACGAAATCTCTGTGTAAACAATGAGTGACGTAGACGCGCAAGCGATGACTTCCGGCGCATGCGCAGACCGAAGCGCTTGTGCCGTCAGATCAGTTGGACATGGCTGTGGTTACACAAGGTAGAAACGATATAAATACTGTTCGTTTTCTCACACAAACCACTCGTTTCGTGTCTTAGGCCTTCAATGTGAGCTTACATTACGAGTCATTAAATCATGTTTAATTTTGACTTCTCTGTACATGCTCTTTGAGGTGAACCGAGGGTGGACCCCCTAAACCTGCATTATATGACTGACTGACAAGAACGGTTTGACCGAAAAATATCAAAATTGAAAATACTGTGGAAACAAAGAAACCTACATCTTGGATGCCCTTGAGGTAAACTAAAACATACCAAAAATTAATTTCAAAGTGAACTATCCCTTTAATTGAGCCTTCAGTCCCAGATGTTTCTCCCAAAGAGACATAAAATAGACCCATATGAGATAATTGTTATAGAGTAGAGATATAAAATTAAAATTGATAGTATACTGTAGCTAGATAATTTGGTCTGTGGTAAATTTTGATGAGAGAAGTTTGAGCATATATGCATCAATATATATTGATATCTCTCTTTTGTTTGCGGTCTGAGTTTGGGTCATTGTTCAAATTTCCTTATGAAAAAGAAGTACACTGTACAGCATACAAACAATAAATAAATAAATAATTATTTAAATAATATACTTAAGTGCAAATTGAATGAAAGGTTTTCAGACACTTAATTACTTGTTATCTGCAATTAACTGAAAATGTATTATATTTTAGATTGAAGTTAAATTCAATAAATTGAACCTAAGAATGTATTTATTGGGTAAAAATGGAACACTATGGTAACAGCTTGTTACCAATGGGGCCTAAGCTCTTCGTAGATGTCACAGCACAACGGAAAGTTGACAGGAACCTGATGCATCAGCTACTTTTATCTGACTTATTAAACAAACTCAAATGTTCACCAAAACACTCGGGAAAATCAGGAACATGAACAGAACAATCAACATTGAACATCAAGAGTGAACTGAAGGGAACGCAGGGCTTCATTACACAGCAAAAAGAGGAACTAATGAGACTAAAGAAGCCCCTTTTCCACCAAAGCATTTTGAGAGCCGGTGCCTGCGCGCAAACCAGTTTTTTGTGTTTCGACAGCCAAAGAACCGGTTCTCGCCCGGGAAAGCTGGTTCCAAAGCGGCACCAACTCTTTGCTGGTCTAGAACCGTTCTTTTACCACGTCATACTTATGCCGGGGGCTGGGGCGGGTTTAGATGTGTTCTAAACATCTTTTCTGACCATAATATAGGATCGCAAAGCCAGGAGAAACATTTGCAGAAACATGATGTAGTCCGCTTTTGTAATTGTTATGATTGAAGTTGGCACAAGCGTTTCTGTTTTTAATTTTTATTATTGAAAACATTATAAGCAAAGAAGAAAATAGTCACAATATAGAACAAATAAATGGAAAGAAAAAAAGACACAAGACCAGGGTACATAACTTATCAGAAAATATTACATATCAAACGAAAAGATTAAAAGACTTACATATTTCAATTGTACTTGCAAGCGTTTCTAGCTAAGACATATGGCGACGTACACAGTGACGTAACGACGTCGTTCCCTGGGCGCTTTAGTCAGTGGAAAAACAAACAGGTTCTGAACGGGTTCGCAAGTTGAACCAATTCCAGAACCAACTTTGAACCAGCACCAGTTCCAAACCAGTTCTTTTTTGGTGGAAAAGGGGGTATAAATGAGCTCACACCTGAACAGAACTAACTCAATTGGTAACCAAGGAGACAAACAGAATCCCTTTAAATGGCCTTTTATTTCATTAATATTATATTATCTGCAGTTTTATAAAAAAATATACTTTTAAGATATGTACTACAAGCCACATTCAATACAACTGTGTGCAGTTCTTTTTCACAGTGGTCATGGGTGGGGAGAAAAATTGGAGAAGCAGGAGACTACGAAGGTCTCAATGCTGTCAAGGAGGGGGAAAAACGAGATATGGGATTTCTTCTTTCTAAAAGGAAAGGTTGATGGTTTAAGCCTCTTCAACCCATGGCATTCCTTAAATGATTTAAATGATTGGCTTTGACAGACAGCACTAAGGCTGTAATCAACCAAAGAAATCCTTAGTTCGACCAAGGTCTTGTCCTGCTGACGATTAGTCGACTAAAAAAACAAAAAAAAAAAACGGATGTTTTGATTGAACATTTTAAACAATTGTCATAGAGCATTTATAAAAACAACAACGAAAAAACATCGAAAATAAATAAAACTATAATAATAATACAATTCTTTGAAAATTAAGTGATTTGTTTAACTGCAAGTGAGGAACTCTGTCCTTGGTCTATAGTGACGGTCACAATCGCGCACCTGATCACACCACACGCTACAAAATAATATAACTGCTATCTGCCACATAATGAAAAATCCTAACAAAAGCTCTCGTTTATACAGGCTGTATTCTTCTTTACTTACAAAGCTATGGGTTAACTTTTGTCCAGCCGATCTGTTAGGCGTCTTAAACAACAGACAAAATAGCCTAAAAAACTATCTGAAATCTAGGCTGTGTTGTAAGATAGCATATAAGTTTAATTTGGTTTTTGTTACATTACTTTAGGCTACTTTCAAATGAGTCAAGTGTACAGATAAAAACCTATTAAGAAAACAATCTATTGAGTCAGTATGATAAAGCCGTTAAAAGAGCTGCTCACGTCTTTGCGCGCTCAAGTTTGATTTCAAATGGGCACGCGATGTGCGCGCTCATAATGAGAGCAACAGCGGTCGCCACCGTCGCCTACCTCCACAAACATGTAGCCAGACAAAAGATTTAGATTTCTTGGACATTCTGTCGACTAAAGTAGCGTGAACTGAATGAATACAGCAAAACTACCTACCGGTACATCCCTTACTGAGCACGAGCAGCAGCGCAGCCAGCCATGCGGTTCCCGAAGTGTGTTATGTGTGTGCGCTAAACTGTGGCGCAGTTACAAGAAATAGCCTAAAAGCATTTAAAGTTGGGGATAAAACATAGGCTAATTATATTTAGAATACAGTAATAAATAACTGCTTTATAAAGGAATAAATATCAGGGAGTAAATCATTGAAAATGTATTTCTATTGGCAAAAAAAAAAAAAAATGCGACTGAGTTCGACCAATAAGAATTTCAGTCGACCAAGACGGCATTCAACTGATCAGTCGACTAAACGACTAAAGTTGACAGCC
>JAQIUQ010005053.1:0-22704 GCA_030378365.1 Hybognathus amarus | reverse complement strand
TATAGCTGCGAGCAGCGATTGCGCGGCCCAAGCCGGTGGCACCGCAACCCCGGTGCCTAGAGGCACCGGGATGGCGTACCGCCGGCTTTGGCCTCCATCGCTGCTCGCAGCTATATTTATATATATATATATATATATATATATATATATATATATATATATATATAAAGCCGGTGGCACCGCCACCTTGGTGCCTTTAGGGTTATTCTGCACGACGTGCAAAAACGTAACCCCTGCTTTGGAATACATACTAGTATGTATTCCACAATTGGAATACATACTAACATACTAGTCAGAACTGAATAGTTGATATCTGAATGACAGATCACCATAGAAGTCACTGGAAAAAATGTGACTAGTAACAAAAGAATAGTTACTAGTCACCATTGAAATAAGTACTAGTGTCTAATGAATAAGTACTAGTATCTATTTAATAGGTACTAGTATCTAATGAATAAGTACTAGTAACTAATTAATAAGCATTGGTATGTAATGAATAAGGACTAGCATCTAATGAATAAGTACTAGTATCTAATAAATAAGGACTAGTGTCTAATGAATAAGTACTAGTATCTTTAAAAAGGTACTAGTACCTAAAGAATAAACACTAGTATCTAAAGAAAAGGCACTAGTATCTAAAGAATAAGCACTAGTAGCTAATGAATAAGTACTAGTACTTAATGGAATAGATACTAGTATCTAAAAAATAAGTACTAGTAGCATGAAAATAGAGACTAGTAGGTTAAAATGATTAAATGTTAAAACGGCTTGCCATACTCTATCTGTCGTTTCGACTAGTCACAATTACGTTACAGATATCTTAAATGATAATACAAACTATCCAAAATGTAATTACGGACTAGAAAGACGTTGTTGATATCTACAATGTTAATTACGAATAGTCAAACTTAGCTTTTAAATGTTAAAAGGGCTTGCCATACAGAAGTGTAGGCTCAGAGAGACACTCAACATTTTCAAACCAAAATATCTGACTTTCTGTGGGTCCTAGCTCATGAGTGTAAATTAGAAAGTTGTCCGGCTTGAGGAGAATATATGAATATATGAAACGATGAGATCAACATGTGTACTGAGTTTCATATTATTACATGCAAGCGTGTTTGATTTATGGACCAAGTTTTTGGACCCCGTTCCAGGGGGCGCTGTCTAGCCCCCTTGCCACACCCGGGTACCATCTTCCCGGCTCTGATGGCTGTGGGATCTGACCTGTGTGCAAAGTTTCAAGAGTTTTCAAACCCATTAAGGGCCCCAAAAGCCGCTAAGAGACTCAAAATCATCAAAAAAAAAGGAATGTTAAAGTTTGATGCGTTGCTATGGCAACATTATCTTAGATATTGAATAATGCTTTCACAGCTCTTCATCTGGCGTGTGTTTACATTATACAGATGAAGTTTGAAGCAAATCGGGTAAAAGTAAGAGTGTGATTTCAAAGCATTTTGCAAGTGAAACACTTTCTGCTGCCAGTTGGTGGCGCTATATATTTGACTCACAATAGTCACATCCATGTGATCGGCCTCTTACAACGAACACACTGCTGAAGTTTCATCAAGATCAGTTAATGTATGCAGAAGTTTTAACACACTTCCTTTTTGATTTATGAGACCAAGTTAATTTAATTAATACACTAATTATATAAAACTATTGTCAATGCACTACAATTAAACAGGTTATATGTCTTTACTTATAAAAAAATAAAAACAAAAACTTATTTAAAAAATACCAGGCTTAAGAAATGTATTTACTTTAGCAGGCCAGACACACAGTGAAATTATTAAGCCCCCTCCCCCTACACACACACACAGAGACTGTGTGTCAAAAGACTCAATCACACACACACACAGACTGTGTGACAGGCCTAGGCTCAGAAAGAGCATGATCATATTCAAACTACAATATCTGACTTTCTGTGGGTTTGAGCTTATTATTGTTAATTAGAAAGTTGTTTGGCTTGAATAGAACAATATACACGGCAAGTTTTGTAACTGTCAGTAAAACTAACCAAGTTATAACACACTTTATGTGTCCTTTTTTAGTCAAAAAAATCCGCCACGGCCAAACCGTTCGAGATATCAAAAATCCGTCCGGAATATAGCATCCTCAATGTCTTGACTTCATGCACACCGAGTTTGGTGGTGATTGGTAACAGCATGGGTTGTAATTTGATGTTTTTCTAGGACAATTATTTAAAAAAAAAAAAACATAATTCCCGACTTCCGTTTGAACTGTCGTAAAACTTAGAGCACGAAAGTTGTTTGGCCTGATGTGATCTATGAGTGTACCGAGTTTCATATTAATCCATGCACGTGTGTTTGATTTATGGACAAATGTTCGAATCCCTAAAAGAATGCATCCTAAAAGAATGGTAAAGTTTGATGCGTCGCCACGGCAACAGTTTCAAAGATATCAAGAATCCATTCATAGGTCTTCATCTGCCGTGTATGTACATTATACAGATGAAGTTTGAAGCAAATCGGGTAAAAATAAGAGGGTGATTTCAAAGCATTTTGAAAGTGACACACTTCCTGCTGCCAGTTGGTGGCGCTATAACTTTGACTCACAATAGTCACATCCATGTGATCGTCCTCTTACAGCGAACGCACTGCTGAAGTTTCATCCAGATCAGTTAATGTATGCTGAAGTTATGACACACTTCCTGTTTCACGTTTCTCGCCATAGTTTCGTTTCCTCGCCACGGCCAAACCGTTCGAGATATCAAAAATCCCCACACAAACTTTCATCCTCAATGTCTTGACTTCTACGCTGACCGAGTTTCGTCGAATTTGGATCAGAGCTCTAGGAGGAGTATTTAAAAGTTCATTGCGTGTGTTTTACAAAAAAACCTCAATAGCCGACTTCCTGTTGGGCTGGGGTAAAAAGCAAGAACGCGAGGTATAGATGAAATTCTGCTATCGACATGTGTACCGAGTTTCATATTATTACATGCAAGTGTGTTTGAGTTATGGACCAGGTGTTCGGACCCCATTCCAGGGGGCGCTGACGAGCCGCCCTGCCACGCCCGGGTACCAGCTTCAGCCCGGCTCTGATGGCCGCGGGTTCTGACCCGTGTGCAAAGTTTCAAGAGTTTTCGAGCATGTTAAGGGCCCCAAAAGTGCCCGAATAGTCGCTAGAAAAAGAAAAAAAAAAAAAAAAAAAAAAAAAAAATAATCGGAAGGAAAACAATAGGGCTCTGCGCCCTTTCAGGCTTGGGCCCATATATAAATATAGCTGCGAGCAGCGATCGCGCGGCCCAAGCCGGTGGCACCGCAACCCCGGTGCCTAAAGGCACCGGGATGGCGGTACCGCCGGCTTTGGCCCTCCATCGCTGCTCGCAGCTATATTTATATATATATATATATATATATATATATATATATATATATATATATATATATATATAAAGCCGGTGGCACCGCCACCTTGGTGCCTTTTGGGTTATTCTGCACGACGTGCAAAACGTAACCCCTGCTTTGGAATACATACTAGTATGTATTCCACAATTGGAATACATACTAACATACTAGTCAGAACTGAATAGTTGATATCTGAATGACAGATCACCATAGAAGTCAATGGAAAAAATGTGACTAGTAGTAACAAAAGAATAGTTACTAGTCACCATTGAAATAAGTACTAGTGTCTAATGAATAAGTACTAGTATCTATTTAATAGATACTAGTATCTAATGAATAAGTACTAATAACTAATTAATAAGCATTGGTATGTAATGAATAAGGACTAGCATCTAATGAATAAGTACTAGTATCTAATAAATAAGGACTAGTGTCTAATGAATAAGTACTAGTATCTTTAAAAAGGTACTACTACCTAAAGAATAAACACTAGTATCTAAAGAAAAGGCACTAGTATCTAAAGAATAAGCACTAGTAGCTAATGAATAAGTACTAGTACTTAATGGAATAGATACTAGTATCTAAAAAATAAGTACTAGTAGCATGAAAATAGAGACTAGTAGGTTAAAATGATTAAATGTTAAAACGGTTTGCCATACTCTATCTGTCGTTTCGACTAGTCACAATTACGTTACAGATATCTTAAATGATAATACAAACTATCCAAAATGTAATTACGACTAGAAAGACGTTGTTGATATCTACAATGTTAATTACGAATAGTCAAACTTAGCTTTTAAATGTTAAAAGGGCTTGCCATACAGAAGTGTAGGCTCAGAGAGACACTCAACATTTTCAAACCAAAATATCTGACTTTCTGTGGGTCCTAGCTCATGAGTGTAAATTAGAAAGTTGTCCGGCTTGAGGAGAATATATGAATATATGAAACGATGAGATCAACATGTGTACTGAGTTTCATATTATTACATGCAAGCGTGTTTGATTTATGGACCAAGTTTTTGGACCCCGTTCCAGGGGGCGCTGTCTAGCCCCCTTGCCACACCCGGGTACCATCTTCAGCCCGGCTCTGATGGCTGTGGGATCTGACCTGTGTGCAAAGTTTCAAGAGTTTTCAAACCCATTAAGGGCCCCAAAAGCCGCTAAGAGACTCAAAATCATCAAAAAAAAGGAATGTTAAAGTTTGATGCGTTGCTATGGCAACATTATCTTAGATATTGAATAATGCTTTCACAGCTCTTCATCTGGCGTGTGTTTACATTTGAAGCAAATCGGGTAAAAGTAAGAGTGCGATTTCAAAGCATTTTGAAAGTGAAACACTTTCTGCTGCCAGTTGGTGGCGCTATATATTTGACTCACATCTATGTGACTGACCTCTTACAACGAACACACTGCTGAAGTTTCATCAAGATCAGTTAATGTATGCAGAAGTTTTAACACACTTCCTTTTTGATTTATTTACTTACTTTTTTGATTTATGGACCAAGTTAATTTAATTAATACACTAATTATATAAAACTATTGTCAATGCACTACAATTAAACAGGTTATATGCCTTTACTTATAAAAAAAATAAAAATAAAAACTTATGTAAAAAATACCAGGCTTAAGAAATGTATTTACTTTAGCAGGCCAGACACACAGTGAAATGATTAAGCCCCCTCCCCCTACACACACACACACACACACAGACTGTGTGACAGGCCTAGGTTTAGAAAGAGCATGATCATATTCAAACTACAATATCTGACTTTCTGTGGGTTTGAGCTTATTATTGTTAATTAGAAAGTTGTTTGGCTTGAATAGAACAATATACACGGCAAGTTTTGTAACTGTCAGTAAAACTAACCAAGTTATAACACACTTTATGTGTCCTTTTTTAGTCAAAAAAATCCGCCACGGCCAAACCGTTCGAGATATCAAAAATCCGTCCGGAATATAGCATCCTCAATGTCTTGACTTCATGCACACCGAGTTTGGTGGTGATTGGTAACAGCATGGGTTGTAATTTGATGTTTTTCTAGGACAATTATTTAAAAAAAAAAAACATAATTCCCGACTTCCGTTTGAACTGTCGTAAAACTTAGAGCACGAAAGTTGTTTGGCCTGATGTGATCTATGAGTGTACCGAGTTTCATATTAATCCATGCACGTGTGTTTGATTTATGGACAAATGTTCGAATCCCTAAAAGAATGCATCCTAAAAGAATGGTAAAGTTTGATGCGTCGCCACGGCAACAGTTTCAAAGATATCAAGAATCCATTCATAGGTCTTCATCTGCCGTGTATGTACATTATACAGATGAAGTTTGAAGCAAATCGGGGTAAAAATAAGAGGGTGATTTCAAAGCATTTTGAAAGTGACACACTTCCTGCTGCCAGTTGGTGGCGCTATAACTTTGACTCACAATAGTCACATCCATGTGATCGTCCTCTTACAGCGAACGCACTGCTGAAGTTTCATCCAGATCAGTTAATGTATGCTGAAGTTATGACACACTTCCTGTTTCACGTTTCTCGCCATAATTTCGTTTCCTCGCCACGGCCAAACCGTTCGAGATATCAAAAATCCCCACACAAACTTTCATCCTCAATGTCTTGACTTCAGCGCTGACCGAGTTTCGTCGAATTTGGATCAGAGCTCTAGGAGGAGTATTTAAAAGTTCATTGCGTGTGTTTTACAAAAAAACCTCAATAGCCGACTTCCTGTTGGGCTGGGGTGAAAAGCAAGAACGCGAGGTATAGATGAAATTCTGCTATCGACATGTGTACCGAGTTTCATATTATTACATGCAAGTGTGTTTGAGTTATGGACCAGGTGTTCGGACCCCATTCCAGGGGGCGCTGACGAGCCGCCCTGCCACGCCCGGGTACCAGCTTCAGCCCGGCTCTGATGGCCGCGGGTTCTGACCCGTGTGCAAAGTTTCAAGAGTTTTCGAGCATGTTAAGGGCCCCAAAAGTGCCCGAATAGTCGCTAAAAAAGAAAAAAAAAAAAAAAAAAAAAAAAAAAAAATAATCGGAAGGAAAACAATAGGGCTCTGCGCCCTTTCAGGGCTTGGGCCCTAAAATATAGCTGCGAGCAGCGATTGCGCGGCCCAAGCCGGTGGCACCGCAACCCCGGTGCCTAAAGGCACCGGGATGGCGGTACCGCCGGCTTTGGCCCTCCACTCGCTGCTCGCAGCATATATTTATATATATATATATATATATATATATATATATATGTAAAGCCGGTGGCACCGCCACCTTGGTGCCTTTAGGGTTATTCTGCACGACGTGCAAAAACGTAACCCCTGCTTTGGAATACATACTAGTATGTATTCCACAATTGGAATACATACTAACATACTAGTCAGAACTGAATAGTTGATATCTGAATGACAGATCACCATAGAAGTCAATGGAAAAAATGTGACTAGTAACAAAAGAATAGTTACTAGTCACCATTGAAATAAGTACTAGTGTCTAATGAATAAGTACTAGTATCTATTTAATAGGTACTAGTATCTAATGAATAAGTACTAGTAACTAATTAATAAGCATTGGTATGTAATGAATAAGGACTAGCATCTAATGAATAAGTACTAGTATCTAATAAATAAGGACTAGTTTCTAATGAATAAGTACTAGTATCTTTAAAAAGGTACTAGTACCTAAAGAATAAACACTAGTATCTAAAGAAAAGGCACTAGTATCTAAAGAATAAGCACTAGTAGCTAATGAATAAGTACTAGTACTTAATGGAATAGATACTAGTATCTAAAAAATAAGTACTAGTAGCATGAAAATAGAGACTAGTAGGTTAAAATGATTAAATGTTAAAACGGCTTGCCATACTCTATCTGTCGTTTCGACTAGTCACAATTACGTTACAGATATCTTAAATGATAATACAAACTATCCAAAATGTAATTACGACTAGAAAGACGTTGTTGATATCTACAATGTTAATTACGAATAGTCAAACTTAGCTTTTAAATGTTAAAAGGGCTTGCCATACAGAAGTGTAGGCTCAGAGAGACACTCAACATTTTCAAACCAAAATATCTGACTTTCTGTGGGTCCTAGCTCATGAGTGTAAATTAGAAAGTTGTCCGGCTTGAGGAGAATATATGAATATATGAAACGATGAGATCAACATGTGTACTGAGTTTCATATTATTACATGCAAGCGTGTTTGATTTATGGACCAAGATTTTGGACCCCGTTCCAGGGGGTGCTGTCTAGCCCCCTTGCCACACCCGGGTACCATCTTCAGCCCGGCTCTGATGGCTGTGGGATCTGACCTGTGTGCAAAGCTTCAAGAGTTTTCAAACCCGTTAAGGGCCCCAAAAGCCGCTAAGAGTCTCAAAATCATCAAAAAAAAGGAATGTTAAAGTTTGATGCGTTGCTATGGCAACATTATCTTAGATATTGAATAATGCTTTCACAGCTCTTCATCTGGCGTGTGTTTACATTATACACATGAAGTTTGAAGCAAATCGGGTAAAAGTAAGAGTGCGATTTCAAAGCATTTTGAAAGTGAAACACTTTCTGCTGCCAGTTGGTGGCGCTATATATTTGACTCACATCCATGTGATCGACCTCTTACAACGAACACACTGCTGAAGTTTCATCAAGATCAGTTAATGTATGCAGAAGTTTTAACACACTTCCTTTTTGATTTATTTACTTACTTTTTTGATTTATGGACGAAGTTAATTTAATTAATACACTAATTATATAAAACTATTGTCAATGCACTACAATTAAACAGGTTATATGCCTTTACTTATAAAAAAATAAAAATAAAAACTTATTTAAAAAATACCAGGCTTAAGAAATGTATTTACTTTAGCAGGCCAGACACACAGTGAAATGATTAAGCCCCCTCCCCCTACACACACACACAGAGACTGTGTGTCCAGAGACTCAAAATCACCCACACACACAGACTGTGTGACAGGCCTAGGCTCAGAAAGAGCATGATCATATTCAAACTACAATATCTGACTTTCTGTGGGTTTGAGCTTATTATTGTTAATTAGAAAGTTGTTTGGCTTGAATAGAACAATATACACGGCAAGTTTTGTAATTGTCAGTAAAACTAACCAAGTTATAACACACTTTATGTGTCCTTTTTTAGTCAAAAAAATCCGCCACGGCCAAACCGTTCGAGATATCACAAATCCGTCCGGAATTTAGCATCCTCAATGTCTTGACTTCATGCACACCGAGTTTGGTGGTGATTGGTAACAGCATGGGTTGTAATTTGATGTTTTTCTAGGACAATTATTTAAAAAAAAAAAACATAATTCCCGACTTCCGTTTGAACTGTCGTAAAACTTAGAGCACGAAAGTTGTTTGGCCTGATGTGATCTATGAGTGTACCGAGTTTCATATTAATCCATGCACGTGTGTTTGATTTATGGACAAATGTTCGAATCCCTAAAAGAATGCATCCTAAAAGAATGGTAAAGTTTGATGGGTCGCCACGGCAACAGTTTCAAAGATATCAAGAATCCATTCATAGGTCTTCATCTGCCGTGTATTTACATTATACAGATGAAGTTTGAAGCAAATCGGGTAAAAATAAGAGGGTGATTTCAAAGCATTTTGAAAGTGACACACTTCCTGCTGCCAGTTGGTGGCGCTATAACTTTGACTCACAATAGTCACATCCATGTGATCGTCCTCTTACAGCGAACGCACTGCTGAAGTTTCATCCAGATCAGTTAATGTATGCTGAAGTTATGACAAACTTCCTGTTTCACGTTTCTCGCCATAGTTTCGTTTCCTCGCCACGGCCAAACCGTTCGAGATATCAAAAATCCCCACACAAACTTTCATCCTCAATGTCTTGACTTCACGCTGACCGAGTTTCGTCGAATTTGGATCAGAGCTCTAGGAGGAGTATTTAAAAGTTCATTGCGTGTGTTTTACAAAAAAACCTCAATAGCCGACTTCCTGTTGGGCTGGGGTAAAAAGTAAGAACGCGAGGTATAGATGAAATTCTGCTATCGACATGTGTACCGAGTTTCATATTATTACATGCAAGTGTGTTTGAGTTATGGACCAGGTGTTCGGACCCCATTCCAGGGGGCGCTGACGAGCCGCCCTGCCACGCCCGGGTACCAGCTTCAGCCCGGCTCTGATGGCCGCGGGTTCTGACCCGTGTGCAAAGTTTCAAGAGTTTTCGAGCATGTTAAGGGCCCCAAAAGTGCCCGAATAGTCGCTAGAAAAAAAATAAATAATAAAAAATATAGCTGCGAGCAGCGATTGCGGGCCCAAGCCGGTGGCACCGCAACCCCGGTGCCTAAAGGCACCGGGATGGCGGTACCGCCGGCTTTGGCCCTCCATCGCTGCTCGCAGCTATATTTATATGTATATATATATATATATATATATATGTATATATATATATATATATATATATATAAAGCCGGTGGCACCGCCACCTTGGTGCCTTTAGGGTTATTCTGCACGACGTGCAAAAGACGTAACCCCTGCTTTGGAATACATACTAGTATGTATTCCACAATTGGAATACATACTAACATACTAGTCAGAACTGAATAGTTGATATCTGAATGACAGATCACCATAGAAGTCAATGGAAAAAATGTGACTAGTAACAAAAGAATAGTTACTAGTCACCATTGAAATAAGTACTAGTGTCTAATGAATAAGTACTAGTATCTATTTAATAGGTACTAGTATCTAATGAATAAGTACTAGTAACTAATTAATAAGCATTGGTATGTAATGAATAAGGACTAGCATCTAATGAATAAGTACTAGTATCTAATAAATAAGGACTAGCATCTAATGAATAAGTACTAGTATCTAATAAATAAGGACTAGTTTATAATGAATAAGTACTAGTATCTTTAAAAAGGTACTAGTACCTAAAGAATAAACACTAGTATCTAAAGAAAAGGCACTAGTATCTAAAGAATAAGCACTAGTAGCTAATGAATAAGTACTAGTACTTAATGGAATAGATACTAGTATCTAAAAAATAAGTACTAGTAGCATGAAAATAGAGACTAGTAGGTTAAAATGATTAAATGTTAAAACGGCTTGCCATACTCTATCTGTCGTTTCGACTAGTCACAATTGCGTTACAGATATCTTAAATGATAATACAAACTATCCAAAATGTAATTACGACTAGAAAGACGTTGTTGATATCTACAATGTTAATTACGAATAGTCAAACTTAGCTTTTAAATGTTAAAAGGGCTTGCCATACAGAAGTGTAGGCTCAGAGAGACACTCAACATTTTCAAACCAAAATATCTGACTTTCTGTGGGTCCTAGCTCATGAGTGTAAATTAGAAAGTTGTCCGGCTTGAGGAGAATATATGAATATATGAAACGATGAGATCAACATGTGTACTGAGTTTCATATTATTACATGCAAGCGTGTTTGATTTACGGACCAAGTTTTGGACCCCGTTCCAGGGGGCGCTGTCTAGCCCCCTTGCCACACCCGGGTACCATCTTCAGCCCGGCTCTGATGGCTGTGGGATCTGACCTGTGTGCAAAGTTTCAAGAGTTTTCAAACCCGTTAAGGGCCCCAAAAGCCGCTAAGAGTCTCAAAATCATCAAAAAAAAGGAATGTTAAAGTTTGATGCGTTGCTATGGCAACATTATCTTAGATATTGAATAATGCTTTCACAGCTCTTCATCTGGCGTGTGTTTACATTATACACATGAAGTTTGAAGCAAATCGGGTAAAAGTAAGAGTGCGATTTCAAAGCATTTTGAAAGTGAAACACTTTCTGCTGCCAGTTGGTGGCGCTATATATTTGACTCACATCCATGTGATCGACCTCTTACAACGAACACACTGCTGAAGTTTCATCAAGATCAGTTAATGTATGCAGAAGTTTTAACACACTTCCTTTTTGATTTATTTACTTACTTTTTTGATTTATGGACCAAGTTAATTTAATTAATACACTAATTATATAAAACTATTGTCAATGCACTACAATTAAACAGGTTATATGCCTTTACTTATAAAAAAATAAAAATAAAAACTTATGTAAAAAATACCAGGCTTAAGAAATGTATTTACTTTAGCAGGCCAGACACACAGTGAAATTATTAAGCCCCCTCCCCCTACACACACACACAGAGACTGTGTGTCAAAAGACTCAATCACACACACACACAGACTGTGTGACAGGCCTAGGCTCAGAAAGAGCATGATCATATTCAAACTACAATATCTGACTTTCTGTGGGTTTGAGCTTATTATTGTTAATTAGAAAGTTGTTTGGCTTGAATAGAACAATATACACGGCAAGTTTTGTAACTGTCAGTAAAACTAACCAAGTTATAACACACTTTATGTGTCCTTTTTTAGTCAAAAAAATCCGCCACGGCCAAACCGTTCGAGATATCAAAAATCCGTCCGGAATATAGCATCCTCAATGTCTTGACTTCATGCACACCGAGTTTGGTGGTGATTGGTAACAGCATGGGTTGTAATTTGATGTTTTTCTAGGACAATTATTTAAAAAAAAAAAACATAATTCCCGACTTCCGTTTGAACTGTCGTAAAACTTAGAGCACGAAAGTTGTTTGGCCTGATGTGATCTATGAGTGTACCGAGTTTCATATTAATCCATGCACGTGTGTTTGATTTATGGACAAATGTTCGAATCCCTAAAAGAATGCATCCTAAAAGAATGGTAAAGTTTGATGCGTCGCCACGGCAACAGTTTCAAAGATATCAAGAATCCATTCATAGGTCTTCATCTGCCGTGTATGTACATTATACAGATGAAGTTTGAAGCAAATCGGGTAAAAATAAGAGGGTGATTTCAAAGCATTTTGAAAGTGACACACTTCCTGCTGCCAGTTGGTGGCGCTATAACTTTGACTCACAATAGTCACATCCATGTGATCGTCCTCTTACAGCGAACGCACTGCTGAAGTTTCATCCAGATCAGTTAATGTATGCTGAAGTTATGACACACTTCCTGTTTCACGTTTCTCGCCATAGTTTCGATTTCCTCGCCACGGCCAAACCGTTCGAGATATCAAAAATCCCCACACAAACTTTCATCCTCAATGTCTTGACTTCTAGCTGACCGAGTTTCGTCGAATTTGGATCAGAGCTCTAGGAGGAGTATTTAAAAGTTCATTGCGTGTGTTTTACAAAAAAACCTCAATAGCCGACTTCCTGTTGGGCTGGGGTAAAAAGCAAGAACGCGAGGTATAGATGAAATTCTGCTATCGACATGTGTACCGAGTTTCATATTATTACATGCAAGTGTGTTTGAGTTATGGACCAGGTGTTCGGACCCCATTCCAGGGGGCGCTGACGAGCCGCCCTGCCACGCCCGGGTACCAGCTTCAGCCCGGCTCTGATGGCCGCGGGTTCTGACCCGTGTGCAAAGTTTCAAGAGTTTTCGAGCATGTTAAGGGCCCCAAAAGTGCCCGAATAGTCGCTAGCAAAAAAAAAAAATAAAAAAATAAAAAAAAAATAATCGGAAGGAAAACAATAGGGCTCTGCGCCCTTTCAGGGCTTGGGCCCTAATAAAAACTTATGTAAAAAATACCAGGCTTAAGAAATGTATTCACTTTAGCAGGCCAGACACACAGTGCCTAAAGGCACCGGGATGGCGGTACCGGCAGGACTTGGCCCTCCATTACGGCTTGCTCGCAGGGGCTATATTTATAGTGTGTGTGTGTGTGTGTGTGTGAGATGTGTGTGTGTGTGTGTGTGTGTGTGTGTGTGTGTGTGTGTGTGTGTGTGTGTGTGTGTGTGTGTGTGTGTGTGTGTGGAGCCGGTGGCACCGCCACCTTGGTGTAGGGTTATTCTGCACGTGCAAAGAGCGTAACCCCTGCTTTTGGAATACATACTCATATGTATTCCACAATGAAAACATACTAACATACTAGTCAGAACTGAATAGTTGATATATGAATGACAGATCACCATAGAAGTCAATGGAAAAAATGTGACTAGTAACAAAAGAATAGTTACTAGTCACCATTGGAAAGTAAGTACTAGTGTCTAATGAATAAGTACTAGTATCTATTTAATAGGTACTAGTATCTAATGAATAAGTACTAGTAACTAATTAATAAGCATTGGTATGTAATGAATAAGGAGCTAGCATCTAATGAATAAGTACTAGTATCTTAATAAATAAGGGACTAGTGTTCTAATGAATAAGTACTAGTATGCTTTAAAAAGGTACTAGTACCTAAAGAATAAACACTAGTATCTAAAGAAAAGGCACTAGTATCTAAAGAATAAGCACTAGTAGCTAATGAATAAGTACTCAGTACTTAATGGAATAGATACTAGTATCTAAAAAATAAGTACTAGTAGCATGAAAATAGAGACTAGTAGGTTAAAATGATTAAATGTTAAAACGGCTTGCCATACTCTATCTGTCGTTTCGACTAGTCACAATTACGTTACAGATATCTTAAATGATAATACAAACTATCCAAAATGTAATTACGACTAGAAAGACGTTGTTGATATCTACAATGTTAATTACGAATAGTCAAACTTAGCTTTTAAATGTTAAAAGGGCTTGCCATACAGAAGTGTAGGCTCAGAGAGCACTCAACATTTTCAAACCAAAATATCTGACTTTCTGTGGGTCCTAGCTCATGAGTGTAAATTAGAAAGTTGTCCGGCTTGAGGAGAATATATGAATATATGAAACGATGAGATCAACATGTGTACTGAGTTTCATATTATTACATGCAAGCGTGTTTGATTTATGGACCAAGTTTTTGGACCCCGTTCCAGGGGCGCTGTCTAGCCCCCTTGCCACACCCGGGTACCATCTTCAGCCCGGCTCTGATGGCTGTGGGATCTGACCTGTGTGCAAAGTTTCAAGAGTTTTCAAACCCATTAAGGGCCCCAAAAGCCGCTAAGAGACTCAAAATCATCAAAAAAAAGGAATGTTAAAGTTTGATGCGTTGCTATGGCAACATTATCTTAGATATTGAATAATGCTTTCACAGCTCTTCATCTGGCGTGTGTTTACATTATACAGATGAAGTTTGAAGCAAATCGGGTAAAAGTAAGAGTGTGATTTCAAAGCATTTTGAAAGTGAAACACTTTCTGCTGCCAGTTGGTGGCGCTATATATTTGACTCACAATAGTCACATCCATGTGATCGGCCTCTTACAACGAACACACTGCTGAAGTTTCATCAAGATCAGTTAATGTATGCAGAAGTTTTAACACACTTCCTTTTTGATTTATTTACTTCTTTGATTTATGGACCAAGTTAATTTAATTAATACACTAATTATATAAAACTATTGTCAATGCACTACAATTAAACAGGTTATATGCCTTTACTTATAAAAAAATAAAAATAAAAACTTATTTAAAAAATACCAGGCTTAAGAAATGTATTTACTTTAGCAGGCCAGACACACAGTGAAATGATTAAGCCCCCTCCCCCTACACACACACAGACACAACACACACACAGACTGTGTGACAGGCCTAAGCTTAGAAAGAGCATGATCATATTCAAACTACAATATCTGACTTTCTGTGGGTTTGAGCTTATTATTGTTAATTAGAAAGTTGTTTGGCTTGAATAGAACAATATACACGGCAAGTTTTGTAACTGTCAGTAAAACTAACCAAGTTATAACACACTTTATGTGTCCTTTTTTAGTCAAAAAAATCCGCCACGGCCAAACCGTTCAGAGATATCAAAAATCCGTACGGAATATAGCATCCTCAATGTCTTGACTTCATGCACACCGAGTTTGGTGGTGATTGGTAACAGCATGGGTTGTAATTTGATGTTTTTCTAGGACAATTATTTAAAAAAAAAAACATAATTCCCGACTTCCGTTTGAACTGTCGTAAAACTTAGAGCACGAAAGTTGTTTGGCCTGATGTGATCTATGAGTGTACCGAGTTTCATATTAATCCATGCACGTGTGTTTGATTTATGGACAAATGTTCGAATCCCTAAAAGAATGCATCCTAAAAGAATGGTAAAGTTTAATGCGTCGCCACGGCAACAGTTTCAAAGATATCAAGAATCCATTCATAGGTCTTCATCTGCCGTGTATGTACATTATACAGATGAAGTTTGAAGCAAATCGGGTAAAAATAAGAGGGTGATTTCAAAGCATTTTGAAAGTGACACACTTCCTGCTGCCAGTTGGTGGCGCTATAACTTTGACTCACAATAGTCACATCCATGTGATCGTCCTCTTACAGCGAACGCACTGCTGAAGTTTCATCCAGATCAGTTAATGTATGCTGAAGTTATGACACACTTCCTGTTTCACGTTTCTCGCCATAGTTTCGTTTCCTCGCCACGGCCAAACCGTTCGAGATATCAAAAATCCCCACACAAACTTTCATCCTCAATGTCTTGACTTCACGCTGACCGAGTTTCGTCGAATTTGGATCAGAGCTCTAGGAGGAGTATTTAAAAGTTCATTGCGTGTGTTTTACAAAAAAACCTCAATAGCCGACTTCCTGTTGGGCTGGGGTAAAGAGCAAGAACGCGAGGTATAGATGAAATTCTGCTATCGACATGTGTACCGAGTTTCATATTATTACATGCAAGTGTGTTTGAGTTATGGACCAGGTGTTCGGACCCCATTCCAGGGGGCGCTGACGAGCCGCCCTGCCACGCCCGGGTACCAGCTTCAGCCCGGCTCTGATGGCCGCGGGTTCTGACCCGTGTGCAAAGTTTCAAGAGTTTTCGAGCATGTTAAGGGCCCCAAAAGTGCCCGAATAGTCGCTAGAAAAAAAAAAAAATAAAATAAATAAAAATATAGCTGCGAGCAGCGATTGCGGGCCCAAGCCGGTGGCACCGCAACCCCGGTGCCTAAAGGCACCGGGATGGCGGTACCGCCGGCTTTGGCCCTCCATCGCTGCTCGCAGCTATATTATATATATATATATATATATATATATGTGTGTGTGTATATATATATATATATATATATAAAGCCGGTGGCACCGCCACCTTGGTGCCTTTAGGGTTATTCTGCACGACGTGCAAAAACGTAACCCCTGCTTTGGAATACATACTAGTATGTATTCCACAATTGGAATACATACTAACATACTAGTCAGAACTGAATAGTTGATATCTGAATGACAGATCACCATAGAAGTCACTGGAAAAAATGTGACTAGTAACAAAAGAATAGTTACTAGTCACCATTGAAATAAGTACTAGTGTCTAATGAATAAGTACTAGTATCTATTTAATAGGTACTAGCATCTAATGAATAAGTACTAGTAACTAATTAATAAGCATTGGTATGTAATGAATAAGGACTAGCATCTAATGAATAAGTACTAGTATCTAATAAATAAGGACTAGTGTCTAATGAATAAGTACTAGTATCTTTAAAAAGGTACTAGTACCTAAAGAATAAACACTAGTATCTAAAGAAAAGGCACTAGTATCTAAAGAATAAGCACTAGTAGCTAATGAATAAGTACTAGTACTTAATGGAATAGATACTAGTATCTAAAAAATAAGTACTAGTAGCATGAAAATAGAGACTAGTAGGTTAAAATGATTAAATGTTAAAACGGCTTGCCATACTCTATCTGTCGTTTCGACTAGTCACAATTACGTTACAGATATCTTAAATGATAATACAAACTATCCAAAATGTAATTACGACTAGAAAGACGTTGTTGATATCTACAATGTTAATTACGAATAGTCAAACTTAGCTTTTAAATGTTAAAAGGGCTTGCCATACAGAAGTGTAGGCTCAGAGAGACACTCAACATTTTCAAACCAAAATATCTGACTTTCTGTGGGTCCTAGCTCATGAGTGTAAATTAGAAAGTTGTCCGGCTTGAGGAGAATATATGAATATATGAAACGATGAGATCAACATGTGTACTGAGTTTCATATTATTACATGCAAGCGTGTTTGATTTATGGACCAAGTTTTTGGACCCCGTTCCAGGGGGCGCTGTCTAGCCCCCTTGCCACACCCGGGTACCATCTTCCCGGCTCTGATGGCTGTGGGATCTGACCTGTGTGCAAAGTTTCAAGAGTTTTCAAACCCATTAAGGGCCCCAAAAGCCGCTAAGAGACTCAAAATCATCAAAAAAAAGGAATGTTAAAGTTTGATGCGTTGCTATGGCAACATTATCTTAGATATTGAATAATGCTTTCACAGCTCTTCATCTGGCGTGTGTTTACATTATACAGATGAAGTTTGAAGCAAATTGGGTAAAAGTAAGAGTGTGATTTCAAAGCATTTTGCAAGTGAAACACTTTCTGCTGCCAGTTGGTGGCGCTATATATTTGACTCACAATAGTCACATCCATGTGATCGGCCTCTTACAACGAACACACTGCTGAAGTTTCATCAAGATCAGTTAATGTATGCAGAAGTTTTAACACACTTCCTTTTTGATTTATGGACCAAGTTAATTTAATTAATACACTAATTATATAAAACTATTGTCAATGCACTACAATTAAACAGGTTATATGTCTTTACTTATAAAAAAATAAAAACAAAAACTTATTTAAAAAATACCAGGCTTAAGAAATGTATTTACTTTAGCAGGCCAGACACACAGTGAAATTATTAAGCCCCCTCCCCCTACACACACACACAGAGACTGTGTGTCAAAAGACTCAATCACACACACACACAGACTGTGTGACAGGCCTAGGCTCAGAAAGAGCATGATCATATTCAAACTACAATATCTGACTTTCTGTGGGTTTGAGTTTATTATTGTTAATTAGAAAGTTGTTTGGCTTGAATAGAACAATATACACGGCAAGTTTTGTAACTGTCAGTAAAACTAACCAAGTTATAACACACTTTATGTGTCCTTTTTTAGTCAAAAAAATCCGCCACGGCCAAACCGTTCGAGATATCAAAAATCCGTCCGGAATATAGCATCCTCAATGTCTTGACTTCATGCACACCGAGTTTGGTGGTGATTGGTAACAGCATGGGTTGTAATTTGATGTTTTTCTAGGACAATTATTGAAAAAAAAAAAACATAATTCCCGACTTCCGTTTGAACTGTCGTAAAACTTAGAGCACGAAAGTTGTTTGGCCTGATGTGATCTATGAGTGTACCGAGTTTCATATTAATCCATGCACGTGTGTTTGATTTATGGACAAATGTTCGAATCCCTAAAAGAATGCATCCTAAAAGAATGGTAAAGTTTGATGCGTCGCCACGGCAACAGTTTCAAAGATATCAAGAATCCATTCATAGGTCTTCATCTGCCGTGTATGTACATTATACAGATGAAGTTTGAAGCAAATCGGGTAAAAATAAGAGGGTGATTTCAAAGCATTTTGAAAGTGACACACTTCCTGCTGCCAGTTGGTGGCGCTATAACTTTGACTCACAATAGTCACATCCATGTGATCGTCCTCTTACAGCGAACGCACTGCTGAAGTTTCATCCAGATCAGTTAATGTATGCTGAAGTTATGACACACTTCCTGTTTCACGTTTCTCGCCATAGTTTCGTTTCCTCGCCACGGCCAAACCGTTCGAGATATCAAAAATCCCCACACAAACTTTCATCCTCAATGTCTTGACTTCTAGCTGACCGAGTTTCGTCGAATTTGGATCAGAGCTCTAGGAGGAGTATTTAAAAGTTCATTGCGTGTGTTTTACAAAAAAACCTCAATAGCCGACTTCCTGTTGGGCTGGGGTAAAAAGCAAGAACGCGAGGTATAGATGAAATTCTGCTATCGACATGTGTACCGAGTTTCATATTATTACATGCAAGTGTGTTTGAGTTATGGACCAGGTGTTCGGACCCCATTCCAGGGGGCGCTGACGAGCCGCCCTGCCACGCCCGGGTACCAGCTTCAGCCCGGCTCTGATGGCCGCGGGTTCTGACCTGTGTGCAAAGTTTCAAGAGTTTTCGAGCATGTTAAGGGCCCCAAAAGTGCCCGAATAGTCGCTAGAAAAAGAAAAAAAAAAAAAAAAAAAAAAAAAAAAAAAAATAATAATCGGAAGGAAAACAATAGGGCTCTGCGCCCTTTCAGGGCTTGGGCCCTAAATATAGCTGCGAGCAGCGATTGCGGGCCCAAGCCGGTGGCACCGCAACCCCGGTGCCTAAAGGCACCGGGATGGCGGTACCGCCGGCTTTGGCCCTCATCGCTGCTCGCAGCTATATTTGTATGTGTATATATATATATATATATGTGTGTGTGTGTGTGTGTGTATATATGAAGCCGGTGGCACCGCCACCTTGGTGCCTTTAGGGTTATTCTGCACGACGTGCAAAAACGTAACCCCTGCTTTGGAATACATACTAGTATGTATTCCACAATTGGAATACATACTAACATACTAGTCAGAACTGAATAGTTGATATCTGAATGACAGATCACCATAGAAGTCACTGGAAAAAATGTGACTAGTAACAAAAGAATAGTTACTAGTCACCATTGAAATAAGTACTAGTGTCTAATGAATAAGTACTAGTATCTATTTAATAGGTACTAGCATCTAATGAATAAGTACTAGTAACTAATTAATAAGCATTGGTATGTAATGAATAAGGACTAGCATCTAATGAATAAGTACTAGTATCTAATAAATAAGGACTAGTGTCTAATGAATAAGTACTAGTATCTTTAAAAAGGTACTAGTACCTAAAGAATAAACACTAGTATCTAAAGAAAAGGCACTAGTATCTAAAGAATAAGCACTAGTAGCTAATGAATAAGTACTAGTACTTAATGGAATAGATACTAGTATCTAAAAAATAAGTACTAGTAGCATGAAAATAGAGACTAGTAGGTTAAAATGATTAAATGTTAAAACGGCTTGCCATACTCTATCTGTCGTTTCGACTAGTCACAATTACGTTACAGATATCTTAAATGATAATACAAACTATCCAAAATGTAATTACGACTAGAAAGACGTTGTTGATATCTACAATGTTAATTACGAATAGTCAAACTTAGCTTTTAAATGTTAAAAGGGCTTGCCATACAGAAGTGTAGGCTCAGAGAGACACTCAACATTTTCAAACCAAAATATCTGACTTTCTGTGGGTCCTAGCTCATGAGTGTAAATTAGAAAGTTGTCCGGCTTGAGGAGAATATATGAATATATGAAACGATGAGATCAACATGTGTACTGAGTTTCATATTATTACATGCAAGCGTGTTTGATTTATGGACCAAGTTTTTGGACCCCGTTCCAGGGGGCGCTGTCTAGCCCCCTTGCCACACCCGGGTACCATCTTCCCGGCTCTGATGGCTGTGGGATCTGACCTGTGTGCAAAGTTTCAAGAGTTTTCAAACCCATTAAGGGCCCCAAAAGCCGCTAAGAGACTCAAAATCATCAAAAAAAAGGAATGTTAAAGTTTGATGCGTTGCTATGGCAACATTATCTTAGATATTGAATAATGCTTTCACAGCTCTTCATCTGGCGTGTGTTTACATTATACAGATGAAGTTTGAAGCAAATTGGGTAAAAGTAAGAGTGTGATTTCAAAGCATTTTGCAAGTGAAACACTTTCTGCTGCCAGTTGGTGGCGCTATATATTTGACTCACAATAGTCACATCCATGTGATCGGCCTCTTACAACGAACACACTGCTGAAGTTTCATCAAGATCAGTTAATGTATGCAGAAGTTTTAACACACTTCCTTTTTGATTTATGGACCAAGTTAATTTAATTAATACACTAATTATATAAAACTATTGTCAATGCACTACAATTAAACAGGTTATATGTCTTTACTTATAAAAAAATAAAAACAAAAACTTATTTAAAAAATACCAGGCTTAAGAAATGTATTTACTTAGCAGGCCAGACACACAGTGAAATTATTAAGCCCCCTCCCCCTACACACACACACAGAGACTGTGTGTCAAAAGACTCAATCACACACACACACAGACTGTGTGACAGGCCTGAGCTCAGAAAGAGCATGATCATATTCAAACTACAATATCTGACTTTCTGTGGGTTTGAGCTTATTATTGTTAATTAGAAAGTTGTTTGGCTTGAATAGAACAATATACACGGCAAGTTTTGTAACTGTCAGTAAAACTAACCAAGTTATAACACACTTTATGTGTCCTTTTTTAGTCAAAAAAATCCGCCACGGCCAAACCGTTCGAGATATCAAAAATCCGTACGGAATATAGCATCCTCAATGTCTTGACTTCATGCACACCGAGTTTGGTGGTGATTGGTAACAGCATGGGTTGTAATTTGATGTTTTTCTAGGACAATTATTTAAAAAAAAAAAACATAATTCCCGACTTCCGTTTGAACTGTCGTAAAACTTAGAGCACGAAAGTTGTTTGGCCTGATGTGATCTATGAGTGTACCGAGTTTCATATTAATCCATGCACGTGTGTTTGATTTATGGACAAATGTTCGAATCCCTAAAAGAATGCATCCTAAAAGAATGGTAAAGTTTGATGCGTCGCCACGGCAACAGTTTCAAAGATATCAAGAATCCATTCATAGGTCTTCATCTGCCGTGTATGTACATTATACAGATGAAGTTTGAAGCAAATCGGGTAAAAATAAGAGGGTGATTTCAAAGCATTTTGAAAGTGACACACTTCCTGCTGCCAGTTGGTGGCGCTATAACTTTGACTCACAATAGTCACATCCATGTGATCGTCCTCTTACAGCGAACGCACTGCTGAAGTTTCATCCAGATCAGTTAATGTATGCTGAAGTTATGACACACTTCCTGTTTCACGTTTCTCGCCATAGTTTTCGTTTCCTCGCCACGGCCAAACCGTTCGAGATATCAAAAATCCCCACACAAACTTTCATCCTCAATGTCTTGACTTCTAGCTGACCGAGTTTCGTCGAATTTGGATCAGAGCTCTAGGAGGAGTATTTAAAAGTTCATTGCGTGTGTTTTACAAAAAAACCTCAATAGCCGACTTCCTGTTGGGCTGGGGTAAAAAGCAAGAACGCGAGGTATAGATGAAATTCTGCTATCGACATGTGTACCGAGTTTCATATTATTACATGCAAGTGTGTTTGAGTTATGGACCAGGTGTTCGGACCCCATTCCAGGGGGCGCTGGCGAGCCGCCCTGCCACGCCCGGGTACCAGCTTCAGCCCGGCTCTGATGGCCGCGGGTTCTGACCCGTGTGCAAAGTTTCAAGAGTTTCGAGCATGTTAAGGGCCCCAAAAGTGCCCGAATAGTCGCTAAAAAAAAAAAAAAAAAAAAAAAAAAAAAAAAAAAAAAATAATCGGAAGGAAAACAATAGGGCTCTGCGCCCTTTCAGGCTTGGGCCCTAAAATAATCGGAAGGAAAACAATAGGGCTCTGCGCCCTTTCAGGGCTTGGGCCCTAATAAT